>CAUYUJ010000503.1:572500-657146 GCA_963575745.1 Prorocentrum cordatum
AGGAGGAGGAGGAGGAGGAGGAGGCCCGTTCCTCGTGAGACATCCTCGGAAGTCTGGGCTCCAACGCGCCACGACAAGTGATTATTAGCGCTCTCGCCTGGGACATCTTCACCACGCCGGCGCATTTTGCTTAAAGCGTCCGCAGCATTCTGGGATCCGATATTCTTTGAGTTGAAGTAATCTGGCCACCATCGCCTGAGCCATCCTCGCACTTGCTTCCCGCCGAAATTTGCCCCGCCAGATTTTGCCTCCCGCGCGGCTGCCGCCATCGCCATCATTATCATCAGCATGACCTTCCTCATCCTCATCCTGAGACATCCTCGCAACGCTGACCTCTGATATTCTTCCCTGCTCCAAATTGTCCTGGCCAGTTCCGCCTGCACAAAAACTCGCAGCGTTGACCTGGGATGCGCCCTGCCTTCACGTAGTCTGACCCCCGATCTTCCCCGAGATGCGGTGTTCAGGCCACTTGCGCCTGAGACGCCCTCGCACCTGTCTCTGACTTCGAAGGTGTCCTGCCCCATGGCGGTCCGGCCACTGTCGCCGTCGCCGTCGTCGTCGTGGCGGGGGACTGACAACCGACCGATAACCCGATAAACCGACAAACCGATATGCGGCACAAGGATCGCCTCCACAGGTTCCCCCCCAGCGGTCTCAGACCAGCCAATCAACCGATGAACCGATCAACCGATAAACCGATCAACCGATAAACCGACGAAGAGAGGGGGCGCGCCAGCAATCGCCTCTATGTTCGCATACAGAGTTTATCGGTTTTTCGGTTGAGCGACCGATCCACCGATAAACCGATCAAATTATATCGGTTTTTCGGTTGATCGGTTTGCAAACCGTTCAACCGATTAGTTTTTATCGGTTTATCGGTTTATCGGTCGGATGGATTTCCGGAAGCCGTTGCCGCTGCACTCGATAGATAGATATATATATATAGATAGATAGATAGATAGATAGATATAGATAGATAGATAGATAGATAGATAGATAGATACACATTCGATGACGCACATTCGGGAGTCCCACAACAGTGTGTTGACGGACCTCGCGGTTACCTTGACGTCCCAAGAGACCCCACCGCGCGTTACGTCGTCGTCGCCGCACGGTCTCGGGACCTCGGAGGCCCCGGTCGCCCGAGACGGTCTCGGCGAAGGACCCGAGTCCCAACACCGTGCGGTGGCTTCGCATCCCCACCGACTGACCATGCGGTGGGGTCACCACACCGTTTGGGGGGTCCCGATGTGTGGTGTCGTCGCTCCTGAAGTCACAGAAAATCACCCAGATTCCCAATTTCTCTTGCACCCTCCAGCTGACTGTCGCCTGATAAGTGTCCGAGCATTCCCCTCCCCATGAGCCTTGTCATGGTCGTTGGGGCATCGCTCTTGCGATTGCTCTTGCGATTGCTCCCTAATTATCTGTGACCCTGAATTTCCATTTCCCATGATTGTCTGATGACCCCCGAAGCAGTTTCATTATACTCGGATTAGCTCATATTGGATGCACTGCTTACGGACTATTGCCTCGGGTACGCTCTTGAATGGGGGGATGGGTGTGTGCAAGAGATGAGGATGAGGTGGTAGGCAGAAGAGGAGGAGGAAGTTAAACGAGACGAGGGGGAGGTGGAGACACAGCAAATGTTGG
Organism: Prorocentrum cordatum; assembly: GCA_963575745.1. Taxonomy (NCBI): domain Eukaryota; class Dinophyceae; order Prorocentrales; family Prorocentraceae; genus Prorocentrum; species Prorocentrum cordatum. The sequence continues at coordinate 574,151 of CAUYUJ010000503.1, forward strand.
AGTCGGTGGTGATGGTGATCGTGGTGAAGGAGGCAGCAGCAGTAGCGGCGGAATACTTAGATAGCAATGATTATGTGGAGAGTCTCTGGCCCTTGCGGGGTGAATGCAGGAAGAGGAGCGAGCGTGCATTGCCAGAAGTATGGAGCAGGAGTCAGCAGGACGAGTTGTAAGCCTTTACGCTTCGCGTGTGCCCCGCCAGCCCATACAGACACGATGCCCAGAAGAGCTGCCCTTGACCGGGGAGCGTGACATCATGTGGAGATATCGGGATTCTACGTGGGCCAGAGGACCGTTGGATGCTTCCCTGGATATCCTGGGGTGTCTGTTGAGGGCCTAATAGAGGCACCTTTGGGCGTCTTGAGGGCCTCTTGCTAGTTCTCCTGGTCTACTGGGGTGTCTGTTGAGTGCCCGAAAGAGGCACCTTTGGGCGTCTTGAGGGCCTCTTGCTGGTTCTTGGGGGGTGGGGGGGGGGGCATCTTAGGTCGCTCTTGGAGTTTCATTCTCTAGCCATGCTGGGAGCGTTCGGGGGGCTCTCTGGGGGCCCTCTTGGGGCGAGCCTCGGAGGCCTTCTTGGGGCCAGATTGGAGGACATCGAACAAAGAAGAGGGCTCGTCGACCGAACGGAGAAGAGAACGATCGAGGGTGAGCGCCAGGCACACCCTGGAACGCGAGGGGGAGTGCCTTGGCGATCGCGTGGTGCTGCCTGGGGAGGCCAAGAGGTGTTCTCTCTCCCTGGGCCGGCGAGCATTCTGCCACAAGCCGCCCAGACCGGCGCACCGAACGAAGAAGAGAACGAGCGAGGACACTGAACGAAGAGGAGGACGAGCGAGGACACTGAACGAAGAAGAGGACGATCGAGGACATCGAACACAGAAGAGGACGATCGAGGACACTGAACGCCGGTCGTTGATAGACATTTCTGGAACCCCAGATCCCAGTCTGTTTCAAGCGCCGTCCTACTTTGAGAGCCGATGTGCTCCTTTTGTGCTCTGGGTCTTCTCTGGGAGAGCCCGAACCCAATCTGCGTTGTCCGCCTTCCTACGTCATGTCTCCACCTACTTCTTCCGACCGGCGTGTAGAGCCCCGACCATCGCCGCTAAGAGGCTCTCTTGGGGCGCTCTTGCGGCCGTCTTGAGGCCTTCTTGGGCCCGCTTTGGGTCTCCATGGGGCCCTCTCGCAGCCACCCTCAGGTTACAGAAGCCCATCGGAAGCGAAACGGTCAGAGGGCAATAATAAGCATTCATGTTTTTTTGGCTCTTGAAGCCTTGGGAGACTTCGTGGCCAATTGGACGAGTCTTGGAGCAGTATTGTGGTCTCTTGGCGGTTTCTTGCAGGCCGTCTTAAGCCATCTTGAACATCTTAAGCTATGTTGGATGCCATATTTGGCTCTCTGGGGCCTTCTTGCTCGCGACCCCCCTCCCTTGCAGACCCATGGAGAGGGCATAGGGGGAGAGGTAAACCGTTCCCGAAGGGGCAGGAGGAGGTCGAAAGAATCACCTACGCCTTGGGGTTTACAGCGAGGCTGAGGATGGTGACGCGGGAAGAGAGGCCCAGGGGTGAAAACCAGGCGGGAGGGGAATGAAAACGGAAAGCGCTGAGAAAAGAGGCCCTCTTTTCAGCGTTGGGAAAAAGGGCATGCCCTCTACTAGAGGGCACGCCTTGCCCCCTGCCTCTGCTGACGACCAACAGGCAGTTCGGTGTCGGGATTCTTTTGTCCACACGCTAATTCTTCGTCGTCCCGTTGGCTCATTGTGTCAACTAGCGGCAGCGGGACGCAGGCAAAGCACACTCTTGGTATCTTCTGGACTTTGAGCGCCAACACGCCATGGAGATAGACGTCTTTTCGTTTTTTCAGTTGCTTCAACATTTCCCCACCACCCTGTGATCTTGGGCCATTGTTTCGAAGCGACGGTCCACGCGTCCCCGACTCCCCTCCTCTCCTCCTCCTCCTCCCGCTCCTCCCGCCTCCCACCCTCGCCTCTGCCCTCCGCATGTCGACCAGTTCGGCATTCCCGTCTCCCCCCGCCCCACACACCTTAAGGCACACCCCACCAGACGTCCCGTGGCCCCAATGGGGAGCTCCACCGATTGCCGCAGTGCCTGCGCCCGCATGCCCCGACCCCTCAATTTGGCACACCTCTCACACGCTTCGTGGTCCCATAGGGGAGTTCCTCCGAAGGCCCCAGTGGCTGCGCCCGCGTGCCGCCACCCCCCTCACTTTGGCCGACCCCTCACACGCTTCGTGGCCCCACAGGGGAGCTCCACCGAAGGCCCGACTGGCTGCGCCCGCATGCCGCCCCCCCTTCAGCTTGGCACCCACACACACACACACACACACACACACACACACACACACACACACACACACACACACACACACACACACCACACGTTTCGCGGCCCCACAGGGATCTCCACCGAAGGCTCCAGTGGCTGCGCCCGCGTGCTGCCACCCCCGTCAGTTTGGCACACCCCTCACACCGACAATTCCGACAAATACGTGGATAGATAAGCATGCATAACATTGTTGATGTTGCCGTCATTCTTGCTCTCTCCCGCTCCTTGAGCAGAGCGAGGCGACGTTTTTACACACTGCTGCGAAAGTTCAGGCCCGCACTCGCGATTTGAGCACCTGCTGCGGTGGCCATGGTGCGGCCCCAGTTTACAATAGTTCTTGGGGAACGTTGCACTCCGATGTCGCAGAAAAATACGAAGGCACCAGTGGCTGCGCCCGCGTGCTGCCACCCCCGTCACTTTGGCACACCCTCCGAAGGCCCCGGTGGCTGCGCCCGCATGCCGCCCACCCTTCAATGTTGGCACACCTCTTACAAGTTCCGTTGCCCCGTAGGGAGCTCCACCGAAGGCCCCTGAGGCTGCGCCCACATGCACCCCCCCCCTCACCTTGGCACACCTCATCAGACGTTCCGTGGCCCCATGGGGAGCTCCACCGAAGGCCACACCCCTCAGAAGTTTCGTGGCCCCACGGGGGGTTCCACCGATTGCCGCAGTGTCTGCGCCCGCGTGCCCCCGTTCCTCTCACTTTTGCACACCTCTTACACGCTTCGTGGCCCCATGGGGAGCTCCACCGAAGGCCCCAGTAGTGGCTGCGCCCGCGTGCCGCCACCCTCTCACGTTGGCACACCTCTCACACGTTCGAGAACCCAATAGGGAACTCCACCGAAGGCCCCAATGGCTCCGCCCGCTTGCCGCCACCCCCCTCACTTCGGCACACCTTTCACACGTTTCGTGGTCCCATGGGGAGCTCCACCGAAGGCTCCAGTGGTTGCGCCCGCATGCCGCCCCCCCCCCCCCTCCAGGGCACACCTCGCCCCATAGGGAGCTCCACCGAATGCCTCAATGGCTGCGTTCGCATGTCCCCCCCCTACTTTGGCAGACCCATCGCACGTTTCGCGGCCCAGTGGCTACGTTCGCATGCCGCCACCCCCCATCACTTTGGCACACCCCTCACACGTTTCGTAGCCCCACTGGGAGTTCCATGCCCCAGTGGCTGCGCCCGCATGTCTTTTTTCGCTTCTCCAGGTGCCTGTCAGTCGCATCGGGGTACATCAGCATGTAACTAGTTTCGTCTGACCTTCGCACCCCCTGCGGGCGGCGGCCGCATGGCGGCCCCGCCCTATTTCGGCGCGCCGTTCACGCGTTTCGTGGCCCGGTAGGGAGTTCCACCGAAGGCGTTTCACTCAACGGCGGTATTCATAATTGCATATGGTTGGGTCCTTCGCCAGGATGATGTTCTTGATCAGTCGGAATGCAGCTCTCAAGCAAGAGGCTTTCTGATACGGTGCAAGTCATCCTGCAGTCCATGCGAATCCCCAGGGCATCCCTATAAGCACTGGCACTAGGATCCCAAGCCAGCGCGAGGGGGACGCCCGTCCCCTGCGTCCGCCTGGCTCCCTCGAGAGCCGTCTCCATTACGGTACGTCGGCGATGGGATGTGTTTGTGCCCATGGTGCGTGGCATGCCCGGGCATTTGCCGCCGTACACGCTGGGCTGCTATGAACGTTGTGCCCCTGTGAGAGGACGCAGACCTCGCTGACTGGGCAAGACGGTCCGCGCGAAGGGGGTGTGGATGCCGTGCGCCTTCTGGCCCAAAGGCGAAGCGGAAGGACCTGAAGAACCGGCTGGCGCTGTCAGAGCAGGCCTTCGCGCTTGCCGTGCACCCCCCCCGCACGTTGCTTGCTTCTGCCTCTGCCAGCCGGTCGGATTCGGTACGGACGATCGGCGGCGACGTCCGAACCCTACCCTCGCCCATCGACGATTCCGGCAACTTGCTTGGCGGCGTGGGTAGGGTTCGGAATTCGCCGAGGTTGTGGCGAAAACCCAGCCCTACCCCCGCCTCCCATCGATGCAGGAGGGATCGATGGTGGGTGTGTGTGTGTGTGTGTACGGTTTGGATGTCGCCACCCAGGCCAGGCACCGCTCTCGGACGCGGCATGCTCCCGGGAGCGGGCGGCCGTCTGCAGCCACGCTTGGGAAAAGGCGTACAGTGGCGACGCGCGTCAAGACATCGAGTGCGTCTGTTCAGGGTACCTGGAGTTGCTTCGCTCCGCGCGCTGCGCGGTGACTTCCCGCGGCCGTTGAAGGAGCTGCTGCGCTGAGGGGGCTTTGGGTTCCTCCCTACTTGTATCTCGCGCCTGCGGATTGGAAGGGCTGGGTCTCTTGCCAGGGTTTCTTGCGGCCGCGTCCGCACTGTACCCCGCCAGCATGGCATGGAGGTGTGAGAAAAGGAGGACAATTGTGGAGCGACGTTCAAACCACGCACTACAGTTAGGGAAGTATTGTTGGTAGTGAATTGTCAGTGAGCATACCATGTCGGGCAAGATTTGGCCCCGACTTCATGTTCTCAACCTCGTTGCATCCATAGTCGCTTTGGCTCCAATGGCGCACTTTCAGAGCGCGCCATAGTGCCGGTTCCAGTTTAACAGCGCAAGCGCGATGCAGTCGGAAATCTGCCCGAGACGACGACGACCGACCGACCGACCGACCGACACCGACGACCAGACCGACCGACCGACCGACCGACCTACCGAAACGAGGGCGACCGACGACGACGACCGACCGACCGACCGACCGACCGACCGACCGACCGCTCGACGACGATGACGACGACGACGACGGCGACCGACGACCGACGACCGACGACCGACAGACCGACCGACCGACCGACGATTGGCGACCGACAACCGAGACGACGACGACCAACTGACCGACCGACGACGACCTAACGCCCGACTCACCGACCGACCAAGGACGACGACCGACGATGACCGATCGACCAATCGACGGGCCGACCGACCAACCGAAGCGACGACCGATGACGACCGACGGACCGACAGACGAACGCGCGGACTGACCCGGTTGGGGGGCGAAGCGTGGGTGCAATGTTGTGCCCCCGCCATGCGATGACGAGGCCAGGCCAACGTGAGCCACGAGCGCTGAGTGCTGAGTGGGTGGTTGGGCGAGCTGCGACGGGGGGGGATACGATGGGGGAGGAGACTGGCGCCATTCTTCCAGCGTTGTCTTGGACGCGGTGTGACAGTTTCGGGTTTTTTCGAATCAAGTTCCCTGAAGCCCTCCATCGCCCCTGTTTTGTTGCTCCCCGTCAACACCAACCCCGAGTTGGCGTCAACACTCGCTTCCTAGCCCGGGAAAGCAAAAGCATATTCGATCGAAGATGATAATACTGACGCTTCGTGGAATCCCCTTACCAGCCCATCCAGAAGCTTCGGCGATGGCATGTAGAGTTTGCTTCCAGGAGCGGCAATATTGTTCCGAGTGGTGAGCTTGCAGCTAGGAGCGTCGGCTTGCAGATCTAGCAGCCAGAAGTGTAGAGGCGTGCTTGTTCTGAGCTTTCTGTAGCCAAGCAGATTGTGCCTTGTGCGCGTGGATGTTCGCATTGTTACGCGCTCGTGTCCGAGATTACCCAGGGGACACTGACGACGATTCACCGCCGCCCTTGCCGTCCTGGAAACACCTGTAGGGTGAAATGCCGAGCGAAGGTGTGGCTGTGTTACAGTCAGCCTGGATCAGGAGGCCGACCCTGCCAAATCAAAGAGTACCCTTGTGTCCTGCGTCTCGCGTCCCATGCCTCCTTACCTTGATATGGCAATGTGGCCCTCGGAACCTCGGCAAGGGTCCTGTGTTCTCTCGCGTGTCCTGTCCAGTCAAGTCCGATTGTAGATGCTCTCTGGCTGTGCCTCCAGCGCTCGAGGGCGCCATTTGGGGAGCACTGGGGAGGGGTCTCGGCCTTCGGGATCGTGTTGGGGCCGCCCAGGGGCCAGAGTGGAGACCCGTGGCAAGAAACACCCCGCTTGCCTCCAGGGTGCACTCATAATCTCTGAGTTCATCGCAATACAACAACATTCGTGCTTTCTCCTCGTGCGAATTAAATCTCTCTTCGCCGAATTTCGTGCTCCAGAGCACACACACACATCTGAGAGGCATAGCATTGGCACCTTTGTCTTTGTTGCTTCCGACGCGCAGTCCTTATTGCTACCCTGGGGTTCTTGGGTTTCGGCGGCTTGGCCATGGAAAGCGTGTTGATCCCACGCCCAAAATCAAGGCACGCCCTGGGGTTCCAGGGTTGGCTTTCTCGTGGAAGGCTCCTTGTGGACTGGCCTCCACTGTACTTCACTGCCAGTTTCGGGGCAGGGCGGTTTCAGACACTCACCGCCCACCGAACCACCCCAACCCAACTCGAAGGTCCCGATTCGCGCGCTATTTTCAGTATGGGGAGGTCGGGGAACATTGAAAAAACAGATGTGAAGCCCGTACTCCCCCCCCAACCCGAAATTCGGGTCTTCGGGTTGGGTTGGGGTGGTCTGGTAGGCCGTCAGACACCTGGGAGCTCAGAATCGGTTCCCGGACCCCTCCCGGGGTCCGAGCGAGCCAGTGTTCCGCGCTGCGTCCAGGCGCGGCGATGAGGGGCCCCCCCGAAGCCTGACTGCCGGCGTCTCGAACGGCCCTCCTCCGACAGCTCGCCTTCTCGGGGGCCTTTGTGGGCTCCGCTGGGGCCACCCAGGGCTGGACCTAGACGCTGTCTTGCTGGACACCTGCGTTTTTGTTTTGTTGTTGTTTCGTTTTGGCAGGGAGGTACAGGAGAACAGGCAGAGCAGAACGAAACACATAGCGAAGACATGACGGAAAACAGCGCTTAGGCCCGGCCCGGCCTCAGACGGCCCTCCTCCGACAGTCCGCCTTCACTGGGGGCTTCTGGGGGGTCCTCTGGGGCCACCTCCGGGCTCTCGTTGGGCCGTCTTAGGGTGCCCTCGCGCCGACTGGCGTCTCGGGAGACCGGCCCATCCAGACCGTCTTGGGGCTCCTTGGGGGGCTGCTGTGGGCCGTCTCTCGGGATTCCTGGGGGGCCTCTTGGCCGTCTCGGGGGCCGTCTTGGAGCCCTCTTGGGGGCTGTCTTGAACCAACGTTTGGGGCGTCTCTCTCGAAACGTCTTGGGTTGCCTGAAGCCAGAAAAGAGGAATCCATGATTTTAGCGTTTGGGGAATTCTGGAGGTTCTTTTGGAGCTGCCTTGAGGATACTGGGGGCCTTCTGGGCCATCTTGAGTCTCTTGAGTCCATTTTTTGACTACCTCCATCTTGGGCTGTCCTGGAGGCACCTTTGGGCCAGCTTTGGGCGCCTTGGAGACGTCTTGGCCGTCTGGGAGGCCATCTTGAAGCCATCTTGCACAGACGAAGTGCCCATGGGATGTTGCTCTTCCGCGGGGCCGGCGGGACAGGCTGCGCTCCAGGAACGTTTTTGGGAAGGGCCCAGGAATAGTTCTACAGTGGAGGCCCATGCCGAGAAACACCCTGCTTGCCTCCATGGTGCCCTGGGTTTCTTGGGTTGGGATGGTTCTGCCATGGAAAGCATGCCAGAAATCAGTGGACGTCCTGGGGTCCCGGGGTCAGGTTTCTTGTGGAAGGTTTCTCGCGGTCGGGCCCCTCCTGTACACCTCGTCTCGCCAGCACCACTCCGCAGGTGGCGGGGCCTGAACGGCTGGTTGGTGGCCTCGCCTCGTGATGTGCTCTCGCCCATCCGGGGCCCTCCTGGAGGGTTTCGGTGCCCTCTACGGGCCGTCTTGGCGCCCTCGTTTGGGCTGCGTGCCCCCTCGCTCGCCGCCTAAGCTCAGGCTCCTTGGGCCCAGCGTTGCGAGAACCCCAGGGATCGGCCGCGAGAGGCACCAGGGATCTGTGTCCGAAGTAATGCGGGCAGCCTGAAGGGAGACCATGGCCAGACAGTGGCCAGGACGGGTCCTCCCCCAGCGGGTCTCAGGCATTTGGGTGACCCCAAAGGGGTCCAGCTGAAAGGGGGTGTTGCAATAGATTTGGGGCAATTGTAGTATTGCAAATGTGCTGCGCCGGAGAATTGTATTGCATTGGATTGCAAGTAATGTGGTGCACGCGAAAAACCAGCAATACATCTGCGCCCTGGAATGTATTGTACGCTCCAAATGTTTTGCAACCCCACACATATATTGCTGTATTGTCGTTCGACTCGTTTTCCTGTAACGGAACCTCTTGATCATGTATGATCCGTGGTGCTGTGGTGGCTCAAAGCTGTTCGGGGGTGTTCAGCCTCCCCCCGGCGTCCGCGGTGGATGCTGGGGGCCCTCCGCGTTGCCGGGCCGTGGCTGGGGCAGCTCGGCGCGGCCTGGGTGGCGCGGCCTCCGCCCTGCCCGGCCCTCGAGGCCAAGTGCGAGGCCCGCTGCGGGGCTTGCCCGGCGTGCCCGGCCTGCCCAGGCTGCCCGACGTTCACGTGTGCTGCGCCGGCGGCCGTGCCGGAGCTGAGCTGCCCCGCCTGCCCCTCGCCGGCCTGCGCGCGTGAGGCGCCGCAGGCCTGCCCTGCCCCGGCCGAGGGCTGGGGCTTCGAGGTCGGGTTCTTCCTCGGCCTGGTCGTGGGCGTGCTGCTGGTGCTGCTCGTGGGCGCTGACCTCGCGGCGCTGCGGCGGCTCCTGGAGCGGGCCGTGGGGGCCCTGGCCGCCGGCCAAGACGACGGGCGCTGCGGCGCGGACGAGGCCCGGGCCGCTGGCCAGCCTCCGCGCTTCCGTGCCATTAGGGCGTGATGGCCGCGCAGGCCAGGACGCTCGACATCGCCGAGAATCAAGTCTGCATCAACTTCGACGACGACGACCACTTCAGATGGCACCACAGGGTGCTGCTCGTGCCCGGTCATGCTGCTGGAGAGTGGATCGGCGCGACGCCAGACGGGGAGGTCCTTCTCGTCCGCCTGGCGAACCACCTCGTGGTCGCGCTGACGAGGAACGCTCCCTTCCCCCAGCGCGTGCGGGGGAACGTGTATGCGTTCGGGCCGCTCGACGACGAGGCGCTGGGCCACCTGAGGACAGAGGGGAGGAACCTGGCCCGCGTGCTCGGTGTGGCCGCACCAGCGGGGCCACCGGGCGCGGTCGTCGCGCGCTGGGTGATCTCCGACCCGGCGGTCGACGGCTTGAGGAGATCGAGCCTGGCCTGGCCTCGAACCCGGACCGCTTCGTGTCGAAGGACGCCGTGGGCTTGGCGCTCATCGACGACGAGACGGGCTGGGTTGCGGTCGAGAACGTCCAGGCCGACGACCAGGCCGAGCCCAGAGGGTCGGGGGACGTATTTTTTACGCCCAGGGCGTAAAAATAAATATGTTGGATTGGGGTCGTAAAACGGGCGGGCGTCCGGGAAACGGGGTGTAAAAGTATGTGCTGCACGATCTCGGAACATCCGCGGGCGAGGATAGATGGCCGGAAAAGATACACCCCCATCCCCCAACTTAAAGCCAGGAGGTTGGCACCTATATATATATATATATATGTAACATATATATATATATATATGTAAGCATATATAAGTATAAATATGTGTATACATATATGTATAATATATATAATACACAAATCCATATATGTACACAAATATGCGTATAAGTTCATGAATGTGTATATATATAATGTAGATATACGTATATATATATATATATAAGCACACGTTTTCACATGACAACCAACGCCGAACAACGCGGGAATGGCTACCCTTATAATTGGCCCTCTCGGCCCCCTGGCCCGATCGGCCCTCTGGCCCTCGGGCGCGCGCGCGCGAGGCTCGCCCTCGCAGGCGATCGGGGGGGGAGGGCGGAGGATCGGAAGGGGAGGGGAGGGGCGAATGGGGCGGGCGAGGGGGACGAGGAGGAGGGGGACGGAGGAGGGAGGAAGGGGAGGTGGAGGAGGATGGGGAGGAACAGCTCTCACACGAGCCACCGTTTTGAAAGAGCACGCCGAGCGCGGCGGAAACATGCGGAGGGCGAGGGAGGGAGGGGGTCAGGTGAGAAGGGAGGGGGGAGAGGAGGGAGGGGCAGGAAGGAGAGGAGGGAGGGGGGCGGAGAGGAGGAGAGGAGGGGAAACCTTGGGGGTAGGGGCCTTTTGTCGTTAGGGGTTCCGCGGCCTCGCCCTCGACCGCCGCCGCACGGGGGGGGGGCAGAAAAAAACAACGACTGCCCGCAGGCGGAGGGAGGGCGAGGGAGGAGGAGCAGACGGAGGAGGAGAAGGAAGAGAATGGGACATGCTTTCCTCTCACGAATGGAAAGTCCTTCACGGTGCTTCTGCACGTCTCGAAGGTCGGTGCGTCGTCAGCGCAGGCGTTCAACATCGGGGAGGTGGGGAGAGGGGCGAGGAATCAAGGTCTTACAAATGTTTTTTTGTTTTAGGGTCCAGACATGGCACTCCAAATACGATCGTGGGCGTCCCAGCACATGTACCACAGCTGCTGCGGCTGCAGTAAGCAAAGCTCCTGCGGTTGGGGTTGTTGCAGGAGGGAATGAGATTAGGATGTGGTTTAAGAATTTCGGAGATGTGTTATATGTTTTTGTTGCCTGGCCCGATGGGGGTGGATGGGCAGATTTGGGGAAGGGTGTGGTGGAAGAGGGGGCGAGTGGAGAAAGAGGAGCCTGTCGGCTCCACGGGGCAGCAGGCCAGCTGCATGCACGACTACCCTCATCTCTCCCATGTCATCCCTATACTCCCCCTCCTCCACCGCACCACTCTGGGATTGGGGCGCGGGCTGGCATGCGATGCCGCGGCCGCTCGCGAGGGCGGCCGATCGGAACAACATGGAAAATCCAGATCCCGCGAGTTAAACGAGGCTGGAGTGGTCCTTCTGCTCCTCCTCCTCGTCCTCCTCCTCCTCTTCCTCCTCTTCCTCCTCCTCCTCCTCCGGAGCCTCTTGCTCCCTACCATCTCCGACGCCTCATGAGGGCGCGGGCTGGAATGCGATACCGCGGCCGCGAGGGCGGCCGACAGATACGCATGGAAAAACAGATCCCGCAAATGTAAACGAGGCTGGAGTGGTCCTCCTCGTCCTCCTCCTCTTCCTCCTCTTCCTCCTCCTGCTCCTCCTCCTCCTTCTCCTCCTCCTCCTCCTCCTCCTCCTCCTCCTCCTCCCCCTCCTGCTCCCTACCATCTCCGACGCCTCATGAGGGTGCGGACTGGAATGCGATACCGCGGCCACGAGGGCGGCCGAACGGATACGCATGGAAAAACAGATCCCGCAAATTTAAACGAGGCTGGAGCCTCCTCATCCTCCTTCTCCTCCTGCTCCTCCTCCTCCTCGTCCACAGCGTCTTGACGCACCGCATCACCTCCATATTATCCTCATCACCCTCGTCATCCTCAGTGGCCCAGGATATGAATTCAAGAAACAGCCGTTCCTCACCTGCATCGCAGTGCCCAGGACATGACGAAACATCATGTCACCTCTGGCGTTGCATCGCAGCGCCCAGGATATGACGAACCAGCCGTTCCTCACCTGCAGCGTAGTGCCCAGGATATGACGAAACAGCCGTTCACCTCTGGCGTCGCATCGCAGTGCCCAGGATATGACGAAACAGCCGTTCCGTTCACCTGCGTTGCAGTGCCCAGGATATGACGTACCAGCCGTTCACTGGCATCGCAGTGCCCAGGAAGACGAACCAGCCGTTCTTCTTCGCCTGCGTCGCAATGCTGCTGTGCCGCAGCCCATGGTCTGGTGGCCGAAACTTGGTCAACTGGCTACGGACTGTAAGGATAGTACAGTCGGGGCGTTGACCTAAGGAACCTTAATTCAGGAATGGGGCCCCTTTTTTTTCATGAGTTAAACTTCGATCCCCCATCGAAGACCACAGGACAACCTAAGGCAAGCTGCGAAACAATTAAGGAACACGGAGCCCCTCCCCAACGAAAAGGGTTCCTTGTCCAGCGCCCCGACTGTATATTGTCGGCCTTGATTGGGCAGGACACGCGAGAGGGTACAAGAGCCTGCCGAAGGCCATGTTTGCCATGGGGGATGTAGGAGGCATGGGTCGCGAGGCACAGGACACAAGGGTACCTAAGGGGACCCCTACTAATCAGGGCCGACTGTAGGACCCAGATCACCTACTTGCATGCTCCAGCCACCTCCTTGTAGGACCCAGGTCCTATATAAGCCCCGTAGGGCCTAGGTCACCCAAGTTCGCGAATCGCGTGCGAAGATCTTCGCGCCCTCGCGCTGTCGCTCCTGAGACGGGCGCGTCTCCTGTCCAGGCCGCGATGCGCGATGCACGGTTATCTTCGCGCCATGTGGGGGACCTAGAGGACGGGGAGGAGAGGGGAATGGTAGGGGAGGGGAACGATAACCCATCATCCTCGATATCATCCCTTATCATTTCTCCCCTCTCTTGCGCAGCGCACTGCTCCCATGCGCAGCGATCCCACGTGCACGGCGGCCCATGGTGGGCCGCGCTCATATTTCATCGGACACGTTGACCACTGGCACAACCTTGATCTCCTTCGCAAAGGACACGATGTCTGCGATCGCCGCGCACATGGTCGGCGTGTAGTGCTTCAGCGGCTCCTTAGCACCCGAACCTGGGCAGCACGAGCCCGCCTCTCGTTCGAAGTCCCTACATGCAGCTACGTCCTGAACCTTCAGCCCCCTCCCAAATCCCCGACAGGAGGAGGAGGAGTAGGATGAGGAGAATGAGGAGGAGGAGGAGGAGGAGGAGGAGGAGGAGTCCTCCGCTTCCTCAGCTCGATCTCCAGAATTGCCGATTCAGCACGATTACTCATTATTACCCGTGCCACCTTGGACCCAGTGGCCAGCAACCTTTGTCATTGTAAACTCAGCCTCCTCGCCCTCGAACTCTGAATCCTTCACCTGAGAGCGGAAACGAGCTAACAACAGGAGAGTCGGAGGGATAGCGGAGGATAAAGTGTATATAGAGACGGGGATCGTTGTTAGAAGGGGGGGCTACGTTCGCATCCGATATCGCCTGGCTACGCACCATCATGTATCGCTGGTGCTCTCTGATAAAGTACGCCTTCTGCCAGAGGCTGGCGTGTTTGTGGTTTTGCGTGGTGAACCTCGGATAGTGGCAAGTGGACACGGCCATGGGTTTCGGCTTCAGCGGCGCCTCTCGAATCCAAACGTTGCCCGACAGGGCTTGACCTAAACACTGTTTTGCTGGACTTCGGCTGTGATTTGTTTTTCGTTTTGGCAGGGGGGCACAGGACAACAGGTAGAGCAAAACGAATAACAAAACGAAGCCACAACGAAAGAACGTGTTTAGGTCGAACCCTGTTGCCCGATGTCTGCTGCATCTGCTCCTCCTCCTGCTCCTCCTCTTCATCTGTCCTCCTCCCCCCCCAAGCCGCTTGTGCGCCTTGGGCTTCTGGAAGTAGATCTTGACCAGGTCATGGATCTCTGGGGACGTCGTCAGTCGCGTAGGCAACGTCCGCGGGATCTCCTCACCTGGAGCACGCGACTGCAACGCGGGCGATAACGCGCGGGCTACCAGATGTGGGAGGTGATGGAGGGGAGAGGGCGGGTTACCGGAGGCGGGAGGGGATGGAGGGGAGAGGGGGCGAGAGGGGAGGGAGGGAAAAAGGGGCAGCAGGGGATGGGCGCGGCGTCGGCCACGGGGATTAGCAGCGAGGCCGAAACAAAGGCTGGACACGATCGAGAGATCCCTCGAAACTCAATTCCATTGCTGAGATCAAGCATGACGGCAAAGAAATCGAATCGCCTCCGAGCCAACCGTAGACGTCCATCAGCTTGAGGTATTTGCGCAACTTCACCTGGGCTTGAGCGAACCCACCGTGACACAGGGCCACACGCGCATCAGTATAGCACGCGGCCCTTCGAAGGCCAAAGGCCCAGAGGTTATACCGAAAACGATACTCCAGATTTCGCAATAAAGGGAGGGGGGTGTCATTTCGGGGGGGGGGTCTCCTCCAGGCTATCTTGGAGGGCCTGGGGGGGTCTGGGGACGATGTTTTGGAGGGTTCTCCCACGGGGGGGGTCTGAAATGGCTTGTCTTGGAGGGTCCAGACCCCATCCCTTTTATTACGAAATCTGGAGTAAACATCCCAAGGTGTGGAGGGGGTTGGTGGGGGGAAACGGCGAAGAGCTTCATAGAGTACCCCTCCAAAGCGAATGTTATTTTGAACATTCGTGCCACCTGTACAGTAGGGGCTCGAGCGCAAGAAACCTCCAACAAGAAACCCAACCTTGAGACTCCAGGACGTCTATTGGCGCGGAAGCGTCACGCTTTCCATAGCAAATCCAGCGAAACCCAATACACCCAGGGCACCCTGGAAGCAAGCAAGGTATTTCTTGGCATGGGTCTCCACTGTAGTGGAGCCGTCGGATCTGGGCTGCGGATCTCGGCTGTCAGATCTGGGGGTATCTTCCCGACCTTCCCTTGCGACCCATCCCATCCTCGTCATCTTACGGCTTGTCACCTTCGGTCATGACATCATTGATCTTCACCGCCCTCATCATCAATCGCATCATCCTCTTTCTCCTCCTCCTCCTCCTGTTCCTCCTTCGTCTCCCCTTCCCTTTCCCCCTTTCACGATCCATGGAACCACGCGACGGATGGGCGAGGATCCTCCCCCGATTGTGGTGTGGGGTCGGTTTCGGCGTTGACGCTACTCTCATCTCGTGCTAACTCTCTCTCTCTCTCTCGCTCACGTGTGTAAGTATCTTCCCCTCCTCCTGTCTTCTCTCTCGTTCCTCCTCCCATCCTTCACCCCTACCCCTTGCCAGCCCCTCCCCATCCCTGCTCGCTCTGATTCCCATATCCTGATTCGGGTGCATGACGAAACGGGACAGCACAGACGTGTCGAGGATGCAGTGAATCCCCCAATCGTTGCACGTCACGCTCAGAGCCTCCACCATCTCTACCACGTAGTTGCCATCGACCACGTCTTGCTTGGCCAAGTCACCCAAGATGTCCTTCGAGCGAGTGGTGTCACCTTCGGCGACGGGGTCACTGTCTCCGTCCTCGCCTCATCTTCACCTCATCCCTCTCGGACCTCTCGTTCTATAGTGACGAACGAACAACGCACACACACACCCGTGCCCATTGGTGGGACGGGGGGGAGGGGGTGCGTGCTGTCGGATGCAGGTCCCCGCTCGAACGGGAGTTTCCCCGCGGTCCGACAACCCGCACCCAGCCAATCCTCCGCCCGCCGATCCTCCTATGTATGTGTGTTGTTCGTTCGTCGTTATATATCCCCCTCGTCATCCACATCCTCCTGGGGGAGTGGTAGCTCTCGCTGCGCCCCTGCAAATGTAGGTCGGCGTAGCGTGCGAGGGGGAATAGAGAGCGAGAGGCGATAAAGAGAATGAGAGATGCAAGGAAAGAGAGAGAGAGAGATCAGGGAGAGGGAACGGGAGGGAGCAAGGGATAACAAGTTGACGATTCCATTCCATGTCACCTCCCATCATCCACGAGTCATGAGGCGGGTTGATCCACAGCACACCTCCTGTCTTGACGCGGCACACCATCAACCCTGGAAGCATCATTGTTCAGCGAACTCTATATACGGGAAAGTTGCTGCATCAAGGAACGCTAACTAAGGAACGAAGCACTTTTGGTCGGCACCAACAGCGCCACGGGGAACGAGGATGGCTGGAGGACAACCACCGGAACAGCGAGCCTCTTCCGAACCCAAAGCGGTCGGTTGCATGGGCATGGGATGGCGGGAAGGGCTGAGCTCCGGAGGAAGGGTTGCGAGGTTAGCTCGTACACCCCAGGGACGGGGATGGAGGACGAGGTTTCAGAACGGTCAGGCTCGATCGACGGGGATGGAGGACGAGGTTTCAGAACGGCCAGGCTCGATCGAGATTGAGGCATCCCACCCATCCACTCAAAAAAACAGCGGGATCCTAGGCTCCAAAGGCCTAGTGGGGTGCACACGTCCTCGTCGGGGTCACGGAGCACGTCGATCTCCTGCGCCTTGAAGCCCGCCTCCGCGGGGCTGGGTCGCGAGCTCTCCTCATCTCACTCCCACCTTCCAGTACGCATCGTCATCCTTCGACTACTCCCGCGCAGATGGCAACACTATCCTCCCCCTCGCCCTCCCTCCTCCTCCTCCTCCTCCTCCTCCTCCTTCTCCTAGTCCTCCTCCTAGTCCTCCTCCTCCTCCTCCTCCTAGTCCTCCTCCTTCTCCTCCTCCTCCTAGCCCTCCTATCTTCCACGGCATCCTCCATTCACTCCATCCTTCTCTTTTCGATCGTCGTCGTCACCGTCGTCGTCGTCGTCGTCGTCGTCGTCGTCGTCGTCGTCGTCGTCGTCGTCATCACCATCATTATCCTTCCCCCCTCTCCTGCTCCCTCCATCGGCACAGTTATCGTTTGCTCCACCGTCGTCATCGTCACCGACCCCTGGCCTTCCGCACCGCTGCACTCGCGCCGCCGTGTCCGCTGAAGACCTCAAGGAAGTCCAAGTCCTCAACGATGTTGTGCTTGAACTCGCCGACCCCTTTCATCACGCGGTTCATCCACTCCTGCGCCACCGACGGCGGGGAAGAGGAGGGTCGGCGAGTGAGGGGGGGAAGCGAGAAGGAAAAGGTCTTCTCAGAAGGCGGTGGGACTTCTCAGAAGCCCTCGGGAGTTGTTTGCGTTTTTGGGAAGGCTTGGAATATTTCTCAGACGGCCTGTGGACTCCCGAGGATTCTGAGAAGGCCCGCACCTTTTCATTTCCCCCCATCGCTCGCCGCCTAGATGCGGAGGGCTGAGGCACAGCACACGAATGAAATGACGGTCGGGCATCACGGTTTATGAATATAGATCGGGGGTGTGGCCTGGGTCCAGGCTAGCAGCACCGTCTGTGTGCCTATCATGCCCTTCCCTCGCGTCCTGCGGTGTACGTCGGTCGAACGTCTGGTTCGGGAACATCTTCTTGAACTCGTTGCGTAGAAACTTGCACACACCCACTGGGCCAGCCTCGTCGGGCGCGCGGGGCGCGAACAGGGCTATTAACTCCAATCGAGAATCTCTGAGATCCGACGGTTCTGGAGGATGTTTCGGGCGCCGCGGCCTATTCAGAGTGTTCCGGAGCGCTCTGAAAAATGGAAGACCCCGCCCGCCCCCAGCCCCCCGACTTGCACCCCCCCGCCCGCCCTCGAACTGACATGATGCGTCTAGCCCCGTCTGGTGTACGTTATGGACCCCGCCGTCTTCTTGAGGGTCTAGCTGGGATCGTCGTGGGGTCAACGCCTGCGCTCACGTCATCGCGCGACAGACCACTGTTTTTTTTTTTTTTTGTTTTTTTTTTCCCCCAAAAAAGCTTTTTCTCACTTTTTCGTTTTTTTTGGTTTTTTATCTTTTTTTTTTTTTCTTTTGTTTTTTTTTTTTTTTTTTCATTTTTTTTGTCGATTTTCTCATTTCTTTTTTTTGGTTCTTTTATATCTTTTTTTTTGGTGTCTTTTTGAGTTGTTGGATTTGTTTTGTTATATCTGGCTCGGGCCCAGCTGATGAGCACAAGAGGGCGGGGCGGAATGTAGCGGGGTGCGAACGGCGTTGCTGTCCTCCCAAGGATCTCGAGATCATGGAGACCAGCGGGGACGCAGGAATCGACTCTGCTGATGTTCTTTATCTTTTTACCAGACGCATACGTGGCGCGGTGTGCACGCCACGGGCTAGAACATTATCGGTCCCTGGGCTGTGCATCGTTGGCTTGGGTTCTCTCCCCGCAGGCTGCGGCCTGACTCGGGTTCCGTTCAAGGGCCGAGCAGATAAACATGATGCATATGTGTGAGATTATACGTTGTAATCTTATATTTGTATATATGTTTATATACACATACATATACATGTTAAGTGCGGGTGCGCCACCACATCTGGACTTCCCTTTCCGCCCGCGGGGGAACCTCGGTTCAAACACCGCCGTGCACAGATGCAAAATACTTACCCTTATTGAACAATGGCACAAGCTGCAGGCGCGTGAAAATGCGGCGCTCCCAAGTTTTGGAGTGCCCAGCCTTGGCCATGGTGGCGACCAACCCATTGAGGGTCTCATCTAAAAAAGTGCTGTAAAACCGTGGGTTACCGTTGGCCGCTGCGCACTGAACAAGGTGCGCCCAGAGGTGGTGTTTTGGCACGAAGCGGGCTCTCGCGCGAATCATCAGGGACGTGTGGCGATGGAAGGTATCGAGAAGGTCTTGCGTTGCCTCATCCGACATTATCTGCGGCTCGGTTTTCATGATGGCCATGTGCTGATGAAGAGCCTGGCCAGCCAACCGTAAATGCACCCCCACGTCGCCAGGGAGTTGATAATCACCCAGCAGACGTACGGCCCACGAGATCAAGGGGCCGACCTCGGCCGCCTTTGTGTGGCACTGCCCCGCGGGGCCATCGCCCCACATGGAGGGCGTGCACTCTGCGAGCCTATACGACTGGTCAACTCCCCCATCAGCGTAGAAGTTCTGGAGGTGGTTGAATAGATGGCGGAAGCAGATGCCGACCCTGTCTTTTGCGACCCCACATTGGACGTTGAACACATTCTTGGACACGAGCTTCCAGAGGACAGTCTGAACGTAGACTTGGCACACTCCAAGGTATAATGTGTGCAAGGTGTCAATTCGCAGGACGGTTCGCACATTGCCGATGACGCTAGAGCACAAGAGCGGGTTGCGGCGGAGAACAGGGTCGGTGGCGGCCTTGCCGATGTAGTGGCGCCTCCAGAAAGTCAGACGCAGCCCCTCGGGCGGTATGGGCGTTGTTGACAGAGCGCCAATGTCTGGGAGCTCAACGGACGGCTCCAGGCGGTCATGAGCTTCCAAGCCGAACCGCGGAACATTAGCCGCGCAAAGTCTACCGCCAAGGCCTTTTGTCTTGGCTGGATCCCACTTCAAGTTGCTCAACAGGTGGACCCGATCATCTTCGGACGCCAGGGTGACCGCCACCTCGCAGTCTGCGCAACTCGCATCGTACGCGCCGTCGGCGTAGGTGCCCCACTCATGCGTCCCCGAAGTCAAGCTGGAGAACTGGTAGAGCTCGTCCCTAGTCGCCTTGCAAAATATGCATGGCGTGTATTTCGTTTGCCAGTTCGGGAAGCCCAGCGTGCTGCAGAATTCCATCCAATCGCCCTTGATTTGAACAAGGGCGATGCGGCAGGGGAGGGCGGGGCTATCCCGCGCCATGGCCCCGTAGTGGTCGTCCTCCTTGAACGCGGTGCCATCCCATTTCTGCGCTGGTCTCTGTCCGTTCATGGCGGCGCTGAAGCTCCACGCCAAGAACCGAAATATGCACCAGAGCGTGCACCAGCCCTTGCAGCCGCACTTGCACATCTTCGATTTCTTCACCAGCCCAACTAGGTGACGCTTCTGGCTGATCAGACTGTACACGAAGAAGCCAATGAACGAGTCGGCGCGGCCCAGGCCGATCGATCGAGTGTAGCGGACCCCGTCGATGTACAGCGCCACGGGGTGCACTGGGCAACCTCCCGCAGCGCGCACTGCTGGGTGCTGCGCGTACGCGTCAGCCCACTCGGGGCCGCCAGTGACCCCTCCATCTAGCCTGTTCGCCAGTTCAGGGTCAGCCAAGTGCTCCGCGGAGAGGGCTTCATGCGGCGGCGTCAGCAGAATGCTGCCCGCGACCCGCTGAGACCTCCTGCGGAGCATCGGCGCCTCGACGTCCACGGGCTCCACCATCTTGACGAAATTGAAGGCGCGGTCCAACTTCTTCTGGAAGTTGCCCGTCGCGCTGTCGGGGCTGAGCATGTAGCGGTGGAACGGCCCTGACGCGCCCGACTCGTGGGCGAGCCACGCGAACGAGCACGCGTCTTTGGCCGTGAGTCTGCCCTCGCAGTATCCGAGAAGCCACATTTCACAGAGGCGCTCTCCTGCTTCGCACTGCGCTTCCTGGGCCCCGCCGCGCCCGCCATCGTCTGCGCGGCTGTCCCAGCCCAGCGGCGGGCCGCCATCGGCGGCGTCGGGCTCTTGCGACGGGCTGGCATCCCACCGCGGCTTCTTCTTCGGCGGCATGGGCGTTGAACGCACTGTGCGCGCAGCTCGACCGACGGCGTTCCTAACAAACAACGGCTCGAGCCAAGGCGGCGGCTGAGGTTGCAGCCGGGGGCGGATCGGAAGGGGTGGCCGCGCCTATTGCGGTCGGGGCCAGCCCGCGCCCCGCCCTCCGTATAGGGCCCCGCGCGTGAGTTTACCAATGGGGCTTGCAACATAGGGCTCTAGCCGTAAAGCGCCGTTTGCATAGGGCCAAGGTCCCGCCCCATAGGGCGCTGGCTATGGCCGCCCGCGTGGCCCCGCGCGCGGCGGCTCCGTCGTCGGGGTGTTCCTCGCGCGGGGGTGTGCCGAGGCCCTTCATTTCCACGCGGCGTCGGCCATGACGCCGCGCCCGCCCGTGTCGCCGACTCGCGGTGAAGTGCCCGCTGGGAAGTGCCACGCGGTCAGCGCCGCCGCGGTCGCGTCAGTCGCGCCACGCCAGCTGGCCGCTGCTGCGCGCGAGCATGCGCGGGCGAACGCGGCCCCAGAGATACACCAGCCAACCCCGAGCACTCATCGCAATCGCCGCCGCATGCGTGGTCTCTGCAAACCAAGTTGCGGGTGGGCTGGGTTGGATTGGGGGGCAAAGCGCGGGGGGGGGGGGAGGCAGCGGGGGACTAGAGGAGGCTGGAGGACAACAGGGAACAGGAGGAGAAGGGGGGAGGAGGTGGAGGGAATGCGTAGGTCGACGGATGGAGGCGTATTTATTTTTTTTTTTTTTTGTTATGTTTTGATTTAGTTTTATTGTTGTATTTTATTTAGTTTTTTTTTTTTATTGTATAATATTACTGTTGTGTTTTTTTTATATGTTTGGTTATATTTCTTCTTTCTAGTTTTGAAGGGGTGGTATATTTTTTTACTTTAAGTTATTTTTAAGGTGTGGTGTAGTTTGGTGTTTGTGTTTTAAAATTTACGTTTATTTATTAGTTTATTTTTTACCCCCCTTTATGCGGTGTATTATTATTTGGATTTTTTTTGGGGTTATTTTTAAGTTTTATAGTGAAGGGGGGGTTTGTATGTTGTTTTTATATGTTTATAAGGTTATTTTTTTATATTTTTTATTTTTATTCTTTTTGGCGTAGTTTTAAGGTAATTATTATTTATCGTTTTTCCTCAATATTTTTTTTTTATTGTGTGTTTTTATAGTTTTTTGGTTTTTTTTTTTTGTTTTTTAATTTAAGGTGTTATTTTTTAAGGAGCTCGACATTGGCAGCGGCGCCGCCCTCTCCAAACCCGTCACCAACCAACTCCCGTCGGTGACGGAATGCGGGCGGACACGTTCGAACACCAGCAGATACGTGCACTGCACATAGGTAGCAACCAACAACTGGTCTAGCGACCTTGCGCGGCGGCTTACGTGGGCCGCCAGCGCGGCACGCTGCATCAGAGACGAGGGCTCCTACGCGCGACCTCACGCAGGTAGCTTACGCGCCAGTGTCGGTGCAGACGACATTGCTTCCCAACCAGTATGTGGTGTTCGGCCTTCGTTTTGACGAGACAGCGCCCCGCGTTCTTCCCTCCTCCTCCTCCTCCTCCTCCTCCTCCTCCTCCTCCTCCTCCTCCTCCTCCTCCTCCTCCTCCTCCTCCTCCCCCCCCCCTCCCCCATCCCTGCATCGCCCCCGTTTCGGCGCACATGTCGCACGCTTCGTGGCCACAGGAAGAGTTCCACCGAAGGTCGCAGCGGTGCAGTTCGCATGTGGGCGTCGCGCCCGTTGCGGCGCACCCCCCACACGTTTCGCGGGCACGTATGGATCCCCACCGAATGGCCCAGCTGTGCAGTTCGCACGTGGGCGCCGCGCCATTTTCGGCACACCCACGGTTCGTGGTTCCATGGGGAGTTCCACCGAAGATCCCACCTGTGCAGTTCGCACGTGGGCGCCGCGCCCTTTTCTGCACACCCTTCACGCGCTTCGTGGCCCAATAAGCCATCGAGAAATCCACCGAAGGCCTCCGCGGTGCAGTTCGCATGTGGGCGCCGTGCCCGTTTCGGCACAACGCTCACACGTTCCGTGGCGCCGTGGGGCATCCACCAAAGGTCCTATTGTTGCAGTTCGCATGCGGGCGCCACGCCCGTTTCGGCGCACCTTTCATACGTTTCGTGGCCCCATCGGGAGCTCCACTGAAGGTCCTACTGCTGCAGTTCGCATGCGGGAACTTCGCCCGTTTCGGCACACCCCCGACGCGTTTCGTTGCCACATCGGCCATGAGGGAGTTTCGCCGAAGGTCCCAGTGGCGCAGTTCGCATGTGGGCGCCACGCCCGTTTCGGCGCACCCCTCACACGTTCGGTGGTCTAGTGAGTTGCACCGAAGGTCCCAGCGCTGCAGTTCGCATGTGAGCGTCACGCCCGTTTCGGCACACCCCTAACACGCTTCGTGGCCCATAGGGAGCTCCACCGAAGGTCCCACTGGTGCAGTTCGCATGCGAGCGTCGCGCCCGTTTCGGCACACCAATGACACGTTTCATGGCCCAGGGAACCCCATCGAAGGTCCCAGCGGGAGGGTTCACCTGCACCCGCCAACCTCCCAACATCGGTACGCCCCTCACACGTTTTGTGGCGCCATACTGAGTTCCACCGACGACGATCCTCACAACTGCGGCACTCACAACTGCATCTGGTTGAGTCTTTCGCCAGTCTAATGTTGCATGGGGGCACATGGGCACAGCGGGCTGCAGTTTGTTAAGGCGTTTTTGCTGAATGAGGGCGGATTTTGAGGCCAACCCCCAACGCAACTCGACCCACTGCAACCATCTTTAGCAATACGAGCATGGGCGAACTCCACGTCGACTGATGAGGCTATCATGCATTGACAGGACGGGCAAACACACGAAGGACCACGAGGGACAGGGACAGTCGGCCGTTTCTTCCTCAGCGTTGATATGATCCCTATCTCGCTGCTGGCACATACCCGTCGGCCGGAAGAAGTGGGTGGAAACATGATGGGTCTCCGTCCCACCCCTGAAGAGGATAGAGGAAAACCGTTCGACTTAGGAAGAAGGACGGGCGCTTGAATGCGCCTGAAGTAGAAATAGCTGATTTCGCCGAAATCCTGGAAACTCGTCTCATGCCGTTACTGGTCCACATTATATAGACCTCGGTTGAAACTACGCGTCGGCGCTGGAAATGCAGTGCCGTGCTTGCGCTGTGGCTTGCCCATACAGCTAACAGCTCGGCACTCGGCCAGCACACCGATCGAATATCGAAAACTACCTGGCTAATTCATCTCGAAACTACACGCTTGCTCTCCGCTGGGGGAACTGCGCCCAGGCGATCACCGTCGGTGCACGGTGCATATTTCTCCACATCACCCTGCCCCCCTGAACGCATAATAAGGAACGGGTGATTTTTTTCTGACCATGGTGGGCATCAGACCGCACGCATGTTCCACGACGGGAACGGCCCAACAAACATAGCCCTTCCTGAACCGAATGTGGTCCCAATTTCAGCGACTTGACTGTACAGCACTATCTCCAAACTCACCCTCTCCCTTGCCAACTTACACGGGTCCTCGCGTCATGTCCAGCGAGCCACTGCGAGGGCGGCTTCGCCCTGTCCACCCTGGGGCGCGCCGAATTACTCAGCGCAGCTGGCCTTCACCTGGGCACGGGAGGCACGGGAGGAGGGGCGTGGAGGAGAAGGGCTGAGGAGGATTTGGGATGGGAGGCATAAATAGGAGGAGGAGGATGAGAAGGATGAGGCGCAGGAGGAGGAGGAGGGGGAAGAGGAGGCCATGGGCACGATGAGGCACGGGAGGAGGCACGTCGAGGAAAATGGCGGATAAGGAGAGGATGGGGGCTTCAAGGATGGAGAGATGACCCCCCCCCCATGGCATGACGAGGTGCCCCCCCCCCCATGGCTCCCCCCCATGGCCCCCCCCCATGCGAGGTCAGGAGGGGGACGGCTGGGAGGGGCCAGGTGCCGGTTGGGCGGGGGAGGGGGGCGTCGGGCGCGCACCTGACCCCCTCGAGGCGCCTCAGCGGCGGGCTGGTACCCCTTGGGGAACCTTAACAAATCTTAACAAATCTTAGCAAATCTTAACAAATCTTAACACCAATCTTAACCGGTAATTTGCGTGTTAAGATTGTGTTTTTGCAATCTTAACCGGTATTTTGCGTGTCAAGATTGAGGCGGGGGAAGCTTAACCGGTTTTTTGCGTGTTAAGATTCGCATCTTAACAAATCTTAACAAATCTTAACAAATCTTAACAAATCTTAACACAATCTTAACACGCGCATTTTCCGACGCCAGGGGCCGACAGGGCGGCGGGGGGGGGGTCTAGGGACCGAGGCGGGCGGCGGGGGGGGGGGTCTAGGGACCGAGGCGGGCGGCGGGGGGGGGTCTAGGGACCGAGGCGGCGACAGGGCGGCGGCAGGGACAGGGCCAGGTGCCTGTGCAGGGCGATGGGCGGAGGGCCAGGTGCCGACGACGGGGGGGGGTCTAATCAAGGTTTGAGGGCCGACGGGAACGGGGAAGGGGAATGCAATTCGACCATGGCCCATATACTGTCCATGGAAGTACTTCTCCTTCGTGCTGCGGAGCGCGACGATGCCACTCACGTGCTTCTCCATGTCCTCCGTGACCCCATCGAGCTGGGAGGGGATCCTCGAAACGGCGAGCGCGTAGTCGCCCGTGTACAATTGCTGTGAAGCCACGTTTAACAGAACAGGGGAGGGACAGCGGGCGAGGTGAGAAGCATAGATGGGCGGAGTAGACCAATGCGATCAAATATGGTCCATCCTTCCCTCCAACCTGAGGCAATTGCGGTAGAGGGGGGTGGGCGGGTAGAGTGAACGGGGCGGGTCGAAGGGTGGAGGTTCGATGGTGATTGGAACATGGTTGAGGTGGCAGGTGGAGAGAATTGGAGTGGGATCGCACCCGAAACTGTCTGCAATCATCCCCGCTATATGCATATAAATGCGAACCACACCCAAATTAGCGAATGCCTAATCCTGAAGCGCGGAGCTCGACTGTACACATGCAGACATACAACCAGATGCAACCCACCAGACATACATGCAAACACAGCCTGGCGAAAGTATCAACCCGATGCAGTTGTGAGTGCAGCAGTTGTGAGGATCGTCGTCGGTGGAGCTCTCTATGGCGCCCCCCAAATGGGTGAGGTGCGTGCCGATTTGGGAAGGTGGGCGGGTGCATGTTGACCCTACAACGGGTGCATGTGAACCCTACAATTCGGACCTTCGGTGGGGCTCCATATATCGGGCCACGAAACGTGTGAGGGGTTTGCCGAAACAGGCGTGACGCCCACATGCGAACTGCGCAACTGGGGCCTTCGGTGGAGGTCCCTACGGGACCACGAAACGTGTGAGGGGTTTGCCGAAACAGGCGCGATGCCACGGAATGTGTGAGGGGTTTGCCGAAACGGGCGTGACGCTCACATGTGAACTTCACCATTGGGACCTTCGGTGGAGCTCCCCACGGGGCCACGAAACGTGTGAGGGGTTTGCCGAAACGGGTGCGACGTCCACATGCGAATTGCACCATGGAGACTTTCGGTGGCGCTCCTTATGGTGCCACGAAATGTTTGAGGGGTGTGCCGAAACGGAGACGATGCAGTGGTGGGGTGAGGGAGGATTGGGAGGGGGAGGAGGAAGGACATGAACTCGGGGCGCTGTCCCTTCCAAGCGGTGACCAAACACCACAAGATGGTTGGGGGAAAAAAAAAACCTGGACCACGCTCGCGTCCATGTTGACGTACATCTGGGCGAACGTGTTAGTCTGACAGATTTGGTTCAGCATGCTCACTTTCTCCTCGAGCGCCTTGATCTCGGGGGTGTTCTTGAAGCTCGCCTCAAGGGAGGACTCGCGTAACATTGGGCACGGGTGCCCCACGCGAGATTGGGGGTGATGGCGAGATGCATTGCGAGGGCGAAGGGGGAGAGGCTGAAGGGGAAGCAGGTGGGGGGAGGGCAGGGACCAGTAGTCCCCATGGGGAGGGGCAGCTCGTTCGTTAGTGTAGTTCCCCGCGTTGCCCACTGGGCACTCGTGTTGACGAGATCCAACACCGCCTTCCCTGCCGACAACTGCTTGCGGAACTGCAGCGCGCTCTCGGACGCAGCCTCCTCGTCCTCCCTCAGCTTTCTCGCCTCCTCAGACTCATCCTTCCTTGCCTTCTTAGTGCCTCCTGCAGGCCTCTTCGTAAGCGCTGGCTGGCCGCGCTTCCTGCTCTTCTTCTCGCCCGTGTTGAGCTCGTCTCCCGCTTTGCTCTTGCTTGATGGCGTCTCAGCTGCGGCTGCCGCCGCTGGACCTGCCGTTGGCAGCACGACAGCTGCCGCCGCCGCTTCTGTCGCTCCTGGTGCCGCCATTGCTGATGCCTCTGCGCCAGCCACTCCTGGTGCCGCCCCTGCCGCCGTCGCTCCTGTCGCTCCTGGTGCCGCCCTTGCCGATGCCTCTGCGCCAGCCGCTCCTGGTGCCGCCCCTGCCGACGCCGCTCCTGCCGCTCCTGGTGCCGCCCTTGCCGATACCTCTGCGCCAGCCGCTCCTGGTGCCGCCCTTGCCGCCGCCGCTCCTGCAGCACCTGGTGCAGCACCTGCCGATGCTTCTGCGCCATCCGCTCCTGGTGCCGCCCCTGCCGCTGCCGCTCCTGCCGCTCCTGGTGCCGCCCTTGCCGATGCTTCTGCGCCAGCCTCTCCTGGTGCGGCCCTTGCCGAAAGCTGCGCTCCTGCCGCTCCTGGCGCCGCCCCTGCCGATGCTTCTGCGCCAGCCGCTCCTGGTGCCGCCTCGGCCGCTGCCGCTCCTGCCGCTCCTGGTGCCGCCCCTGCCGCAAGCCGCGCGCCCGCCGCTCCTGGTGCCGCCCTTGCCGCAAGCTGCGCGCCCGCCGCCAGTGCCAGAGGCTGCTCGCATGCCACCAGTGGTGTCGTCCTTGCCGCAAGCTGCGCGCCCAGCTCATCTGCGACCGCCACCTCGGGAGGGGGGTTCACGACTATATACTACTACATGCTCCCTCCTCGTCCTCCTCCTCCTCCTCCTGCCCCTCCTCCTCTCCCACACTCTTCCCTCCTCCTGATGCTCCTCACCATCATCCTCATCTTCATCCTCATCTGTGTTCGTCCTCTCCGTGGTCCGTTCGTGTTTCGGGCTTCGGCTGCTCGTTCGGTCGTTGCATCTCCGCCTTTCGTGTTCTCTCGCCCTCGCTCGTTTACCGTAATATGGCCCTCATTCGGCACCCGCTCTTGCAGCGTATTGGAGGTTGCATTCATTCGTCCTCCTCCTCGTCCTTCCTTCCTCTGGCTTCGCCTCCCCGCTATTCCCCCCACCGCACCCTTTCGTGACCCAACACCTGCGCTGGAGTCTTGCTCTTGCGCGCGACCTCCTGCTCTCGCAAGCTCCAGCGAGTCTGGAATGTATGTTCGAAGCCCTTCTTCTTGTAGAGGAACTCGATCCGCTTGGTCATGTCGTTGTACTGGAACCTTGCTGCGGCGGTGCGGACACGGCGAGAGTGATACAGGGAGGGGGAGGGAGAGAGAGGGAGATAGAGGGAGAGAGAGAGAGAGAGAGAGAAAAAAAAACGGTATACAAGAGAGATGGGGATGACGGGATGGAAATAGGGACAGGAATTGAAAGAGAGAGAGAGACGTATTTGCATACATCTCTGTATATAATATAGAGATACATAGGGGGACGAGGGAGAGGGGGAGAGGGCGAGGAGAGCGCGGGAAAGAGGGCGAGAGGGACTGAGAGAAAGCGAGGGAGAGAGGGAGGAAGGGAAGGGAGCGAAGGCAGGGCGTGCGGGCACGGCAGAGGGGAGGAATGAGGATTGGGGAGTGGAGGCAGCAAGTCTTGTTCGCCATGCCCCGTTTGTTCCCCATTGCACCAGCCCAGCTGTGTGGCGGCGGCGCAATAGTTAATGGCCCCTTGCACTGCCGCCGCCGATTTGCGGCCTCCCTCCTCAAGAAGGCGCCCGATCACACACGGGGGAGGATGTCGGGCGGGGACGAGGCTGGCCAGGACTGGTGGTCGAGAAGATGGGTGGGAGTACGGGTTGTTCGAGCTCACCTGCACGAACCTCCATTTTAATTTATGTAGCAGGGAGGGGCCTAGCACTCCCATCTTATTGACCACCATGACTAGCCTCTTCCCCGCCCGACCACCCACCCCCGTGTGTGATCGGCCAGATATCGCCAGAGCAGCTGCTCTCATTAACAAGTCAACTCACCCCTATAGGGGTGAGTTGATTAGTTAATGGGGACACGGGTTCTGACGATATCTACCCCCCTTCCTCGCGAATGATCGAGTCCAGGTTCATCATCGTGCCCCATTCTCGCTGGGTTTCCGTCTCGATCTTCGCCTTCTCGCGCTTCGCCTGAAGCGGCGGAGGGCATGACATGAGGGCCGAGAGAGGGTGACGGGAGGTGTCTGGAAGGATGGAGGGAGGGAGGATGGGGATGTTGGGCGAGGTGGAGGAGGAGAAGGAGGAGGAGGAGGATATGACGAGGAGGAGGAGGAGGAGGAGGACCAGGAGGAGGAGGAAGATGAGGAGGAGGAGGAGAAGAGACACCAGCCGCGACGACAATGGTGGAGGAGGAGAGGAGCAACAGTGGCAACGTTGATGGCGGAGGCGAGGGTGGCGAGGATGCGAGAGTACGGATGATGAGCGAGAGGTGGAGGCCGAGCAGGAGGAGGAAGGAACAGGGTGTGTCACCTTTGCCTCAGTGTACAATTTGCGCGCCCACTCCTCGCGCTCGATCTTCTTCATGTTCCGGTTGAGCTGCTTGCACTTCTGCATGGCTTGCGGGGCCAGTGTCCTGGGCGGCGGCCCGCGCCCCGATCGCTGCCGACACCCGTCCCCCGAACTCCTCCCATCAGCCGTATCGCTATCGTCGCCATCGGGTAGCATTACAAACGGTAAGACCGACATCAATTACACACACGATAAACGATGTAGAATCGTTATCGTTGCGATCGATGTCTGTCAGTGCCGTTGTTATCGTTGTGATCGTTGCCACTGGCAAGCGTGCTCTGTCCCCGAGCTCCTGTAGAATTTCACGCCCAGCGACGAGTTCGCGTCGAACTTGAAGTCCTGCTCGAACGCCGCCTGGATCAGGGGGTCGTCATGGACGAAGGCGCCGTCGGAGGCCTTGGACTTCTCACTCGCCAAGGCGTCCGCGGGGACCTCTCGAGATGACGCGGAGGCAGTGGAGAGGAGGGGGAGGCGAAAGCGGAGGAACCGCCTCCTCGTCCTTTTCATCTGCCTCCTCCTTATCCTCGTCCTCCTCCCCACTCCTTCTCCTCCTGGTCCTCCTCCTCCTCCTCCTTCTCCTCCTCTTTCTCCTCCTCCTCCTCCTCCTCCTCCTCCTGCTCCTCCTCCTCCTCCTAGGGCTGCCCGAATGGGTTCAGCTCGCCGCCCACCCCTGGGAGCTCCCAGGCGCAGGTAGAGAGCCGAACCCATTGTTCAACCCTCCGCTGGACCAGATTTAGGTTCAGCCCATTGGGGCGGACCTCTGCGGTGTGCTTCTTTGCGTTCTCCGCCAGCATCCGCTCGACCGCAGCTGTGTCCTCGCGGGGCGGATGGGGGGGGATGAGCGAGGGGGGGATGGGAGGAGTAGGGGGATGGTTGCGAGGAGGGTGGCGGGGAGGAGTGGGAGGATAGGTAAGGGCGCGAGAAGGTAGGCAGGAGACATCCTGCGACATCTCTGCACCACCTGCTTGCGCGTGCGGGACATCCGCGCCCGCGACCGCCGCCTCCACGGCCGCGCCCGTAGTAGCCGACTGGATCTGCAGCGGACCTCCAGCAGCACCAGCAGCAGCAGCAGCAACAGTCGCAGCGGCCTCCACCGCTGTAGCACGTGGACTATTCGTGTTCCACGTGCCTGGCGGGAATATTGGGACCTGAGGCGGGAGCTGCACAGGCACCACGGGCGCATCGCACGGCGGAGCCTCCTCGCCAGCTGGAGCGCGCGCGGCACACGGTAATCCTGCGGCCGCCCTCAGCTCGATCAGTTGCTGTGTCAACAGTCGAATCTTCTCGTCCTGGGAGTCGGGATGGGGGGTTGGATGCACAGGGGGGGACGAGGGAGAGGAGTTATGGGAGACAGCGTGACCGTTGGGAGCCGAAACCGTCGAGCCCAACTCAGGAGGCAATGGCCTCGAGGTGAAGGAGGAGCAGGAGGAGCTCAGATCAACTGAGCCAGACAGGAGGAGGAGGAGGAGGAGGAGGAGGAGGAGGAGGAGGAGGAGAGGAGAAGGAGGAGGAGGAGGATGAGGAGGAGGAGGGGGAGGAGGAGGAGGAGGAGGAGGAGGACCACGAGGAGGATACGCACATGGATGCGGAGGATTAGGAGACGTGGGCGTAGTTTACCCACAATCCTGCGAGGGCTGTGGCGTCGGCGCGAGCGGCGGCGGCGGCGACTGCAGGGGCGGCAGGGCGTCGTCGACTCTGCCTCGCTGGAGGCTCTTGCTGGGGACCGGCGGGGGCGGCATCGAGGTCAGTCTATTGCGCGTCTCCTCCTCGCGCGACTGCGCCTTCAGCCTCTGCACCTCCTCATCGTGATGCTGACTGTACGACTGCTCCCAGAGAGGCACAACGTAACCTCCGCGGGCACCCTCCACCATGCAAACCACTTACAACCACTCAGCCCGTGCCCCCTCCTTCCCCGTGGAGGAGGGGGAGAGACGGGTGACGAAGGGGGACGAGGGCTCCGATGATTGCATTGTGACCTGGTGTTGTCGGCTGCATCTGCTGCTGGTGCTGGGCCTGCTGGGCCCGCTGCAGGTGCTGGTGCTGGGCCTGCTGTGCCCTCTGCTGGTGCTGGGCCTGCTGGGCCTGCTGATGGTGCTGGGCCTGCTGGGTTTGCTGCTGGTGCTGGACCTGCTGCTGCTGGTGCTGGGCCTGCTGCTGCTGCTGCTGCTGGTGCTGGGCCTGCTGGGCCTGCTGCTGGTCGTGCTGGGCCTGCGCGGCGGCCAGCTGGTCGTGCTGGGCCTGCTGGGCGCACTGCTGGCCCTCCTCGTCAGCGTCGATCACCTCGACCTGTGTGGTCTGAGTGTCGGCCAGCTGGTCCTGCTGGGCCGCGTCGACTGGGCCCGCTTCTGCTGGCACCGCGGCGGTCGGCTCGTCGACGAGGCGGACCCATGGTGGGGGGGCGCCCGAGTCTATGACGAACACGCTGCGGGGGGGCGCCATCTGTGCAGGAACCGTGCACCTAAAAGAAACTCTGAGCCACGCATTTCGGAGACCACGATATTTCAAACGCATTTCCAAATAAGGAACGAAAGGGGCTTTCCTGACCTCGGCGAGCCTCGGCCACGAATAGATCCCCCGACCTAGATCACAAGGGACGGCCCGACAATTCGAGCATCTCCTGAGACCAAAGGGGTCCTTATGTCGGCGTCTTGACTGTGTAGCAGGCGGCAACCATGGCCCTGCGCTCCTTCTCCCCCTCCTCCTGCTGCTCCTCCTCCTCCTCCTCCTTATATAATAATGTCATCCTTTGAAGCTTGCCACGCTCCTCGCCATCCCCCTCCTTGTCATTATCCTCGCCCTCCCCTCCCGATATGCATCCTGCTCAGACGAACGCGGGGTTACTCGCGGAACGGTCCGATGATGGAACGGCGGGGAGATGCGGGCGGGGCGGGCGTGACCATGGGAGAGCGGTCACCGATGCATGTTTTCTCGCACCGAGTGGGCGAGGGTCCTCGCGCCTCGCCCCATGCCTAGCTGCGCCACTCCTCATCACCTCGAGCGATGAAATACGTCGGGGCTGCTCCTGGCCAAACTCAGCGGCGTCCAGTCCTTATTTCCGATGCACCCATCGAGCTGGGGACTGAGGGGGTGGGACAGCACATTCAAGGTAAGGATGCAAGGGCCTTGGAGGCCGATGTTTATTCTTTCCGAACGAGGTTGGCCAGCGGAAGTCGCTAAGGATGTGTCGAAGGAGCAAGGGTACCCCTGGGAAGGTTGCCCATACTTACTATGCGGGTTGACTTTCTCGAGTGATGGATCAGGGAACGGAGAATGGTCCCACAAGACGATGAGGAGGAGGAGGAGGAGGAGGAGGAGGAGGAGGGACAAGAAAAAGCGTAGAAGGGCAAAAGCTAGTGAGCACGAGGAGGAGGAGGAGGAGGAGGAGGAGGAGGAGGAGGAGGAGGAGGAGTAGAGAGGAGGGAGAAGGGGGGTGTGGGAGGAGGGGTCTGGCAGGAAGGGTCTTGGAGGAGGGGGTGGGAGGGGGGGAGCTGGCGAAGGAGGATGCTTTCGTCCCAGTTGTCCTGGGCTCCGGAGGCGGGGCTCCTCCTCTGCTTGATGTTCTCGATGGGTTCCGGAGCCGTCTCTGGATCTTGAGCTGCAGCGGGCCGTTTCCTTGATGATGTCGGCGCTGGTGATCGTGATGGCGCCGCTGGCTCTGGGGACGTCGGCACTGGGGGCGCCTTTGCCTTGGGAGTGGACGGGCACTCGTCGGCTGCTGCAGGCCTCTTTATGATAGCTGCAGCAGGCTTCTTCCTACGCGGAGTGGGGGATGAGAACGAGGACGAGGCTTGCGGCTTGCGGCTGCCGAGGCGCAGGTCTGTGACTAGCGCCGAGCAGTGAAGAGGCCAGGTGAGGGGCCTGGCGAAGGGGGCGCTACGCGCCCCGAAGACTGGCCTCCAGCAACGGTGCGAGGGTCACTAACGGCGCACCGCCGGGCAGTCCCCACTCGCACCGCAGCAGGAGGCCAACTCTGATTTAATCAGAGTCCGAAGCAGGCACAGGCTGAGCCTGAGTCAACTCACGGGATCTTCCCATGCCATCTTGTTGGCTCTGGCGAATCGACGCCAGTCGACGCTAAATCGATGCTAATCGACGCTACATCGACGCTATTCGACGCTAAATCGGCGCCATCTCACGACTCCCAGACGCTAACCGACGCGAGTCGACGCCAAATATTAGGGTCTACAAGGCTCACGTGAGTTGCTACCGAGGGAGATCGACGAAGGAGGGAGCTTCGGCAGCATCTCTGTCCTCAACACCGTCTTGCGGTCCTTGAGGATGTCGTCCTTCATGGCCTCAATCTGGTCCCTGCTGGCGCCTTCGGCCGTGGGGGGAGGGCAGTCCATCTACCCTTCCTCCAGCCTTCACGCCCTGCACCACTCTGCGTCCCTTCCTTTACCCTTCCCCCTCACCTCCACCCTCCAGCTAGGGTTGACATTCCCTTGCCCTCCACATCTCCGCTCCCAGCACCCCCCCGAGCCCCCGATGGCCTCCAATATATTTGTCAGCGAGGCTGCGCGCGTAGTGGAGGCACATCTCCGGGGTGTCGAACAAGTGGATCATCAGCTGCACCACCTGGGGTCCATGCCACACGTCTCGCGCTCCCCTGGTATCCTATTCCTCCTCCATCTCCTCCTCCTCCTCCTCCTCCTCCTCCTCCTCCTCCTTCTCGCCCTCCACCTCCTCCTCCTCCTCCTCCTCCTCCTCCTCTTCCTCCTCCTCCTCCTCCGCCTCCGCCTCGTTCTTCTCCTCCTCCTCCTTCTCCTCCTCCTGCTCCTCCTTCTCCTCCTCCTCCTCCTATCGTCGCTTTCGTCAGCCCTCGCATTGCATGGTGTAGTCGACCCCTCCGTTTCCACCTCCGTCGTTTCCATTCCCCCCTTCTCCTCTCCCCCATCCGCATCTCAGTCCCCCTTGCCCTTTCCAGCTGGAACCCTAGTACCTGCGGCTTCTCCTCGCGATCGTCTTTGAGCCTCATGAGGGGGTTGCCCCTATCCATGGACTTGACGATCTTCACGCCAGTGCCCTCGTCCTTCCAGAGCAAGCCGCCAACTCCTCAGGCGGAGCAGGGAGGATGAGGAGGAGCAGCAGTAGTAATGCGCGGGGGGTGGGGTGGCTATCGACTTCGGGCTAACAAGCGTTACTTTCCGAGGTCGGGAGAGGAGCACGAAACTTGGCATGCAACTCACCACCCAAATTGATCGACATGCCTTAAACGCTTCACATGCGCGTTCAAATACGCGAGGCCACTGTCCGCATGTCCGTGTACGATTTTCAGCTTGACCGCCCCAAACGCAAATCATTGCGGTATCTCGGCTGCAGTTTGCGATCCGTTGTAATAGTATATTTGCAGTTTGTTTGGCCTTTACCCGCAACCCTGGGAGGATAAGGGGGACGATCAGCATTGAAACGGGGATGTGGAGAGAGAGTAGGAGGAGGAGAAGGAGGAGGGGGAGGAGGAGGAGGAGGAGGAGGAGGAGGAGGAGGAGGAGGGGGAGGAGGAGGAGGAGTAGGAGCTGGGGGAAGGTCGATGGGGAAGAAAGAGATACACCACGGGAAGAGGAGGACCAGCAACAGCAGCAGGAGGAGTTGGCGAGGAGGTCGAACAGGGGACGAGAAGGATGAGGAAGAGGAATAGGACAGGGAGTGGGAGAGACGACCACCAGTCCAGACCGCAAGATCTGCTTGGCGGCCTGGGTGAGGTCCTCGGTCTGCTTGGCCGCCGCGGGGGGGAGGTCCTCGGTCTGCTTGGCCGCCGTGGGGAGGTCCGCTGTCAACACTTGATGTATTGGCCGAGTCGCGCCGTCGGGCCACTCCGCGATGGCTGGGTCCGTTGCGGCCTCCCCGTGGATGAGCTTCCCGTACTCCTTCTCACCTCCTCCCCTCCTCCTCCACGGCTGGCTCACGTCCTCTTCGTAGCCGTATTCATACGGCAGCTCCTCTCGAAGGGGGTGGGAGGGCGACCACGACGACGAATGATTTCACTCCGAGTTGCGGGCCCATCGGGGGCCCTAGGATGGAAGATCCAGTGAGGGGATGCGGGGGAGAGGAGACGTCGGTGGGGCTTGAGTGAGAGGGACTGATGTATACCCAGTGGGTCATGGGGCCTACTTTGGGGCAGCCGCGGGGGCGATGACGACAAGGGGAGGGAGAGAGAGAGAGAGAGAGAGACGAGAGAGAGAGAGGGACGGAGAGAGGATACTTATAATGTTGCAAAGCTTGTTCGTTGCACGGGTATATATATATAAACGAAACACCGACGGGGGGGACGAGTGAGTGCGACAGGGAGAGGGAGAGAGAGACAGAGCGACGCAGTGAGAAAGACTGATCTCCTTCACTCCAGCTGGCTTCTTCATGATCAGCTCCGTGTCCACTCCAGCTGGCTTCTTCACGATGCGCTCGGCCTCCTCCTCCTCCTCCTCCTCGGCTTTCTCGTCTTGCCTTGTTGCGTCCTCCTCCGCCTCTTCCTCTTCCTCGTCTTCTTCGCCGTCCTCCTCCTCCTCCTCCTCGCCTTCGCCTTCATCATCTTCTGCTGGTATCTCCTCGTCCTCCTCAGCGTGGTCTTTGTCCTCGCGCCCTTGCGAGTCCTGCGACTTCTTCCTCGAGAGTTCCTTCCTCGTCTTTTTGCTCAGCTCCTCCAGGGCACGGGCGGGAGAAGAAGGGGGGACCTCCTTCGAAACGAAAGAATGAGGGCGGGGCACGGACGAAAGGAGGAGGAGGAGGAGGAGGAGGAGGAGGAGGAGGAAGAGCGTTCTGAGGTATGCAGGTTATCGCCTGCTCCCAGAGCCCTAATCCGTGTCTATGGCTACCCAACGGGGGGCGCGGTGCGAGTGGGGACTGCCCGGCGGTGCGCCGTTAGTGACCCTCGCACCGTTGCTCCCCGGCCCCGCGCACGGCGCGGAGTGTGTCCGATGGGCGCGGCTAATGGCGGTTGCAAGGTGCGCCCCTAGCCGCGTTCGAGGTCCTGCTGAGGCACCTTAGACTCTGTGGCGCCCCAGGCTGTGCCCAGGAAGAGGAGTAGGAGGAGCAGGAGGCGGAGGAGGAGGAGGAAGAGGAGAAGGAGGAGGAAGGTTGAGGGCTTAACGACTTCTACCGTCCCTCGACTCGCGCTGGATCGGCCACGATTTGCTCCAAATTTCCCTGATCTCTGGATTGGCTTGGATTTACCTGGCATGCCCTGATTTATCTGGCTTCATCCCCACAAGTCTATTGGCGAAAAGCCGTCAACCTCTTGGGGATATGCCCCCTCCTATTCCTCCTTCCCCTCTGCCAGCCAGTTCTTCCTCCCTCCGCCGCCCTCCCCCCGCCTCTTCCTGTCCCCCTCTCCCTCTCATTCCTCCCCTCTACCTCCTCCTCCATTCCCTCGCCTCCTCCGCCCGCAGCGGCCGTCCTGGCACAACTTGATGAGCCGTTTCGCCACCAGCTCTTTGAACTCTCTGAGGTCCCGTTTGTGGCTGATGATCTCGCGCGGGGGGGCGGGGGCAAGCAGGAGCCGGAGGAGGGCGGGCGGTGAGGGGACGGACGAGGTACAGTTATAAGGATGCAAGGGGCTTTGATGGCCATGTTGGCACTTTGCGAGCGGGGCGCGGCCAGCGAACGCGGCCTGGAAGGATGCAAGGGTAACCTTTGAAAGGCGTTCATCCTTACTATGCGGGTTGGCTCTACATCCGATTTGACTCCGTCCTCCACCCCCTCTCTCCTCCCTCGTCCTCCTCCTCCTCCTCCTCCTCCTCCTACTCCTACTCCTACTCCTACTCCTGCTCCTACTCCTCCTCCTCTCTCCCTCCTCCCTCCGCCGCCGCATCACACCTCCTTCCTCGTCCCTCACCTGCCCTCATCCTCCCCCTCCTCCATCACTTCGCCCTCCTCCCTCCGCCGACGCGTCATCCCTCCTTCCCGTACTTCCCCCTTCCCTCCTTCCCTCCACCTCCCCCCCATTGCCTGCCATTTCTTGTCCGTCGCGACCTGCACCAGCGCCGCCTCCACGGCTGGCTTCTTGAAGAAGAGGATCTCGTTAACCTCGGGAAGAGGAGGAGGAGGAAGAGGAGGACGAGGAGGAAGAGGAGGAGGAGGAGGAGGAGGAGGTGGAGGGAGGAGAGAGGAGGGAGGAGGGAGGAGGGAGGAGGGAGGAGGGAGGAGGGAGGAGGAGGGAGGAGGGTGGAGGAGGAGGAGGAGGAGGAGGAGGAGGAGGAGGAGGAGGAGGAGGGGTAAGCTGAGAAGGAAGGGGGGAGGAGGGCTAGGATGAGGACGTGGCTCAAGGCTCAGGTGGAGGAGGCGAAGAGGAGGGGTATGATGAGGACGAGGGCGCACACACGTATGGGTTTGTGAATGAGCACCTGAGGCAACAACGAGATCAAGAACACGGGATGGGGATGATGGGGGGGAGGGAAACGAGGAGGAGAAAGATGAGGGGGACGGTCACCTTCTTGAGCTCGTCAAGAAGTGGCCGCAGCTCGGTGATCCGCGCCTCCACGGTCTTGCTCGAGAAGGCCTGATATGGGGCAGGCATCGGAGGAGGAGAATGATGAGAAGGGAGGAGGGGGTCGAGGGAGGGTGGGGGAGGAGAAAGAGGAGGAGGAGGAGGAGAAGGAGGAGGAGGAAGAGGAGGAGGAAGAGGAGGAATAGGGGGAGAAAGAGGAGCGAGAGGCGAGAGGCAAGGGGGGACAGGAAGAGGGGAGGGAGGATGAGGAGGCAGGTGGAGGGAGGAGAAGGCAGGAGGAGGGGGAAGAGGGAGAGGGGGCGGCAGCTCCGCGCTCCTTCCTCCCTCTCCCCTCCTCTCATTCCTCCCTTCTCCTCAATCCTGCCCCCCCGTTTTGTTCCAGCTGTCGCTTGATCCTCCCTCCTTCGATCGATCTCCTCCGTCCCCTCCCCCACCTCATCCTCCTGATTCCCTTTCCTCCCTGTCCGCCTTCACGATGGGCGTTTCTGATGCATGGCGGGCGATTGCGGCCGCAATCGCGGCCGCATCCCCGCAGGCCTTGGCCTTGGGCATGCGGGGCGGCCGCTTGGGCCAAAGCGGCGGCAGAGCGAGGAGGGCGCGCGTGGCGCACCCCTCTCCCCTCCTCTCTCTCTCCTCCTCCCTCTCCTCCCTCTCCCTCTCCTCCTCCTCCTCCTCCTTTTTCTCCTCCTCCTCCTCCTCCTCC
The DNA here is from genome assembly GCA_963575745.1 of Prorocentrum cordatum. Classification (NCBI taxonomy): domain Eukaryota; class Dinophyceae; order Prorocentrales; family Prorocentraceae; genus Prorocentrum; species Prorocentrum cordatum. The sequence goes on from CAUYUJ010000503.1 coordinate 612,288, forward strand.
TCCTCCTCCTCCTCCTCCTCCTCCTCCTCCTCCTCCTCCCCTCCTCCCTCCTCGGGCCTCCCTCCTCCCTCTCTCATCGCCCCCCCGTCTCGAGGCGAGACCCTGCACGACGATGCACGATGCACACACATCTATAAACATATATGTATATTGTGACTATATTTACGAGTACATACTACTACATGTATATATATATATATATATATATATATATATATACATATATATACTATATATATATCAGGTTATCCAGGGTGGATACCTAAAACACAAAACCATTTTACGCCCTCGGTTCCCAGGGGCGTAAAACACGTTCGCCGACTGCCGAAAACTGTTGCGTGTTCCGTCGCACAGGGGCGCAAAACGAACATTGGTGGGGGGCGAGGCCGGAAAATTTAAGCCCCAAAAACATTTTTAAGGCCGGGGCTTAAAATTTAAGGTCGGCGACCCTCTGGGTTCAGATCGCGCAGGCTGCGGCCGCTGTTGATTGCCGAGTCTTCTTTGGAGAATAGGAAAGCGCCCCAGGCTGGGTCTATGGCACCGGTGGCGCAGCTGGCTAAGCGCCCCGCCTGCGCAGCGAATGCAGCCTGTCAGCACGGTACCCACTGGAAGAATGCGACCTCGGTTGCCTCCTGGAACGCCCCTTTCGCGCCCGCCCAGAATACAGCACAGCCGTAATTCTGGCTCTAAGTGCTCACGACCAGCATGCCCCGCGCTGTAGCATTGGGATGCGTTTTCGGGACAAATGCGCCGTGGATTAGATGGCCATCCCATATCCCCCAAAGTTTGCCTCGGCCGCCTTGTTCGTGCCGGGGAATCCCGTCGGACTTCTCAACTCAGTCATTGTTGGGCCCGCCCCCGGTTCGGGGCCGCCGCCCGCCCGCGCAAAATCGCCCGGGCATTGAGATCTGAGGGGCGTTGGCGGCCCGGCGGCAAGCGTAAATTTTCGAATGGGGGGCCCGTTGATAAATTGCTGCTGAGCAGACGACGGCCCCCGGTGCTGGCCCTGCGCTGCAGACGACGGCCCCCGCGAGCAGTTTTGCCGGCGCCCGCTGCCTCGCCCGCCAGCGCAAAATACATCGCCCAGCCGTCGAGAGGAGTTGCCGCGCAGTTTTCAGAGCGGGAAGCAACGAGCGAGACGGAGGCGGCCGCGCGGCATCCGGCGCCGTTTCCGCTCAATTACCGCCGCTGGCCCATGTCTCTTTGTTACCTAACAGCGAAGACTGATAGGTTTCTAGTGATGTCAAAAGAGAGCATCTGATGACTCAGAAGGGAGGTCTGGGCGGCATCCGGACAGCGAGGGCCGGGCTCAGGGCCGGGCTCGTTTTAAGCAAACAGTCACACACTTCGTGCTCTTCGACCTCCCAGAACTCCATTCCCAGGCCACATTTTGAATGCCCGGAGCCAACTGTAGGCCACTTCGTGCTCTTCGATTTCCCAGAACTCCATTCCGGGGCTGCATTTTTGATGCCCGGAGCCAACTGTAGGCCACTTCGTGCTCTTCGATTTCCCAGAACTCCATTCCCGGGCCACATTTTGGATGCCCGGAGCCAACTGTAGGCCACTTCGTGCTCTTCGACTTCCCAGAACTCCATTCCCGGGCCACACTTTGGATGCCCGGAGCCAACTGTAGGCCACTTCGTGTTCTTGGATTTCCCAGATCTCTATTCCTGGGCTACATTTTGAATGCCCGGAGCCAACTGTAGGCCAACTGCTACTACCACTGCTCACATCACTCCTACTCGTTCACTCCACACACTACAACTACCACTTCACTGCTACCACTACTTCCATCACTACTACTTCTACTGCTACTACTACTGTTACTATTACTGCTGCTGCTGTTGCTGCTGCTATGTGTAGCTATTGCTACTGCAACTACTGGCAGTGCCACTGCGATTGCCGCTGATGTTGCCACTGCGACTGCCACTGCGAATCCGAATGCGACTGCGAGAACACCAGAATTCTACAACAGCACTCTTACATGAATACCACAGGCAATGTTTCCAGCTATGTTTCTACACATCGCAGTTAGGTTGCTTTGCCGGGATAATTATTTTAATGCTTCTCCCCGTTCTGAGATCTGTTTCTAAACTCCCCGCCCCGCCCGCCCGGTTCCGGCCCTGCGCCGCGCGGGCGCCGGCCCGTGCGAGCATTGCTGTCGGCGCCCGCCGCCTCGCCCGCCTTCGCAAGATACATCGTTCGGCCGCGGGGGGTTCAAGACGAGTGGCCAAGTAGCCCCGCGTCTGTCCCTGCTCCGAGGCCTGGGCGCTTGAGTGCCATATTCGGCGCTGCCGGGCGGGATTTCCCGCGGCGCTTGCGCGCGCGAGTCTTCGCCACCCAGCGCCCCCCGCGTTCGCGCCCCCCCCCTCTCCGAACCCGACCCCCAGTCAACGCTAGCTTGCAGGCGCGCGCGCGCACGGGCGCATCGCTCGCGCTCGCAGGCGTAGCGCGGCGCGCGCTATTGCGCAAGTTGGAAGGTCCATCAAGTCAGAAAGGCGTCCGCGTGGCTACCCAGCGCAGAACATGTCAGCTTGTCGACCAGCACCCAGCGCCCATCCCCGTGCCATTCTAGGTTCTTTCCGAAAGCAACGCATTCCTAATGCGCAGCCAATCTTCGATACTTTTCTGGCCTGTGATAGCTCGCCGGTCGCGCAGCCCCCCCGCCGCGACAGTTTCCACTCATGCGGCCGCCTCGGGAAAACAAGCCTTCCGGGAGGAAGTTCCTGAAAATGCAATCGCCCAGACGCATGTTGCCGGCCCATAAGACAACGCAATCTCGCCATGAGTTTGGTCGCCGCTTCGAGGCTGGGACTCGTTGGCACCCACCCTGCGGAGCTAATCCCCCCGCGCCCGGGCAGGCGGCGGATGTGGATATATTCGGGCCCCTCTGGGCCCCAGGTATATCGGCATCCGCCGCCCCGCGCCCGCATGCGGCGCAGCAGTTCGACGCGGAAAATGCGCGTTGACATGTTCGGAGATCCGATCGGATATCTTGGGTCGGCGCTGGCCCCTCCTTTCAGCGCCTCCGTCGCCGCCTCTGGAGCGCTCTTAGCGCCAGGACAGAGGGTCTGGCGCCGATCCAGAGAATCGGTTCGGGCCTTCGAAGCGCGGTGATAATGCGAAAATTTATTGCCACGGCCGTGGGCCGAGATCGGGGGGCGCGCGGAGATCAAGTTGAGCGTCGGCCCGCAGGGCTGCGCGTTCCCCGGCGGCGCGCTGGGAAACAGCACGGACGCGGGCGGCCCGCCGACCGACCGACCGAAAGGCGGCCTCGGCCGACCCCGGCATTCGCCGACGGCGCGAACACCTTGCGACGCCGCCACGGCCGGCGAGACCCTTATATTATATGGCCCCAAGCTTCCGCGGCGCATTTCACCGGCCAGATCGATCCGCGAGGGCCTGCCAGGGCCCAGAAGCCGGGCGAGAGCGCCCCGTGCGAAATCAACATGCGCAGCCTTTTTTTGACGCCCGACGCGCTGAGTTTCTCAACGCGGGGCCCCTGGGGGCCTGGACCCCCCCCCCCGGGCCAGCTCCCCCTCCCGAGTCGCTCGCTTCTCGGCGCTCCAGCGGCCGGGCGAGGGCCCTCGGGGCACCAAAAACATGGAGGCAACCTCCGCGCCGACTTCCTCGACGCGCTGGAGGCCCGGGCACCGCCGGGCCCGCCGACTGACAGGCGGGAGCCCCCCCCCCCCCCCCCCGCTCCCCCCCCCCCCCCGGGCGGCTTGCAGCGTGGCGCGCGCGCGGCGCCGCCCGATGTTGCAGCGTGGCGCGCGCGCGGCGCCGCCCGATGTTGCGCGAGCCCCCAGGCCGGAGCGCGTTCCCCATCGTGCCTGGTCGCTCTCGTGTGATTGTCTATCGGCCTGATTCTGGCCGCTCTCGCCCCCCCGCATGGCATCGGCGCCTTCGACTGCGAAGGCCCTGGTCTCGCGGCGTTTTGCAGTGGGCGGCCGCGAGAGATGTTTGCAGCAGCATCGCGGATCTTCGGTCATGGGTGGCGGCGGTGAGGACATGGGTCGACAGTCGCCCGCAGCCCCCTCGAGAAGAACAATGGTCCACGTGGGCCCAGATGGGCTCGCGCGGCAACGCGCCAATGCGGCTATGCGATGGATTGTTTCGGGAGCAGCCATTGATTCATGCGCGGGCGTGATCGCAGGGGGAAGCCCGACCCCGCATTCGTGCCCGAGAACCCCTCCAACGGCAAGCCGCGTCGAGCATCGCTCAGGCCTCCAGGATCGCCCGATGGCGCCGCTGGGGGAACTTCAGAAGTTTCCGCATCAGACGAGGTGGCCAAGTGTCGCCGCGCGCTGGGAACCCTCAGTAAGCTCGGGCTGGACGACTCCTCGGCGCATGCCAAAAGCCGGCCAGGCTCGACCTGGGCGGGGCCGAAGCCAAGGAGAAAGCGCCGCGCGCGTCCGACGATCTCCCGCGGCGCGCCTTGGTCCGCCAGAACGCCAAGTCCGAGGAGCCCAGGAGCTCGAGATCGCTGTCGACTCGCTTTCACGGCATATGGCAGAGAAGAAGGCGGCATGCGACGCGGTGGTGGCGGAGCTTGGACCAGTCCAGGCTGAGGTCAACGTTGCACGTGCAGCCATGTGACCTCAGTCAGGCGCCGCCGCCAGCAGTGGGCAGTCTGAGTTGCATGCAGCGTTGGGTAGGGTGGAGACCATCATCTAAGGAGTGCCTGCGGCCATACTATCGGGCAATTACGAGTCGATGGTGGCATCAATGCAGTCGTTGTTCACGGAATTGCAGCAGGCCGCAGCCACGCCCAATCTTCACGGCTCCAATCCTACCGCATGGGATCACCAGCTCTACAAGACGATGGTGACGCGGCGATGGGTAACGGTTCACGTGTAGCTATACTTTCCAATTCCGAGGTTGTTCGAAGGGGCTGTGCATTCGTTAGATGACTTGCCTCTCAGTGAACTACGCCCCTTTCGGCCTGAGCTTGCACGGGGTATGAGTGGCGTGAGGCTATCACCGTCCATGGGAAGTTCGAGCTACATTTTGCACGCGTCAATGCCCCACGGTGCGCGGCCAGCTGCCGGCGCCATTGGACGCGAGTCGGGTGCTGTCTCTTCGGGGCTCCTGACTCCAGGGGTACCTCGCGGTTGGCGTCGAGCTCCACGTCGGGCTCACACACGATCGCTCAGTCTTTTTACTTAAATGCCATTGGGTGGCAACGCTTATTTTCCTGTCTAGAAGAAGGTGCTACTGGAGCCCATCTGGTTGCTTCTCAGGAGTTTCGGGATAGTGGCGACGACCGACGACTGGCTGAGGAGTGGTGTGCTGAGGATGGTTGGAAAACTTTCATCACCGACTGCTTTGCGGGGCCCACTGGCGCTATGATGGTTGGTGTCGGGCTTTTCGTTCGCAGTCATATAGGCGTGACCTACCTGGGCAGTCTTCTACATTGCAGGGGCCATGTGCTCGTTATGTCGCGGCGCGTGGCCTTCTGTGTCCATGGAGGCCTCCGAGGTGGATGTTTTGCTGGATCCGTTTACGTGCAACAGGGCATGGGTTTGGCACGTGGCAATATCGTTCGGCTGCAGAAGCTGGGCGAAGCTCTTCGATTCTATCGGGCCCCCTATGTCATCGGCGGCGACTGGAACACACCGCCGTCAGAGCTTAGCAAGTTTGGCATCGTGTCCAAGGGCGGTTGCTGGCGAGTGCTCGCATCGGGTTGCGAAGACAGGGGCACACCTTCATCGACTGTTGGTTGGCCAGTGGCAGCATGGCGTTTGTGATGGGCAAGCCGAGGAGAGTCCACGATTATCGCCCTCGCCCCCATTGATTGCCACGCTTGGCCCCAGACCAAGAACTCAACAGGTGGCGCGCGCTCGTGGACCCAAAGTTTGTCCTGCCAAGCCTGACAGGCAGCCGAAGCTGGACGATTGTGACTCCGACGATGACTTGGTCGAGCATGGGGGCCCGCAGTTCTCGTGGGCGGAGTTGATGGTGGCCGGTGCTCGACTTGGGTCAGGTGCTGAAGGTTTTAGGCAGGAGCGTCTTGATGGCCTTTACCGTCATCTGCATCAAGGGGCTGAACGTGAATTCGCTCCGCTATTTCAACTGGATGACCCTGAGGCGCATATGGGCCGCGGGGAGTGCATCCAATATCATCATGTGGCCGCTGGAGGAGCTTTGGCCCATGAGAAGCCAGCGGGTACCACTACGTGCACGGCTCTGCGCTTGATGCAGCATCGCACCGAGGACGTGGCGCGCGCGGTGTCGAAGTTTGGGCGTGGGCCTCAAGGTAGGCACCATGCAGTTTGGCAGCCGAATATTGATTCGATGATTGGGAGAGGGCGCGCGAGGCGTCTCGCTGGCTGTCTTCCTACTGGGCTTGCATTAGAAACGTCTTCTTACTTGATCGGCATATTCAGCCAGCCCTGTGAATATCAAGCATGTTTGCCACGGAACTCGGCGTCCGCACTTGCCCGCCCCGCGCGCAGAGATGAGCTGGAGCGCGGTAAAAAGCGGGGGCGGGGTGTCGTTAGATGGCTGCGCGGCTGTCTTGGGCATGGTTTTCGACCTGTTCATGTCTGGTCGAAGCCGAGAGGTTGGAAGCTGTCGCAGGTGCGCGCCTCCGTCGGCCCGGCCAGTCACGCTTCCGACGTCGTGGGTGTTCAGAGAGACTTCTGGGCCGACATCTGGGGCGGGGCCGACGGGCCCTCTAGTCTTGACGAGCTTCGCGGAGAGCTTAGGCGTCTTCGTGATTCTGGACCAAGGATGCCACCAATGAGGATCGCTGTGCTCCGACGCCCCGACAGGCCTCCAAGAGTTTCCCTCCTAGGACCGCGGCGGGGGCCGACGCCTTCAGGCCTCGGCATTGGGCTTTATGGAGTCACTCCGCGCTGTCTATGCTAGGCTCCGTCTTCTATATGTGTGAGCAGCGGTCTCTGTTGCCCACCCCCATGAAGCTCGTTCACATCGTTCGCCTCGGGAAGCCGACAAGAGGCGCACAGGTCCATCGCGCTGCTCGTGTCGCTCTACCGCGTTTGGGCCAAAGCTCGCATCGGCTACGTTCGCCCGTGGGCTTCGTCTCTTGGGCGATGTTATATAGCTTTGGGTTCAGGCAAGTGTGCGACGGATGTGGCTGCTCGGGTGATGTTGCAAGGAGAGAGTCAGAGCAAGTCCTCTACACTGCCGGATGATGTTGTAGTTCTCCGCGCCATAGCTGACGTGGAAAAGGCCTTCGACAGGATCGGGTGGAAGTTGATGGTCGCCGCTGGTATTCGTCATGATCTCCCTGGTTTGTTGTTGTGCCTCGCCCTGCAGATGTACGCAGCTGTTCGAAGGCTAGGATGGGAAGGAGCTTGCTCCGATCCTGCGTGGGCGGCCAGAGGCATCCTACCTGGCTGCAGCATGGCCGTGTTCATCTTGCAGCTTGTCCTCCTGACTCCCATCGACTCCTTGCTGCCTGTTACCTCTCACGTGGATCGGTCGTCTCATTTCGCCAGACAGGTTCGTCGTCGGATTGGAGTTCTAGGCTATCGGGTCGTCGACGCGCTCGAGGTTCTTGGATCGGAGGTGGCACCGGGCAGGCCTATTCGTTGCACTTGCACGCGGGCTAGGATCGGTAATATGAAAGTTCGTCAAGCTCGATTTCGACGCGTGCGCATGGCAGGCCCTCTCTTGTGTGAATTCGCTAAGCAGGCTATACCAGCTGCGTCGACGCATGGAGTTGGCGTCCCTGGGGCACCCCCATCGTTAGTACATGCTATGCGACGTGACAGATCGCGGCGGTTTTCTCGATCTTCGAACGTGGACACCGTTATCCGTGCGCGATTTGGCCCGAGAGGCTGATCAGCGGCGGGTTTTGGCTTGACGGGTCTCGACGACCCGATCGAGGCAACGGCGCAGCTCTGGATCTGAAGTCTTCATTGGGATACTGGCTGGCACCAGCAGTTGCGAGCGTGCTGGGCCGGACGCTGGAGGAAAACGATCCTGATGAACCCTGCGTTCTAACGAAGCAACAGGCAGCGACGTTGAGAGCAGTTGTGACAGGCGGACTCTGGCCACCATCACGACGGGCAAAGCATGGCTACCCCGACGCTGCTGAGTGCCCGAGCTGTTCTTCGTCGCGCGCTGACCGATTCAATATTCCATGGGTTTGCAATTCTACTGAAGATGGACGGAGACAAATATTTGGTTGGCAACGCTGAGGCACACGGCTGTCTCACCGGCGCGTCTTCTACCTCATGGTTTTGGGCTCGAGGTGTGCTCGCCAAGGATGCGTTGCCTTCGCCACCGCCACGTGATGATGGTGAAGTTTGGGTTTGGAATGTTCACTATGGCGACGCAAGCGCTGTGTCTGGAGATGTAGTTTCGGACGGAGCTTGTCAGAGGTACCTATACTGGCCCGAAGCTACTCGTGTTGGATGGGGTTTCGCTCAGATAAGGTACAATATGGTGGACCTCGTGGTCTATGGGCCTCTGCGTGGCCCGATCCAGACATCGCCTCGAGCGGAATTGCACGCGTCGTTTCAGAGTTTACGTGTTGCTCTTCTGCCGCTCAGGATCTTGACATATTGTTGTCGCTTCGCGAATCCCCACCAGCCCATCCAGAAACGATGCCCAGAGGAATTGCCTCGATCAGAGAAGTGGGCAGCACACAGAGGAAGCCATTATGAGACATCTTGGGATATCTTGAGCCATCTTGGAGGTCATTTTGGGCTCTCCCAGACGCTCTTGGAGTCATCTTAATCCGTGCCCCCCCCCAAGAGGCCTCCATGTGGCTAAAACCTGTGTAGAATCAATGATTAGGCATTCTCGCCGAGGCCTCTTGGAGCATCTTGGGTGCATCTGGGGGGGCTCTTGGGGCCTCTTGGGGGTCTCTTGGGGGCCTCCGGGGGGCCTCTTGGGGGCCTCTTGGGGCCATTTTGGGGCCATGTTGGGACCTCTTGGGGCTTCCTGGGCGCTTCTTGGGGCCATCTTGGAGGGAGTCGATCAAACAAGAGGGGGGGGTGAATTAGCGCCCCCCCTCGGAAGCCCCTAAAATCGCCTCTTGGACCCCTCTTGGAACGCTCTTGGAGTGCTCTTGGGCGCTCTTGGGGCCGTCTTGGGGCTCTTTTGGGGCTCTCTTGGGGCCCTCTTGGGCCATCTTGGAGCCATCTCCAGGCCTCGGATGGCCATCGGAAGCGAAAAGGCGAGAAAGCAAAAATCATTGATTTTCCTTAGGTTTTGGGACGATTTTGGCCTCTTCGGGGCCTCCTTGGGGAGCTGTTTGGCCACTTGGAGTTATCTTGGGGCCGTCTTTGGGCTTCTTGGAACCATCTTAGGAGCCATCGTGAGCGATCTTGCGCTATCTTGAGCCATCTTGGAGCTCATCTTGGGTTCTCTGAGGCGCTCTTGGAGCCGTCTTGGGCCATCTTGGACGCTCTAACTACCCGCGGCCCCCCCCGTCCAGGTCCAGGGGAGGGGGTAGGGGGAGGGGTAAACCCCTCCCCAAGGGGGAAGAGGGAGGGGTGGAAGAGGATCTGCTCTAGACCACCTACGCCCAGAGGGCTGGTGGGATTATCTGGACTCGCCTCGAGGTCTTGCCCGCGGGCCTGCGCGGGGCCGCAGTGCGAGACGTCCGAGCGCGGATCTTGGGCGTGAGATATGGCGGCGCATCGAAGATTTGGGAGGCCTCTCGGCTTCTCTTCAAATCGTTCACGTTCCTGGGCGCCAGAAAGGCCAGGGATGCGAAGCTAGAGGAAACAGGTGGGCTGACTTCGCGGCCTGCCAGGGTCGAGACATGCATGCTGTGACCAGTGGGGCAGCTAACAGTGTCAAGCCCCCTTTTTCCGCTCTGCTAAGGAAAGGTTTGATTTGGCTCGCCAAGGCCCACGCTAAGTCTTTGGAGGCCACGGTGATCCCAGGTGAAACCCATTGCCGAGGGCGCAGCCGGACTCGAGCCAAAGCGAAAGCGAAGAAGCCCGTGCACGCGAATCTGTTTCATATTGTTCAGGCCAGGCAAAGGCTGGCGCTGTCCGATGTGTGCTGAGTACGTCGGGGTCTCGAAGCAGCGAAGGATACTCGCGCGTCGAATCTGCCCTGCGAAGATATTTCTGCCTGAGCGGATCTGGGGCTCCATGGGCCCTGACCCCGAGGCCTCCCAGGATATTTCTGAGGTTGCGACCCAGCCCTCGGCTGCTATTACGTTGGTTGGCTCGCCCAGGGCTCGGCCGCCCTCTCCTGCCAGTGCCCCTCGGAGGGTTAGAGCTCGGATGCAGGCTGAATTCTCGGAGCCAGTCTGTCGTGAATCGTGGATGTCATCGCGGCGTGCTGGCGAGGATTGAGACGCCCCTGCCCCCTCGGGTCCTCGCGCTGGGTCGGAGGGGGTGGAGACGTCGCTGTCGGCGTCGGGGGAGAGCGGGATTTCTGTTCCTAGCTTTGTTTCTGAGCCTTCAGGAAGCGCGCCCTCCCCTTCGCAGGTTCTCATGCGCGTGCATGCTCGTCCGGCGACAGCCAGGGCGCGGCCCCGCCCCCCCCCCCCCCCCGAGGGTGGTTCGTGCCAAGGTTTCTGGCCCTAAGCCTCAGGCCAGGTCCGTTAGTTTCGCTCCGCCTCACTCGGACTTCCTCCAGCAGGCCGCTCGCGACTTCGAGGCGGGGCCGCCCGCTGCCGCCGCTGCCTCCTCTCCCTCTCTGCTGCATCGCGGTGCTCTCTCGAGGCCGCTTGGGAGGGAGCCGCCGATCAAGTCTCGGCGCGTCTAGGGGGAGCTGGCGGGGGCCCCGCCGCCAACTCTGGCGCTCGCGCTGCCCGCCCCCTGCCCCTGTCGGGAGATATCCCCCCTGAGGCGGCGAGAGGGTATGAGCTGTTTGTGTCCCCTGGATCGGTGGTCATGCGTATGACATGTGGCGGGATTTCAACAGGCAGAGCGCCCTCCCTGGTCTCGCACTGCCCACCCCCGCCGTATTCTAATCGTGCTGCCTCTCACAGGTTGCGTTTTAGCTCCAATCGGCATTCTGCTGATCAGAAGCGGCACGGATCCATTTCGGGTCAGAGGCGTCTCAGAGTCGATGATATTGAGGCTCGCTGGCTGAACCTCTCCTAACTCGTTTGTCGGGTTTTCCTTCGGAGCTCGCAATATTTTCCAGCGTGCTCTCTCTCTGTCTGCTGCTCTCCCCACCGAGATCCTGCGGGTGGGCGTTCGGGGTGAGCTCCTCGCAGGCACGGGGGGGTGGCCTTGGTCGGCCCCCGTCTCTAGTGGCCGTCAGCGCGCTGCGCGACGGATTCCCCTTCAGGCTGCGTGCCTCCTCCTCGTCCTCCTCCTCCTCCTCCTCCTCCTCTTCCTCCTCCTCGTCCTCCTCCTTTCCTCCTGCTCCTCCTCCTCCTCCCTCCCCTCTCTCCTCTCCTCCTCCTCCCCCTCCTCCTCCTCCTCCTCCTCCTCCTCCTCCTCCCTTCGCCTCCTCTCCTGCCCCTTCTTCCCTCCTACCTCCTCCTCCTCCCCCTCCTCCTCCTCCTCCTCCTCCTCCTCCTCCTCCTCCTCCTCCTCCCTCCCTCCCTCCCTCCCTCCCTCCCTCCCTCCCTCCCTCCCTCCCCTCCTCCTCTCCGCCTCCTCCCTGGCTCCCCTGGGCGGCGCCTCGGGCTCGCTCATGCCCGCGTGGCCGTCCGGCTCCCGCGGCGGTCGCGAGATGGCGAAGTCTTTCTTGGCGCACCTGGCAACCAAGTCCAGGTCGGGGAGCGGCAACGCTAAGGGGGGGAGGTCCGAGCTCCGAGGCTGGAGGTTCTGTGGCGCTTTCGTCGGCTCTCGGCGTTTGTCCGGCCTTGGGATGCTCTCCGGCAGCTGCGCCTCGCCGAGAGCGCTCCGAGGGTGCCCAGGCTGTGCCGAACGGCCGCCGAAGGCCCGAGTCGTGGCTCGAGAGCCAGACGACGAGGATCGCTGGCTTCGGTGGGGATGCATCGACCCACGGTCGCCCATTCGTTGCCGGCACGGGCCTGATCCACCCCGCCGAGGAGCGTGCGGGCCCGCTGTCGGGGGTCTGTCGCCCATCTGATGGCTCGGTGTTCCCTCGCGGATGCAACTCTTGTGAGAGGTTTAATTCAGCGTCGGCGCTGGTGTAGCCGTGATCGAGAGCCGGCCTAAGCTAGCATACCTCCGCTAACATCGGATTTCATTTGGCCTAATCCTGGGCTGAATCTGACGATCAGGGCCAATTTGGCTTCGTGGCCCCGTAGTCTGGCTAATTAGCTTTTGGTGTCTATATATGCATGTATACACGAAGCCTTCCCAGGAGTTGTCTCCTAACACGAAGATGAGGAATGAGGAGGAGAAGGAGACGGAGAAAGAGAAGGATAATGAGAAGGAAAGATAATGATGCTGATGATGATGATCATGATCGTGATGATGATGATGATGATGATGATGATGATGATGATGATGATGATGATGATGATGCTGATGCTGATGCTGATGCTGCTGCTGCTGCTGATGCTGATGCTGATGCTGATGCTGATGCTGATGATGATGATGCTGATGCTGATGATGATGATGATGATGATGATGATGATGATGATGATGACGATGATGACGCTGATGATGCTGATGATGCTGATGTTGATGACGATGGTGATGACGACGATGATGATGGTGATAATGATGACGATGATGATGGTGATGATGATGATTATGATGCTGATGATGATGATAACGACGAAGATGATGATGGTGATGATGATGATGATGATGATGATGATGATGATGATGATGCTGCTGCTGATGATGATGGTACTGATGCTGATGATGATGATGATGCTGCTGATGCTGCTGCTGATGATGATGATGCTGATGCTGATGCTGATGCTGATGCTGATGCTGATGCTGATGCTGATGCTGATGCTGATGCTGATGAGGAGGAGGAGGAGGAGGAGGAGGGAGGAGGAGAAGGAGGAGGAGGGAGAAGAAGGAGGAGGAGGAGGAGGCGGAGGAGGCATGCTTCAGACGCTGCGATTCTCCGTTCGCAAGCCCGTGCAGCGTTCGAGGCGTCCTTCGCTCAGCGGCGCCGGCGCCGCGACGTCCTGCCGACCGGCAGCGGCGCCGGGCGCCCCGGAGCCGGCGAGCGCCCGGAAGGATCGGGCAACGAGTCGAACGTGTCGGCACAGGGGAAAACGTTCGGCCACGCGTAGAGGGGGGTAGGGTTGAATCGGGCCTGTCCCTCTACAGGGGGAATATTCAAAAGTAGCAGAAGAATAGTCAGGGGAGGTTATGTGACCATTTTGGGGCATTTTGGGAGCATTTGTTTGGTTTTTTTTTTTCGCCAAAAGTCCCCCTGTAGGGGGACAGGCCCGACCTAAGGGTAGGGGGAGGTGGGAAGGCTTCTCAGAAGCACCCCTGCTTCTTGGAAGGCGCGGGCCGTGCCTACAGCTGTGTGAGGCGGGCGTCTTCTGAGAAGCCGCCGCGCTCAAAGAAGCCGTCCCCCTTCCCCCTGCCCGCTCGCGCGCGCCGCCAAGACGGTTCCTGAGGGAGACGGGTCCTGAGGTGTTTCCGCCGTTTTCGGCCCCTCGGGGCCCCTCCATGGGCCCCAGGCCTCTCAGAAGACGGCTCGGGATGAAGAGGTGGCCCTGTCGGGCCGAACGAAGGGGGGGATAGGGAAAGGGGGGGGTACGAAATCTGCTGCATGCAGCTGGTTTCGGCCCCGCCGGCCCATCCCTCGATACATGGGCGCCTCCCGGCGCCGGGAGCTACGTGAGCTGATTCTCTACCCTACCCTTTGCTAATCCCCCCTTTCGTTCCCTCCGATCCTCGGGGAAGGCCCTGGGGTCCATTTCCAACAGGACCCGTTTCCTCAGGAGCGACCGAAGGACGTACACGTAAATGAATCTACGTTGGTTTTTGGAGTACGCATTGCGCAAATGTTCGTGTCACGCGGCCCGGCTCGCGGATCGAGGGGCCGTGTTCATGTACATAGCTGGGCGCATACATCTTTTGTGGGCTCTTTATTTCCCCCATGCTGAATCAAACGTAAGACTCGAGTAAGCTGGAACTCGGGTTCGCCGGACTTTTTTTGACGAGCGCGTCCTGGATTTTGACGGTCCCGTTTTCGTGGGATGTCTGCAGCGGGAGCCCCCGTCATTTTTCAGACTGGGCCCCGTCGGTTTCGTGCTTGGCCCGTCAGGCCAACCCGAGTCCCCCGTACCCCAGTCTCACGTCTCCCCGACCGCATCTGCCTGCGCAGGGGTTCCGTGAGCGGGGGGGAGGGAGGCTCGGCGGGCCGAGGGGGCCGGGCGGCGGGCAGGCGGCGTGCGGGAGCACGGGCGACTGGAGAGCCGCAGCCGCGTGCCCCGCAGACGGGAGCCCCGGCAGAGCAGGAAGCGTAAGTCGGGCCTGCCCCTCTACAGGAGGAACATTCAAAAATAGTTTCAAGAAAATAGCCACGAGACGATGTTTCGGGTATTTTGATCTATTCTGGAGTATGTTTGACAATCTTTTTGTTTTTCGCCCGGAATCCCCCTGTAGGGGGAGGGGACATGCCCGACCTAACATTAAGCGACGCAGAAAATCGATATCGTTTAGCCGATTCCCATCCCCATCCCCATCCCCTTCGAGACCCCCACCAACTCACCCCCCAGTTGGGGGAATACGCCCCTCGAAACCCGAAGGGAACGGCCTATCTCCCCATCTTGGGGGGCAAATCGGCCAGTGGGGCCCAGCCCACGCCGTTGGGGATGGGGATTCGTTCAACGATACTCAGAGCTGCAGCCACGTACCCCGCAGACCGGAGCCCCGACAAAGCATTCAGCGACGCAGAAAAAAATTGGGTACAGCCAGGACCCCATGTAAGGGGACCCTGCTGGTAGTAGGGCCTTGGAGCCCCTAAATTGGCCAGAGTCAGTAAACCAGGTCTGCCGTAGCTCATGTTTTTTCTGGAGACGGGAGTTCCTGTTAGCGGAACGGGGCGGGGGGCGGCGTCCCCCAGTACACATCACTTAATCAGGTCCCACTAAACCCAGTTCTGCCAATGCCCGAATTAAGCGACGCAGAAGAATTGGGTCGATTGCGCCAACATTCGCGCGTAAGCTCCGATTCTTTTTTCGCTCAACTGCATAGGCTAATTCGCGGAGTTCAGCACGGATTTCTTGGATCGGCGCCTGCTCTCGGAGGTTTTTCGGACCTTTGTCCACGACGGCTTCCAGGGGCGGACCAAATACCGATACCGCTGCTCGTCCTGGAGAGCCCTCGTCGCCACAGCTGGATTCACCTCGAAGTTCTGGTCAGGGTGCACCCTGGGGAGGTCCGGGGAGTGGCGTTATGGGTATCACCTTTCGCCCCCCTGGGGTGGAGGAGTTGAAGGAGGAGGGAGGGGGGAGGATGAAGAGGCAAGGAGGGAAGGAGGGAGGGAGGAAGGAGGGGAGGACGGGGGGAATAATGATATGGAAGAGGGAAGCAGGAGGGAGGGATGGGAGCGTGTTTTCGGAGGATTCGGCAGGTTGATGCTGGTTTTGTTTCGCAGATCTCCCCAGGAGGCTTCCTCAGGCATGGGGGGGAGGAGGAAGAGGAGGAGGAGGAGGAGGAGGAGGAGGAGGAGGTCGTGGTGCCTCAGGTTCTCTTCGTGTCGACGCGGCGGCGACCCTGGCGTGGGCGTTCAACCAACGCCGACCGTAGCTCAGGAGCGGCTGGCACCGGTCCGGTCCGCCCCAGCGCACAGCCGCGATCGCTCAACGTTGAGCGATCCGAGCGGTGTCAGAAGACAGCATCGACGACGTCGCGACGCGAGCCCTGGCCAGGGTCATCCTGGGCCCATGATCGGTGCACAATGCCTCCCCGGCCACGCCACGGGGGCGTGTCGCCCCGAACCTGGGCGCTCCGCACGGCTCGCGCCCGTCCGAGAGGAGCAGGTCGAGCGCATCGAGAGGGACATCTCCAGGAGACTCCAGGCGGGGGCCGAGGGGTTTGCCCGACTGGGCGCGCTCCCCCTCCTTCCTCCTCCTTCCTCCTCCTCCTCCTCCTTCCTCCTCCTCCTGCCTCCTCCCTCCCTCCTCCCTCCTCCCTCCTTCCTCCTCCCTCCCTCCCTCCTCCCTCCTCCCTCCTCCCTCCTCCTGCTCCTTCCTCCTCTCTCTTCCCTCCCTCCTCCCCCTTCTCCCTCCTCCCTTCTCCCTCCTCCCTCCTCCATCCTCCATCCTCCTCGCACAGTACTCATCGGATGCGTTTGCATAAGGGGCGTCAGTTGTGGTTTTGTTGTTTGTGGACACTTCGCCAGTCAGTGTTTGAGAGGCCTCGGTCAACCGTGTCATGAGGCCACGAAACCCAATCGAGCCACATTCTCGCAGGGCGTTGGCCTAAGGTCCGCAGCCGAGCAGAGTTGGCTCGTAGGGCTTCGTAATCCACCGAACTCGCTTCGCGACTGTCGTCACTCACTCACTCCCTTCCCTCCCTCCCTCCCTTCCTCCTCCTCCGCCGCCCTCCTCCTCCTCCTCCTCCTCCTCCTCATCCTCCTCCTCCTGTTTCCTGTTTCCTAACGGCTGCAGTGTGTTCAGACGCAGCCGCTTCCCCCAGGGAGGCCCATCCAGGCCCTCATGGGGGAGCAGAACCAAGTCGAGAAGATGTGGGACCAGGGCCCCGAAGACAGGTGGGAGGGAGGAGTAGAGACGAGCACCAACACATACCTCATCATCGTCACCTCGGGAGAGAAGGGGAAGGAGTAGGGCTAAGGCAGCAGGCGGCGTGGCGGCGTGTGGCGGGTAAGGGTCCGAGGGCCCGTGTTGGTCCTCCCTCCTCCGGGTCGCGTGGCCCGTTTGGGCCATCGCCCTGGAGGGCGCCATGGGTGCCTCCCCCCCGTAAGGGTGCCGCCGCCTTTCTGACGCAAGAAACTTTTCGCCAGAAGCGGGAACCGCCCAGCAGGATCGAGCAGCACGGGGGCCTCATTTCCAAAGCCCCGTTGGCAGTACCAGAAGCCCCGTCGGCAGGATCGCACGCTCTGTGCCGAGGATAGGGCAGGGGCCAGCGTGGAGGCTGCTGCAAAGGAGGGTGGCGGCGTGGGCGGCGTGGGCGGGCGTAGGGCGGGCGGCGTGGGTGGGCGTGGCGGCGTGGGCGGCGTGGAGGTGGCTGCCAAGGAGGGTGGCGGCGTGGGCGGCGTGGGCTGCAAAGGAGGCCGCTGCAAAGGAGGGTGGCGGCGTGGGCGGGCGAAGGGAGGTGGGCTGCAGCAGCGCGAGACGGGGCACGAGGCGCGGCGGCCAGTCGGGCAGGCGGTGAGCGCAACGGTGGGCGGCGGCCGCCCTGCCCGCCCACGGCGAGGGGGAAGGCGCAGAGGCCCCTCCCTCCTCCCTCCTCCCTCCTCCCTCCTCCCTCCTCCCTCCTCCCTCCTCCCTCCTCCTCCCCCTCCTCCTCCCTCCTCCCTCCCTCCTCCTCCTCCTCCTCCTCCTCCTCCTCCTCCTCCTCCTCCTCCTCCTCCCCCTCCTTCCCGCAGGCGTCCCCACGGCACACGGCGGGATCCTTGGCTTGTAGGCAGGCGTAATTAGGGCTCCCGGCACGCGTGCCCCCGGGGCCGCCTGGGGGGGGTCCACCGAGCGTGCTGGAGGTCTGCGCTTTCCTGCCTGTGGCAAGTGGCCGCTCTCACCCTGGTGGCGAGCCACGCTCGCCGAGGTGGACGGCAGAAAGGCCTCGCCCCCCTGCGCTTAGGAAGCCCCCCGAAGCGGCCACCATCCCCATGACTGGGACTGGTACCCTCCCCCGCCGAGGCAGGATTATGGTACCCAGATCGCGGGAGTGGTGGCTGCCTGGGGGGGTTCCACCGCGCGTGGGGGTGTTTTTTGCCATCTGCGGCGGTGGCAGGCGCGGTGGTGGCTGGTGTGATGACCCCCGCCCAACAGATAAACCCGTACCCGTCCACCCTCACTTAGCTGCGGCAGGCGGTATAAGTAGTGGAGCCAGAGGGAGGCAAGGCGCTTGGTATCCTGAACAGGTGGCATTGCTTGCGTCTGGCTGTGGGCTGTGGTGCGGCCGTGGCCGCCCTGGCCCTTGCCAGGACGGCCCGCGGTGGGTATGATTCCCTCCCGCCCATGATCTGAATCCACCCTTCTCCCACCACAAGAGGGGTGGTGGGAGACGGGGCTGCAAGCAGGTGAGCCAGGAGGAGGGAACGGTCGGGGTTGGAGGGGCCTTCAACAGGTGACTCACTTGCAATCGCCTGAGAGTGATCGCAGTCGCCACTGATGTTCACGCCGTATTGTGCTGCCTGACCCAGTAGTTTGTCGCGAAATGGGCAAGAGCCCCGTAGGGACCCACCCTGATCACAATCGCCACTTACGTTCACGCTGTAGCATGCTGCTGTAGAGATGCTAGAGTCGCAGACACCAGCTGTGCTGCTTCCGTCATACGGTGAGTGCGTACGTGTCGGTAAAAAAGGATAGTGCAGAGATGGGAATGGGTAGGTAGCATCTGGTGGTCCTGTCTGGCGTGGGATACGAGCAGGTATGTGAGGATATACTGGACTGACTGGCCGCCGTTAGGCCGGTCCAATCGCGAGCCGTGCCTCAGTGTTGTGGGCGATCAGTGGGGAGGCTCCTGATTCGCCGTAGTTGGGTCGTGTTGGTCGCGCTGCTTCGCTTTGACGGCGTCGGCGAATGTCGGCCATGGTTTGCACGGGTCGGGGCCGTATATAGGGAAGGCCTCCTTGTCCGTTTCTTGCTGGTTGCTCTGGTGGATGATGCCGTGGTGTTCGTCTGTGGGCTGGGACTTCAGCGGCTTCATTCGCAAGGCGTGTGGGACGCGTCCCCGTCTGCGTTGTGGTCAGTGATCGTGTTGCGGATCGTAGCTGCTATGTTGCAGTCGTCGTGGGTGGTGTGCTGCTTGTTCTGGTGTGGTTCCGAATGGCGCTGCGCGGTACTGCCTTGTTCGGTTTGGTCCCCGATGAGCGCGGTCCCTCGAGGCTGCCACATGATGGTGTTGTTGGTCTGCTCCACTCCCTTCGGTCCTGGAGTCGGCGGCTGCTGATCCAGCTGTCGACCTTGGCGTCAGTTGGGGGTCAGAGCTAAGTCGCTCCGCCTTGGTGGTCGGCCACTGGAGCTGTGCGAGGCCCGAGGCCTCTTGCCAACGGCCCGCCAGCGGCTCCTGAGGTAGGAACTGTTCCACGACCCGCGCTCTCCTCGGCCACGCGGCAGGATGAGGGGGAAAGGGGGAGGAGGAGGGCGAGGAGGAGGGGGAGGAGGGGGGGAGGATGAGAAGGGGATGGTAATGATGAGTAGATAATGATGATGGTGCTGCTGCTGCTGCTGATGATGATGATGATGATGGTGGTGATGATGATGATGGTGATGATGCTGATGATGCTGATGATGATGAAGAGGAGGAGGGGTACGATTATGATGTTGGTTAGGATAATGATGATGCTGCTGATGATGGCGATGATGATGATGATGCTGATGCTGATGCTGATGCTGATGCTGCTGATGATGATGATGATGAGGATGATGATGATGATGCCGACGATGATGCTGTTGATGATGCTGTTGATGATGATGATTATGATGGTGATGATGATGAAGCTGTTGATGATGATGAGGATGAGGAGGATGAGGAGGATGAGGAGGATGCTGATGATGACGACGATGAGGATGATGCTGTTGATGATGATGATGATGATTATGATGATGCTGATGATGCTGATGATGCTGTTGATGATGATGAGGAGGAGGATGAGGAGGAGGATGAGGAGGATGCTGCTGCTGATGATGATGATGACGACGACGATGATGACGATGATGACGATGATGATGATGATGATGATGATGATGATGATGATGATGATGATGACGACGAGGACTCGGAGGCGGGGGGGGAGGGAGGAGGAGGAGAAAGAGGAGGAGGAGGACGAGGAGGAGGAGGAGGACCAGTGCCATCCCAAGATGCGTTAACGATGTTGCGATACACCATCCCTGCTAGTTCCCTCTTCATAGGTCTCTACAAGAAGTTGTTTTACTTTCGGGAAGTGGCCCATTAGTACAGAACCGCCTGATAATCGTACATCGTGCAAGAACTGAACTCCTGGAGCGCCAACGCCGCGGTTCAAAGTGACTGTCGCGTATTGACATTCGCGAATCGTGTCAGGAAGCCGTTTCTGGGATGTCAGCACTGCGAACCAACGTATCTGTTGAGCCTTGACAATCCTGCCCCTGGGATTTCAACCATACAGTGGAGACCGTGTCTTGGGTTTCGATGGCTTTTCTACAGTAAGCGTGACGCTCCCACCCCAAACATCAACGACGGACGTCCTGGGGTCTCAGGATTGGGCTTCTTGTGGAAGGTTTTCTTGTGCTCGAGCCTTTCCTGTACGGGTCTTCGGAAGTTTTGAGAACGAATGTGTTCGGCGCCTCAGCGAGGGCCACGGCCGAGAAGGAGCCGCCCTCCGTTCTTGAACCTGCTGCGAGCTGTCGGGCGACAGTGCGCGGCCCGGAAGAAGGCGTTCACCACACTGCTCCCCACTCAGTGCTTGCACTCAAGGGGTCCTAGGCGGAAGTTGAAAGATTTGGCGGAAGTTTCCCGCCGGTTTGGGTAGCAGGCTGGGTTCCCGGGTTCCCGGTCCCGGGTTCCCGGGTTCCTGGTTATTGGTTCCGGGCCGATTTCGGTGGGTTCTGGGTTCCCGGGCTCCCAGGTTCCCGGTCGACCTCCTTAGCGAAAACCATCCATTGATTGAGGTTTTTTTTTGGTGTAATGAACACGACCAGTCCCCCATCCCTGAAGCCTGAAGCTGTTGCAACACAGTGGGGGCCCATGCCAAGAAACACCCTGCTCGCCTCCAGGATGCCCTGGGTGTCTCGGGTCTCGATGGTTTTGCTGTCTCAGGCGCGACGTTCCCACGCCAGAAATCGATGGACATCCTGGGGTTTCAGGGTTGGGGTTCTTGTGGAAGGCTTTCTTGTGGTCGGGCCTCCACTGCATTTTAAGAAGAAGGTGCACGGCGCCAAGGCGAGAGCCACAATTTCAGAACGTGCGCGGCGCGGATGCGCGAGAATACCCATCTTTGACGACCAGCCCTCCATCCGTGAAGCTGGATCACGGGTAGTGAGGAAGTTTCAGGCGAAACGCCCAGCCTCCGGGGACGAGGAAAAGACGGATGAGGGAGGAGGGGGAGGAGGAGGAGGAGGAGGAGGAGGAGGAGGAGGAGGAGGAGGAGGAGCAGGAAATGGTCGCCGTCCCCAAACATCTGGCGCTTAGGTTGTTTCGATGTGCGGGCCCTCTGACCTGTCGACCCTTTTCACAGGGGTGTTTTTTTATCCCGAGCCGTTTTCTACGTCCCCTTGGCCCGACACTGGCTTCCAGAGGCTAAACCTCTGGCCGCTCGATGTTTCCGAGCCTTGCTGACCGCTATCTTCGACCCTCCTTCGAAGATTGTCGAGGATCATGGTCATTGAGGCTCGGAAAAATCGAGGCAGCTGGGTAGACGGGCGTGGGATCGTCGTCGTCGTCGTCGTCGTCGTCGTCGTCGGCGTCGTCATCGTCGTCGTCGTCGTCGTCGTCGTCGTCGTCGTCGTCGTGGTCGTCGTCGGCCGCCCAACCGCCCGCGGAGGGCCTTCCAGCGGCCCCCTGCTGCGGCGCGGCGCCCTCCGCCGGAACGGCCTCGCGCGGAACGGCCTGCAGCACCGAGGACCAGGGGGGAGGGAGGAGGAGAGGGAGGGGAGGGAGAGGAGAGGAGGTAGGAGGAGAAGAGGGAGGAAGGACAGGAGGAGGAGGAGGAAGAGGCAGGAGGAGGAGGAGGAGGAGGAGGAGGAGGAGGAGGAGGAGGAGGAGGAGGATGAGGAGGAGGCTGAGGGGAGGGAGGAGGGGAGGAGAAGGAGCGAGGGAGGAGGGATGGAGCGAGGGCGGGAAGGAGAGGGCGGCAGCTCCGGGTGGATGGCCCTCCCGCGGCTGCCGCCACCGCCGCGGCGCCAGCGACCGCACCACGGCTACCATGACAGCCAGCACGACCACCTCGACGACGCGACCACCGCCACGACCACCACCCGCACGACAGCCACCACGCCCACTGCGGCGCCACACGGCCACCGCCTCGACGGCCACGGTCGCCACCACCACGACCGCCACCGCGTCTTCGCGACCACCGCCCCCCGCCGCCCTCCTGCCTTCCTTCCTTCCCCTGCCCGCCTTCCGTCCCTGCCTTCCTTCCCCCTGTCTGGAGGTTTCGCCTCCGCACTTTCTCTGGCAACCGATTCTGCAACAGAGGCAGGCCAGGGAGTTGTGCCTGGTCCCGCGAATGAGGTATGCTCGGCGATGTGCGCCCGGAGGGCCACCTGGCCAGGCCTGAAAGAGACCTGGCCCAGGTGGTGGTTGAGGCGGGACCCAGGACCTTCTCGCAATGCCACGGGGTCCCCCTGCGGGACGGTGGGGGAGAAGGAGGGATGATGAGGAGGAGGAGGAGGAGGAGGAGGAGGAGGAAGAGGAGGAGGAGGAGAAGGAGGAGGAGGAGTAGGAGTTGGAGTTCGAGGGGGATGGATGAAGTGAGGGAGGGAGGAGGGAGGGAAGGAGGTGGAGGTGCGTTCCCCGCCAGATCTCAAGCCGTACGTCCTCGTCTTCGTCCTTCTCGGGTCTCCTTCTCACCCTCGATTCTCCTCTCACACCCTCCTCCCGAAGCTTCGGCTTCTCAGTCGAGGTGGCATCGTGGAGGCCTTCACACGCTGCTGGTGCCGATTTCGATTTGGAAAAACGCATTCTCGACTTAAGTTGCACCGTTCTGCGCTGCAGTGCCCCTTCCTGGCTCACACCTTGTTTTTCATATGGGGAAGTCTTGCGCTTCAGATTGGCTTGCTGGCCCCCAGATTTCGACAACAGCGGCTCCCGCCTGATACGCCCTCAAAATTTATTCAAAATCGCGCTCTCGCGCCAGATTTCTATTGAATTTACGCAGGACTCGTGCTCCCGCGTGGTTTTTTTCGCAATTGTGGAGACGCCGCACCATCGACACTCAGGAATCACGCTCTCGCCCTGGACTTCCTGCCGATTTATTTGAGAATCGCGCTATCGCTCGAGACTTCCTCGCGATTAACGCGGACTGGCGCTTCGGCGACCCGCCCGCTCGACCCGGCCGTCTGGGCCCGCCCGCCCAACCCGCCCACTAGGGTCCGCCCGCCCGACCCGCCCGTCTGGTTCTGAAGTTTTTTCTCCTGCTCCCAACCCCCTGCTAATCTCTCTCGTGCTCCATCTTTCTCTGTCACCCCTGTTCTTTCCCCCCTCTCTCCCTTTCCCTTTGTTGCGAGCTGCGTCCACTACGCGTGGCCTGTATGGAAGATGCACCCCCAAAGGGGGCACGTTCGAAACCGAGAAAGGTGGGTATCGAATGTTTGGGGTGTATATGCGGGATGGCACGCGAGCAAATGAGAGCCACCTGTATTAGAATCGTTGTCTTTTTGGTAGAAGCTGAGCGCAGGGCTCCTGGACCCCCCCCCTTCCCGCAACCTGGCAACAGCCGCAGGGTGGCCTTAGGTTCCCCCCCTGGGGGGGCTACGTTGAAATTATACGCAGTAGTATTAACTCCCTGCGGACTCTTACACGAGCCCCGTCCGATCCATATAGTGACCCCATCGGAGCCCAACAGTACCTTCCAAGAGCCGTTTAGGGTCCTGACCGGGCCTTGTGCAATCCAAGTCGAAATCCCGCAGAACCTCACGGGAGCCTCATCGGATCCAATCTGGTTCTTATGCGGATCGGACAAGGACACAGTAGGGCTCCTTCATGATCGTAGACATCCCCTACGGCTGCCACGTGGTCATGCAGGGACCGTGTAGGGCTCCTCAAGGATCCTCAATGGATCGTCCGTAGCCGTTTCGGCTCAAGCCACTTCAGGCTCAACCATTTTTGTGTCCGTCCGTGGCTATCGTTACAAAAGCTGCGCGGACCGATGGCACTCAGTCATTCCGAGTCCCGTTTGCCCCCCCTCATTGCCTGCCACGTCTCGGACGAACCGTCGCGCTTCCCCAGGCGCCACCTTACCTACCCGGGGTACACGCCCTACCACCTCCTCCAGCTCTACGGCTACGAAAGCTCGGACGATTCGACCGCCGCGCCTGACAGCGATGCCGCCGAGGCTCCGATCGGCCAGCCGGAGCGGAACGAGGGCCCTGCGCCAGAGCAGCGCGCGACCCCGAAGGCGGCGGCCCGCGCTTCCGAAGGCTTGGACGATTCGCTGTTCTCGGACACCGACAGCGAGTTCGGCTACTACACCGCCGTCCGCGCCACCTGGCGCGAGGTTGCAGGCACTGCTCCCGCGCAGCGGCGGCCCACAGCCAAGCAGCGGCGGCCCACAGCGGTGGCTTCGACAAGTGTCATGGCTCGTGCGCCCGATGACCCCTCTGTGCCACAGCGCTCGGCACTCGTGGACCAGCCAGTGGACCCTCTGGATGCGAAGCAGTCTCGCAAGTGCCGTGGTCGAAAAGCACGCGCGGTCCTTGCCAACATGGTGAAGGAGTCCTGGGGCACGGAGAACATGGATCATCTAACTACGGTGATGTTGCGCAATCTGCCAGTCAGGTGCAAGACGGACGGGCTGGTGCACGCGCTGGACACGACGGGCTTCTGGGATACGTACGATTTCTGCTATGTGCCATGCGACTTCTCTTCCAGCAACAGCAAGGGGTACGCGTTTGTGAATTTCAGGTCACCAGCCGTCGCGCGTTGCTTCAAGAGAATGTGGCACGGAACGGAGCGATTCCCAGACTATTCCGACAACCGTGCCTTGCAGGTGACTGCCGCGCACATCCAGGGGTATGAGGCCAACATCACGATGGCTCGCAAGACCGTCGGCATTCGGAATCCAAATTTCCGCCGGCTCGTCTTCAGCAAGCGAGCTTCGCCAGTTGCTTCAGAGTCCGCAGTCCCAGCAGCACCTTCGCAGAGCGGCTCCGCGGAGAGGGCCGTCCCACAGGGGCCGAAACAGAGGCCGCTGGGCATGCTGTCAGAGTGCGCCGATGCCCGTCCTCAGTCGTCCGCGAAGGATCCTCTCGTCCAGGAGCAGCCGTCGCCCGGCGTCGGGCCAGCCGTATAATTGGCCGGTCGACCTTTGCCAGCAAGCCAGCCGTGCACCGCGTGCGACCTGCATTCCATGTCGGCCCTCCTCCTCCTCCTCCTCCTCCTCCTCCTCCTCCTCCTCCTCCTCCTCCTCCCTCTTCCTCCTCCTCCTCCTCCCTCCTCCTCCTCCTCCTCCTCCTCCTCCTCCTCCTCCTCCTCCTCCCCGGGTCGCCTCCTCCTCCTCCTCCCCGGGTCGCCTGGAGCCGCAGGCTTTCCTGGGGCTGGCCACGGCACATCGGCCCCACATCGCCAGGTGAAGGCACAATGGTACCCGCGGGCAGGCTCTCCGCTGGGAGTCCATGTGGGTGTTTCAGCATCGCGTCGCCGAGTGTTTCGCGTGGCGTGGTGAGTCCCCTTTGATGGCAACAGCGGCTTGCGCGACATGGCAGCAAAGCACGGCATGTGGCATGTCGTCCTGCCTCGGCTGAGCATGGTGTTCGTTGAAATGCATCATTCGAATTCGACGGTCGAGGTTGTTTCGACGCAGGTTACTGCCGGATAGGACAGACAAGATCCATTGATGGTCCAACTGTGCTGCCACGCTGTGCCGTTCTATTGCATGTTTCTTTTCCTCTCGGCGTTGCAGCATCCAGCATCCACTGGTCAAGCACAGTTGAATTACACCTATCAAGTTGCATTTCTTCCCACCGACTGGCGGATTCCGACAGCATTCTGCCACTCGAGCTGCGACGCTGGCATGCTCATCGCCCCATCGCGCCCTTTTTGCGTGCGACGTACTTTGTCTGAGGCCGTAGACATGGTATGGCCTGTCTGCGCGCTGGCACGATATTTTGTTGTTGAACGCGGTTTGCCGTATTCGCGTCGTGGTGCTTGGTTCTCTGCGTTGTGAGTTGCCGACGTTGGGTTTGGCTTTGGCCCAAACGCATGTAGCCCAGGGCGGCCTCAACACCTCGACCATGGAACGCAAAACGCCCAGGAGTGCCGCCGAATGCGGCGCCAGGATGTTGAATCCGAAGCCGAAGCCTTACCAGCGTAGTTTTCCTTTTGCCGTCTGCGTTTGCGAAAGCATGGCAGCACGACCTCTTGTCGAGGCCAGGCCGTGAAAGTGTTGCTCTTGTTCCCGAGGCTCACGATCCTTCGTGCTCGTTCTCCTCCCCATCTCTTTCATCTCTCCTGCTGGTCCTCCGCTGGTGCAACCGGAGATTGCAGCAGAGCATGCGATTGTCAGCGAGTCGCGGCCGAGCAGGCAGTAGCCGTAGGGAGAGGCACTAGGGAGAGACATTGCTTTGAGTGACGTGGTTGTCGACAGGAGTGCGCAGCTCCATCTCAAGCGGCGGGCCCCTTGGCTAGACTGCGCACGAGGGCCCCAAGCCATCCCGAAAAGACCTCAAGAGCTTACGATCACGTAAATACATAAGGTGTTGTTCATGGCTTGCGTGTCCTTTTGAGCTGCTGGATTCCACAAAGTGGCCCCAGCGTATTTGAAGAACGGTAGGAAAGATTGTCAGACCTTACAGTACGCAGTCTTCTTCGGCCGTCTATGTTTTGCGACCGCATGGCAGCACGCCTTGTTGGGCTGGAGTTTCTGCCAGAGCCATCCTGTTCTGGAAGTTCATCATCCGTGTCCTCGTCATCCGCCCCTCTTCTCCATATTTCCTCTTTATGCTCTTCCGTGTGAGCAGTTACCCGAACCAGCAGAGCCGTCGTTTGCCAGCGAGTGGTGGCCGGACCCCACGCAGTAGCCGCAGGGATAGGCATTCAGTTGAGTGGGGCAGTTGTCGACATGAGTGCGCAGCTCCGTCTCAAGCGGTTGGCTCTTTTCTAATGGTACAGGCGCGTGCGATTGGCAGCGGGGCCCGGCCAACAAATCAAGATGGTCCCAAGAAGGAGGCCCCCGGTGCATCCCGAAGAGGCCTCCAATGAGACCTGCGCCGTTCCTCGAAGGGCCCCCCCGAGATGCGATACTTGCTTTAGTCCGTCATAGGTCCAGCAACATTTGATCACTAGGTAAAGGGATTGAAGGCCGCAGTGCAGTTGCAAGTGTTGTGCGGCAGCAAGCAGCAACTCGGGCTGTGACGCTGGTGCGCTCGTCGCACCGTTCTTTTATGTGACGCGTTGTGCCTGATGTTTTGGGCCACTTCTCTGCGCACGGGCACGATACGCAGGTTTTTGCACGCAGATCGTTGCACGTCAGTTGCGGCCTGGCCCGCAGCCCTCTTGGTTTGAGCTGTGGCTCTGTGTGGAATTGCAGATTTAACCCGTGGTGCTCCATTGCACGCAACGGTGCTTGCCGCACTGCGGTTCCAGTCGGTGAACGCTGTTGGATCGACTCACAGGTGGCCCCATCGTATGTGCAGAACGGTAGGGTGACCGTAAGACCTTACAGTAGAAAGTCTTCCTCGACCGTCTGTTTTTTCGACCACATGGCAACACGACCTTCTGCTGGGATGGAGTTTCGGCGAGAAGCGTCCTTTTCTGGAAGCTCATCATCCTTGTCCTCATCATCCTCCCCCCTTCTCCACCGTTGTTCCTCATTTAGAATCCGCGGAAGCATTTCCGGAAACCAGCAGATCAGTCAGTTGCCAGCGAGTCTGGCCGACCCCACGCAGTAGCCGTCGGGGGAGGCATTCAGTTGAGTGGGGCAGGTGTCGACATGAGTGCGCAGCTCCGTCTCAAGCGGTTGGCTCTTTTCTAGTGGTCCAGGCGCGTGCGATTGGCAACGGCACCCGGCCCCCCAAAAAAGGATCCTCAATGGATCGTGTACGGTTCCTAAAGTAGCCTTCAAGGGTCCAATAGGGTTTTCCTGGGATCCCACAGAAACCCAGCAAGACCCCGATCGCATCTTACAGGGCTCCAGAATGACGCCTTTAGGACCCTACAGGTATCCAATCGGGCGTGCTACAGTGGCCGTGCCGAGAACCTGTTCAGGGTTCTTCCAGGATCCTGGAGGGATCCTACAGGGTTCGGAGAGGATCCTGCAGGGATCGAAGATGGCTCCTGTGATATTCTAATTGAATGGGTTCAACAGGGTCCCTTATCGCATCTTCGAGTGATCTCTCGGGTTTTCGATGGGAGTCTACATGGGGCCCAATCGAGTTCCCTTTTGATCCAACAGGGAACCAGCCAGGATCTTGCAGGGTCCTGCAGGGATCCTGGAAGGCCTCTCTCGGATCTTAGAGGGCTCCAAGAGAGCTCATACGGGAACCCAGAGGGATCCAATCGGGCTCATGTGATCCTACAAGGGCCGTAATGGGGGTCCTCTAGGACCCTACAGGGATCCAGTCGGACCCCTCTCAGTTCCAAGAGGGATCCAATCTCGCTCCTCCACAATCGTGCAGGGATATTACGTACAGGATTCGTACAAGACCCGTCTGAGGACCTATACGGCTGCTCAATGGTGTAGAGGGTTCTATAGGGCTCCTGGTGGATCCTGGTGGCTCTAACAAGGCCCCTGCAGGATCCTACAGGGATTTGTTAATGGAGTTCCAATGGGATCCTGCAGGGGTCCGATAGGGCTCGTGTAGGAAGGACCTTGCAGGGGTCATGCCTGGGGACCTTCCAGGATCCGGGGGGGACCCATAGGGATCCCATCGGATCCTACCGGGACCCAAAAAGGTTTCCATCGCGTCCTAGAGGGACCCAATCTGGCCCCTGGATCTCGGATGGTTCCGATACGGCTCTTGTAGGTTCCTGGAGGGATCCCATGGGAGTTTAGAGGGGTCCTACACGGCTCTTGCAGGATCCTAATGAGATCCTACAAGGACCTTCTAGGACCGTATAGTGCTCCACTCGGGTTCCTAGACCACCGATCTTATAGGGATCTAGAATGGTTCTTACAAGACCTTAGAGGGATCCAATCGGGCGCCCATGGCATCCTAGCTCATCGGATCCCAGAAGGATGCAGGGCTGCTATAAGATACCATGGGTTCCTATCGGGCTCCTGCAGGCTCCGACATGGATTCAGAAGCCTCGCGGAGGATCCAATAAGGATTCGACTGCGTCCTACAAGTCTTACTGTAGGGTTTCGCAGGGAACTCGCTTCGCCGTTGCGCACATGCTTCAACGTGGGCGAGCGCTCATGGGATTCCTCAACGGCTGCTGAAACATTCGGTGGGTTGAACGACGTTGCTGTTGCTTTGGGGAGGGGTCGGAGGTAGAACGGTTCCTTCACGCGAGCTTTCGCAAATTGAGAAAGCGGGGGAAGGGTGTAGCAGGCCACGGGGTACTCATGCGCGCTTGTTCCTTACTGTTGAATTGTCATTTTTAGAATTATCATGGTATCATGGTTGATCCCCTCCTTCCGGTGCCCATTGCGTCTTTCAGTTGAAATGCCTTGCCTTGCATTCGCACTTTGTTGTTTGACGAGGGAAAGTATCGTGCCTCGTATTGGGTTGTTGTTGCATCCCCCCGGCTAGCAACAACAACACACTTAACAACAACGCTATCAGCAGCAACAACAACACCACCACCACCAAACACAACAACAACAATCATTTTAAGACTGTTCGCTCTTATTTGCTCACGTGCCAATCAACACGTGTATCCCAATCCCTCGGTACCCGCCTCCGTCGTCTTCGATCGTACCCCTTTGGGGGTACATCTTCCTTACCCGCCACGTGCATGTAGTGCAGCCCCTAACATCGGGGAAGAAAGGACGGGTGGAAGGGGGAGGGAGAAGAATGGCGTACGAGAGAAATTTGCAGGAGGGGGGGCACGGAACAGAAAACAAGTGGTAGAACCAGACGGGCAGATCGGGTGGGCAGACCCCGAGCGGGCAGGTCGGGAAAGCGGGCCCAGGCGACCAGGTCGAGCAAGCGGGTTGCTGAAGCGTGTGTCTTGCATGAATCGCGAGGAAGTCTCGAGCGATAGCGCGATTCCCAAGTACATCGTGAGAAAAGCCAGATCGAGAGCGTGATACCTGAACGCCGAGGGCGCATCGTTTTAATCAAGTGCGAGGAAGTCCCACGCGAGAGCGCGATACGTACATGAGTTGTGAGGAAATCCCGCGCGAGAGCGCGGTTTGGGAATACATTGTGAAGAGGTATCAGGCAGGAGCCGTTGCTGATGCAAACTGGGGGCCAGCAGCATAGTTTGATTATCCTTCGATTTCCTTTGTGCACGACCCGGGAGAAACATTTCGAACACAACTGCACTGGTTACCAGAAGGGGTGGAACCAACACGGTTATTATTTAGAAGTGAGCCTTAAACATCAACAGCAATACCCATATTACGTCATATGAATAACAGCCATGATGCGACCAGTCCTAAGACACAGCTTAGTATTCACGATATGGGTAATATGGGCCAGACTGTTAATGCGACGAATTTCCGAATACTGGTATTAGTCCGACGAATAAAATGAATACCGCAAGTATTCGGAGTAGTCGTAGTAGTAGTAGTAGTAGTAGTAGTAGTAGTAGTAGTAGTAGTAGTAGTAGTAGTAGTAGTAGTAGTAGTAGTAGTAGTAGTAGTAGTAGTAGTAGTAGTAGTAGTAGTAGTAGTAGTAGTAAGTAGTAGTAGTAGTAGTAGTAGTAGTAGTAGTAGGAGTAGTAGTAGTAGTAGTAGTAGTAGTAGTAGTGTAGTAGTAGTAGTAGGAGTAGTAGTATAGTAAGTAGTAAGTTGTAGTAAGTAGTAGTAGTAGTAAGTATAGTGTAGTCTGAAGTAGTCGTAGTAGTAGTAAGTAGTTTAGTAGTAGTAGTAGTAGTAGTAGAAGTAGTAGTAGTATTATATAGTAGTAGTAGTAGAAAGCAGTAGAGTAAGCTAGACTAGTAGTAATTGGTAGTATCGTCGTAGTAAGTAGTCGTCGTAGAAGTAGTAGTCAGCATAGAAGTAGTAATAGTATCGTAGTAGTAGTAGTGGTAAGTCGTAGTAAGTATAGTAGTAGTAGTAAGTAGTAGTAGTAGTAGTTAATAGTAGTAGTAGTAGTAGTAGTAGTAGTAGTCGTAGTAGTAATAGTAGTCGTAGTAGTAGTAGTAGTAGTAGTAGTAGTAGTAGTAGTAGTAGTAGTAGTAGTAGTAGTAGCAGCAGCAGCAGTAGTAGTCGTAGTAGTAGTAGTAGTAGCAGCAGTAGCAGTAGTAGCAGTAGCAGTAGTAGTAGTACGACGACGACGGCGACTACTACTACTACTACTACTACTACGGCGGTACCGATTGCTACCTACTACTATTACGACTAGTAGTACTACTACTACCGCTACGACTACTTCTACTATCCCAGTTACGACTGCTCTTACTACTACTACTACTACTACTACTACTACTACTACTACTACTACTACTACTACTACTACTACTACTACTACTACTACTACGACTACTACGACTACTACGACTACTACTACTACTATCCCAGTACTACTACTACTACTACTACTACTACTACTACTACTACTACTACTACTACTACTACTACTACTACTACTACTACTACTACTACTACTACTACTACTACTACTACTACTACTACTACTACTACTACTACTACTACTACTACTACTACTACTACTACTACTACTACTACTACTACTACTACTCGTAGTAATCATAGTGATCGTACTAACCTTACTGTTAATGCTTAAATTGTTCATTGCAGCATCGACGGGTCCCGCTTGATGCGTTTGCACAATTTGTTTAAAGTCGCGATCTTGCGCGGATCCTCCTCGCGATGTATTCAGGAATCGCGCTGTTGCGTGGGACTTTTATAAATTATTGAAATGCTGCGCCGTCGGCACTCAGGAATCACGCTCTCGCATCGAACTTCTTAGCAATTTACTTGGGCATCGCGCTATCGTTCGAGACTTCCTCGCGATTCATGCGGGCTGACGCTTCAGCGACCCGCCCGGTAGACCTGGCCTCCTGGACCCGCCCGCCCGACCCGCTCGTCTGGTTTTGCCGTCTGTTTTCCGGCTCCCAATCCCTCTCCCGCTACTCTCTCTTGTGTTCCATCCTTCCCCGTCCTCCTTGCCCCTTCCCTCGTCTCTCCCTTTTCCTGTGTTAGGGGCTGCGTCAATGAAGCGTGGCAGGTCAGGAATATATGCCCCCAAGGGGGGTACGGTCGAAGACGAAAAGGTTGGGTAGCGAGGGCTTGGCTTTCAAACGTGGCATGCCACGCGAGCAAGTATATGCGAACACTCTTAACATAACTGTTGATGTTGCTGCAGTTGTTGTTCTGTGCTTCGTGGGCTCTCTTTCTCTCTCTCTTTCTCTCTTTCTCTCCCGTTCCCTTTCTCTCCCCCCTCTCTCTTATTTGTTCGATTCAAGTGTTATATATACGCGCATACACATGCATAATGGCCTTCAGCCCATCCCGCCACCGTACCTGGGCTGTGGTTCAGAGGCTTATTGGATGCATATGATGGTCTCTTGGGATGCGTCTCGGGACACTCTTGGAGGGCTCTTGGGGTCTTCTGGGGGCCTCTCGGGCATCTCTTGGGGCGTCTTGGGGGCCTCTTGGGAGTCTCTTGGGGCGTCTTGGAGCCTCGGGAGCCTCTGGGGGGCTCTTGGGGCCATCTTGGGGCTGAAGGCTCGGAATGTCCGCCCGTGTTCCCCCTCTTGGGTCCCTCTCGGGGCCCCTCTTGGGCCGTCTTGGGGCCTTCTTGGGGCGTCTTGGGGCCGCCCTCGAGGCCTCCTGGGCAGTCCTGGGGAGCTAATGGGGGCTTCTTGGGCCGTCTCGGAGCGTTGGAAACTGAACAAGGCGAGAAATTTTACATCAATCAAATACTCATTGAAAATCACTGATTTTGACCTCTTAGTTGGCGCCCTCTTAGAGGTGCTCTTGGGGCCCCCTTGCAGCTTCTTCGGGGCTTGTGTTGGCCGTCTTGAGGCCACCTTGGCCGCCTGGGAGCGATCATAGGGGCGACTTGGGGGCTCTGCTGGACCGTCTGGCCTCTCCAGAGCTTTCTTGGCCCGCCTGGGGCCTCCCCTTAGCGATGGGGCCGTCCCCGAGTTCTGCGCTGAAGTCGGGCGTGTCCCTCTACAGGGTGGACGTTCCAAGATATTCAAGAAATAGCCTGGGAACGATTTTTGGATTACTTTTGAGCATTTTGGGAGCATGTTCTGAGCATTTTTGATTTCTCGCCCAAAATCCCCCTTGTAGGGGGACAGGCCCGACATAATTCTATGCGGAGCACCCGGAGCGTTCAAGAGCGCCTAGAGCGCCTGGGGGCGACGATTTTTTTGGATAATTTTTGAACATTTGAGGAGCATGTTCTGAGCATTTTTGATTTTTCGCCCAAAATCCCCCCGACCTAATTCTACGCGGAACAGCTGGAGCGCCCAGGAGCGCCCAGAGCGCCTGGGGGAGGCCCGGGGTCCGGGCCCTTCGGAACCTTAGTGCAAACCCTTTGCCTCCCAGGGCTGCATGGGCTGCCTGCGTGGCCCTCGGGGCACTCCACTACGTGTCTCGAGGCAGGGTGGCGGATGTGTGTGTATTTCTCTCTCTCTCTCTCTCGATGTATATATATATATATATATATAGATCAACACAATTCGACTATTATCCATTTTGTTTTGTTTGTTCCTCTCTCCCTCTGTTCCCCCCCCCTCTCTTTGTACATGTACATATTTATACATATGTTCATACATATATATATATATATATATATGTATGTATGTATGTATGTATGTATGTATGTATGCATGCATGCATGCATGCATGCATGCATGCATGCATGTATGTATGTATGTATGTATGTATGTATGTATGTATGTATGTATGTATGTATGTATGTATATATATATATATACAGATATGTATATATATATATGTATATACACACACCCAGGTTTAGGGGGCCATGCCGCCAGGAGTGTGCCTGCGCCCTCCATGGGGGGTCCGGGGCCCACTTTCCCAGTGTTTTTACAGGGTTTCGGCGTTCCAGGGCCTCCGAGCTCGCCAGGAGTGTGCCTGCGCTCTCCATGGGGGCTCCAGGGCTCACCTGCTTTTTGTTTTTACAGGGTTTCGGCGTCCAGGGCCTCGGAGGCCGCCGCCTCCGACCCCCCATGGGAGGACGGGGCGGCCGGGGAGGTCCAAAATAGTCCAGGAGGGCCTCTAGAGGCTCCCAAGACGGCCCAAGCGGGCCCCGAGTCGCCGAAAGACCGCTCCAGGACGCCCAAGATAGGCCCAAGACGGCCCGAGAGGCCCCCCAAGGCACTCCACGACGCTTCAAGACGCCTCTCCAGAGCGCTTCAAGAGGCCGAAATCGTCAATTTTACGAAGGTTTTCGAACGATTTTGGCCTTCCAGCCTTTTCGGCTGTCCGACGTTCCAAGACGGCTCAATAGGCCCCCAAGAGCGCCCCAAGACGGCCCAAGAGGGCCCCAAGACGGCCCCAGAGTCGCCCAAGACAGCCCAACAGAGCCCCAAAACGGCCCCAAGATGCGCCCAAGAGGGGGACCACGACTCCAAAATTCGACCCTCCCGCTTGAAGAGTGCCCCAGGAGGCCCCAAGGAGCCCCCAAGAGGCCCCAGGAGGCCCAAACGAGGCCTAAAGAGGCCACAAAACAGCCCCGAGGAGGCCCCACAACGGTCACAAAATGGCTACCGAGAAGCTGTGAAACTGCCTTCACGACGTCCCCGACAGGCCAACCACGAGATCAAACCAACACCCATGAGGCCTCTGACCCAACGGTGGCGGAAGCAGTGACAGCACTTGTGCATGTTCCGGCGGGAGCCTTCCGGAACACGCTGCAGGAGGAGGAAGATCAGGAGGAGAGAAAGGTGGAGTGGGAGGAGGAGGGGGGGACGAGGAGGAGGAAGAGGCCTCCCAGACAGCTCCAAGATAGCCGAAGAGGCTTCCAAGAGGGCCCTGGGCGGCCCACGACTAAGAGGCGACGACTATAGGCAGCGCGACGAGATAAGGGAATGGACACGACACGAAGGCGGCTGCGAAGAGCACGAGATGACAATCCGAACGCGCCAAGACTTCGCAAACACGTCCAGAGATACGATAGGGAGAGTAAGAAACGCAGCGTAGCGAATCAAGATCATCGCACCGACCACCCGAGCGAGACGCGTCGCCGTTACGATGCCGCGAACGTGCCATGTGCCGCGCCCCAAGAGACGAAGATAAAAGTCCGGCCGGTCAGACGAGCGGCACCAATATGCGCCCGGCCAGCGCAACCCACGACGCAACAGCGCATGAACGCGCCGGGGCCCCAACGCGGTGCTGAGGTCCCCCAAAATGGCGCGTGAGGGCCCCAAGACGGCCCCAAGAGAGGCCCAAAAAGGGAAACACGAACCGAAAATCCGAGCTTTCTACCCCGAGAGGTTCTCGGGAAGTCCCAAGAGGCCCCCAATCGGATCCAAGAGGCCCCCAAGAAGCTCCCAAGAGGGCCGACGAGGTTCCAAGAGATCTCCCAAGGTGGCCCCAAGAGGCACAACTCATTGTTTTACGATTGGGCTTTGACGGGTTTTAATATTTTCTGCCTTTTGGCATCCCGATGCTCCAACACGGCCCAAGAGGCTTCCAATACCCGTCCCATATAGAGGAAGAGGCCTACAAGAGGGCCCCAAGACGGCCCGCGATGGCCCCAAGACGGTGCTTGAGGCGCCCAAGACTGCCCGAGAGGGCCCCAAGAGCCCCAAGAGAGGCCCAAGAAGGGGAACGCGACCCAACAGCAGAGCGGTCCCCCCACAAGGCCCACAGGAGGCCGCAAGAGGCCCCCAAGTGGTCCGACGAGGACCCCAAAAGCTACCCCGAGGGCCTAAAAGGCCACCAGGAGACGTCCAAGAGGCTTTCAAATAGCCCAAGAGTGCCCTCGATGCGTCAAAACTGCTTCCAGGAGGCCCCCGGGAGGCTTCCGGATTGCCTCAATCTGGCCGCAGGTGGCCTCAAGTCGGGCCTCCACGCAGCCAAGACGGCCAATGACGGCTTCAGATTGCAGAACCGATGCCCCCAAGGGACCCTCAGACGCCCCCCAAAGAAGCACCCAAGAGGTGCCTCCAACAGCCAGTTGACGAAGCATGCGGAACACCCCAGAAGCTCCTCAGATGCCGTCGCGCGCCTGTGCTTGATAGCGTTGTCCAAGATCGTCCAGCGCCCCCCCGGCCTGGGCTAGAACCTGACCGCGCGCGAAGCGCGCGCGATGGCTCTAGCCCAGGGGCCCGAAAACAGCTGCCCGACCCTCCATGGGAGTACCAGGGCTCATTTTCGCTATGCTTTTACGGGGTTTCGGCGTCCCGGGCCTCGGAGGCCGCCGCGATGGTCCCAGACATTTTCCAGATCCTCGGCGCGGGCTCCAAGACCATTCCGCAGAGGGCTCCAACAGGCTCCAGGGCAGCCCAAGAGGGCTCCAAGACGGCTCCAGGAACGACTGCAGGGCCTCATTTTTCTTGTGTTTTCTGCAAGACGGCTCCAGGAAGACTGCATGTCTTATGAGGATGGCTTCCGCCTCTCGCCCCGAGCATCCCAAACTGCCTGAACGGTTCCCACTCGCCTTCCCCACACCCAGCGCTTGCCCAAGCGCGTTCCGGACGGTCTTCGCCGGAACGCGCTGGAATGATCACGCGCTGTGGTTTCCCATGCCAACGTCCTCGGACGTGGGCGCCCTGCCACGAGCGCGTTCCGGGAAGATGCTCCCGGAACGCGCTGAAAAGATATGGCCACATCTCGGGGACGCTCCCGGCACCGCTGCCCCAGCCTTTCCGGGCAGCCTCCACAGCGCTCCAGGAGGGCCCAAGACGCCCCCCAGGAGCCCCCAGAATGCGAAAGGATGGCCCAAGACGCTCATGAGCAGCCCAAGTCAGCCTTCGACGGCTCTCGAGGCTCCCAGGTGGCCTCCAAGAGACCCCAAGAAGTCTGATAGGTATCACGGTACGGCCCGAAGAGGCCAAAGTCGTATATGTTCAACGGTATTTTCAATGTTTTTGCTTCTCGCGTTTTCGAGCTTGCACGGGTCCAAGAGCGCCGAAGAGCTTCCATGGGGGTACCGGGGCTCATTTTCCCTGTGTTTCTAAAGGGTTTCCGCGTCCTGGGCCTCGGAAGCCGCCGCCTTCGACCCCTCATGGGAGGACGGGGCGGCCGGGGAGGTCCAAAATAGTCCAGGAGAGCCTCCAGAGGCTCCCAAGACGGCCCAAGCGGGCCCCGAGTCGCCGAAAGCCCGCTCCAGGACGCCCAAGATAGACCCAAGACGGCCCGAGAGGCCCCCCAAGGCACTCCACGACGCTTCAAGACGCCTCTCCAGAGCGCTTCAAGAGTCCGAAATCGTCAATTTGTATAAGGTTTTCGAACGATTTTGGCCTTCCAGCCTTTTCGGCTGTCCGACGTTCCAAGACGGTTCAATAGGCCCCCAAGAGCGCCCCAAGACGGCCCAAGAGGGCCCCAAGACGGCCCCAGAGTCGCCCAAGACAGCCCAACAGAGCCCCAAGACGGCCCCAAGATGCGCCCAAGAGGGGGACCACGACTCCAAAATTCGACCCTCCCGCTTGAAGAGTGCCCCAGGAGGCCCCAAGGAGGCCCCCAAAGGCCCCAGGAGGCCCCCAAAAGGCACCCAGGAGGCCCAAACGAGGCCTAAAGAGGCCACAAAACAGCCCCGAGGAGGCCCCACAACGGTTCCAAAACGGCTACCGAGAAGCTGCGAAACTGCCTTCACGACGTCCCCGACAGGCCAACCACGAGATCCAAACCAACACCCATGAGGCCTCTGACCCACCACTCAGGGCACGGTGGCGGGAGCAGTGACAGCACTTGTGCACAGCATGTTCCGGCGGGAGCCTTCCGGAACACGCTGCAGGAGGAGGAGGAAGATCAGGAGGAGAGAGAGAGTTGGAGTGGGAGGAGGAGGAGGAGGAGGGGGACGAGGAGGAGGAAGAGGCCTCCCAGACAGCTCCAAGATAGCCGAAGAGGCTTCCAAGAGGGCCCTGGGCGGCCCACGAGGGCCCCAAGGCGGTGCCTGAGGCGCCCAAGACGGCCCGAGAGGGCGCCAAGACGGCCCCAAGAGAGGCCCAAGAAGGGAAACACGAACCGAGAATCCGAGCTTTCTACCCCGAGAGTTTCTCGGGAAGTCCCAAGAGGCCCCCAATCGGATCCAAGAGGCCCCCAAGAAGCTCCCAAGAGGGCCGACCAGGTTCCAAGAGATCTCCCAAGGTGGCCCCAAGAGGCACAACTCATTGTTTTACGATTGGGCTTTGACGGGTTTTAATATTTTCTGCCTTTGGCATCCCGATGCTCCAAGACGGCCCAAGAGGCTTCCAATACCGCTCCCACATAGAGGAAGAGGCCTCCAAGAGGGCCCCAAGACGGCCCGCGAGGGCCCCAAGACGGTGCTTGAGGCGCCCAAGACTGCCCGAGAGGGCCCCAAGAGCCCCAAGAGAGGCCCAAGAAGGGGAACGCGACCCAGCAGCAGAGCGTTCCCCCCAAAAGGCCCACAGGAGGCCGCAAGAGGCCCCCAAGTGGTCCGACGAGGACCCCAAAAGCTTCCCGAGGGCCCAAAAGGCCCCTAGGAGACGTCCAAGAGGTTTTAAAATAGCCCAAGAGTGCCCTCGATGCGTCAAAACTGCTTCCAGGAGGCCCCCGGGAGGCTTCCGGATTGCCTCAATCTGGCCGCAGGTGGCCTCAAATCGGGCCTCCACGCAGCCAAGACGGCCAATGACGGCTTCAGATTGCAGAACCGATGCCCCCAAGGGACCCTCAGACGCCCCCCCAAGAAGCACCCAAGAGGTGCCTCCAACAACCAGTTGACGAAGCATGCGGAACACCCCAGAAGCTCCTCAGATGCCGTCGCACGCCTGTGCTTGATAGCGTTGTCCAAGATCGTCCAGCGCCCCCCCGGCCTTGGCTAGAACCTCCTGAGCGCGCGCGAAGCGCGCGCGATGGTTCTAGTACATATATATATATATATATATATACATATAACGGCGCACCGGGTCCGGGGGCCCGGGGCCGGGACCTCGACCACAAATGTGGGCCCCGGGGGGCCTGGAGGCTCGTCGGACCGCCGGACGCCGTCCAAGATCGTTCGCAGGCGGCTTCGGAACGCGCTCCGATGGCTCCAGATGCCTTCCAAGACGCCTGTCATGACACCAAGAAGGTCCCAGAAGCCTCCAAGACGCTCCGAGAGGCAGCCCAAGAGAGGCCCAAGAAGCAAAAATCGTGCCATTCCTATGGGAAAAGGTATATTTTTCGCATGTTCGCCTCTTGGGCTTTCACCGCGTCCAAGACGGCCCAAGAGGCGCCCAAGACGGTCTACGAGGCCTCCGGGAGCGCTCCAAGGCTGCGCACGAGTGGCCCAGGACGGCCCCAAGACGGCCGAAGAGAGCCCCAAGACGAGTTCGAGAGGGGTCCCAAACGGAGACCTCGAATTCGGAGCTTCCGGCCCAAGAGGCTCCAGGAGGCGCCAAAATGCCGCCAAGAGGCGCCAAAAGGCTCCCAAAAGCACCCCAAGACGTTCCGAGAGGCACCCCAAGAGAGGTCCAAGAAACAAAAATCGTGCCATTCCGATGGGAAAACATATATTTTTCGCATGTTCGCATCTTGGGCTTTCACCGCGTCCAAGACGGCCCAAGAGGCCTCCAAGACGGCCTAGGAGGCCTCCAGGAGCGCTCCAAGGCTGCGCGCGAGTGCTCAGGACGGCCCCAAGACGGCCCAAGAGAACCCCAAGACGACTTCGAGAGGGGTCCCAGAAGGAGAAAGCCACTCTCGAATTCCGAGCTTCCGGCCCAACATATCCCAGGAGGCGCCAAAACGCCGCCCAGAGGCGCCAAAAGGCTTCCAAAATCAGCCCAAGACGTTCCGAGAGGCACCCCAAGAGAGGTCCAAGAAACAAAAATCGTGCCATTCCGATGGGAAAACGTATATTTTTTCGCATGTTCGCATCTTGGGCTTTCACCGCGTCCACGACGGCCCAAGAGGCCTCCAAGACCGCCCCAAGACGGCCCAAGAAGCTTCCAAGAGGGCCCCAGGACAGCCCAAGAGGGCCCCAAGACGGCCCAAGAGGCGCCCAAGATGGCCCAAGAGGGCCCCAAGACGGGCCCAAGAGGGGGCCCAGAGGGGGACCACGAACCGCAAGCTCGAGCCTTCCGCCCAAGAGGCCGCCAGGAGGCCCCCAGGAGGCCCCTCAAGAACCGCGAGACCCCCAAGAGGCCCAAAGGAGGCCCCGAGAAGCCCCAAATCGGCCCCCAAAATGCTTCGAACCTGCTTCCAGGAGGCCCCCGACAGGTTCAGAGGCTCCCGAGAAGCTACGTCAAACTCCCAGCGAGCGGCCGGACGAGGCCCCCCACACAATCACAAGAGGGTTCCAGTATTTGTATCCTTCAGCGCTCTCTGGCCTTCTTCCCCCTGCCCCCTTCCCTGCGACTTTCGTTGACTCCAGCTCGCCTCCTAGCTAGAACCTACGCGCGCGCGAAGCGCGCGCGTGGTTCTATAAATATATATATATATATATATATATATATATATATATGTATGTAGATCTCTCTTTCTCTCTATGTTTTTCTTTGTGTCTCAACCGTTTTTTTGTTTTCCCTCTCTCTCTCTATCTTTCTTTCTGGCAGGCCTATGAATTATAAGTCGGTGCGGAATGGCCGCGGCGCCCGACACATCCTGCGGTCTCTCGTGTTTTCTGGAGATATTGAGCTACATCTGCCTGATGCTACTTTTGCCCTGTCATCTTCATCCCAAATCCCAGCCGTATCTCGGCCCGCTTCTCTTATCATTGTTCGTCTTGTCTCATCCTCTTCGTTGTCGTCCTTGTCCCTTAGGGTCTCCAAGAGTCTCCGGAGGTCTCGAGACTTTGGAGACACTGAGAGGCCCGAGAAACGCCCAAACAGTTAGGAGCTTTGATCTTAGAACCTCGATCATACCCCTTCTCGTTCTCCTCTCCCTCAGGACCCGTTCCCCTCCTCGCAGCCTGGGTCTCTCGATTCGAGCGAGCCCACGAACGACTTCATCCCAATCCACCCCAGACCACCAAGGTCATTTTTGCACGCCACTCCAAGGAGGATAATGATGATGAGGAGGAGGAGGAGGAGCAGGAGGAGAAAGAGGGAGCATGGAGGATGGATGAATAGGAGAAGGGAGGGGGGGGAGGAGGAGGATCGATGATCCTTCGGAGGAGCCGACAAGTTCCCGCAGTGTCTCCTCGCAGCCTGGCTCCTTCGTCTCGCGCGAACACTCGGGCTCGGCGCTTTACGCCGCTGGGGTGCCAGCCCGATCAGCTTCGAGCTCAAGGCTCCGGGGCAGCAGAAACCGCAGGGACACCGGGGTTCCGCTGCGTTTCTGGGGCGTCGCCTGGAGGACTTAGAAGGTCCCAGATCTCTCCTGAGGCCCCTATCGTCTTCGTCGTCGTCGTCGTCGTTGTTTTTGTTCTCGTCATTGTCGTCGTCGTTGTCGTCGTCATCGTCGTCGTCGTGTCCTCCTCCTCCTCCTCCTCCTCCTCCTCCTCCTCTTCCTTCTTCTCCTCCTCTTTCTCTCCTCCTCCTTCTCCTCAGCCGCTTTGGCCCAGGCGATCCTGGGCTTGCAGCTGCCGTCTTCAGAGTGGCAATCGCAGTTGCGGGACTTTTTGGCAACCAGTTTCAGTTCGGGGTGCCTCAACCTCCAGCAGTCTCGGCCCTGAGTGCTCGCGCATGGGGCCACCAGATCCCGATGTCCTCCCAGGCCCGATATTGCCAGTGTGGGGATGTCTTTCGTGTGGACGCAACTCCAATTTCGCGAGTCGCATCAAATGTCTGTATCGAAAGAAAGTACTGCATTCTTCTCCTCGTCAGGCTGGCCAGCGCGCTCCTGCTGGGGCATGGGCTCGTGGACCACCTGCCAACACGTCCGTGGTGCGCCAGCTTGGCCAGCTCCACAAGCAGATGGAGGTAATAGTCAAGCAGCTCATGCCTAGGCAGCCGATGGTGGAGCTGACACATATGAGGCAGGACGCGTTCTCCTTGCCAAGATCAAGTCCCTGGAGCCCACCTTGCAGGGCACCAATAATAACACACAGCTCCCCAGTGCCATCAAGGACTCCATAGAGAAGGAGCTCGCTGATGCACGCAAGGAGCTCTAGTACCAAGCCGTGCCGTCCCTGTCCAGACACACATTGCGCAGGGACGCGAGCTGCAACGGTCCACGGTCAAGCTTGAGAAACTCGGGGAGGACATTGCGACCCAGTAGGCATGTATTGCTGCAGTGACAAAGGAGATGGCTGACATACAGGAGAAGGCTCGGTT
Organism: Prorocentrum cordatum; assembly: GCA_963575745.1. Taxonomy (NCBI): domain Eukaryota; class Dinophyceae; order Prorocentrales; family Prorocentraceae; genus Prorocentrum; species Prorocentrum cordatum. The sequence goes on from CAUYUJ010000503.1 coordinate 654,383, forward strand.
ACTGCGTGTGGGGATCGAAGCCACCAAGGTCGAGCTGCAGCCGACGATGCACCAGGTGGTTCCGTCTGCTGTGCCAGCCTGCGTCCTCGACGCAAATGTGGTCAAGGGTAAGCTCGGGCTGCGGTCTTTCATGGCTTCGCCGCAGCTCCTGGAGTACCAGCGCCTGTGCGAGGAGCAGTGCAGGGCTCGGACAGCCCAAGCTCAGGCCCTTCGTCATGCTCGTGTTGCTTCCTCGCGGTCCTCCGCAGCCCATGCCAAGGAACCCGTTCCATGAGAAAATCAGCTTGTCCCGATGGAGGAAAATGAGTTCGAATATCTTACGGATGAAGGTATTGGTCAGCTGTTCCAAGCTGCAGAACAGGACGGGGACAGCAACCGAGCATTCACCGACCTTATTCAGCGATTTGGGGTTCGGGCCAAGAAGCACAAAGGTGGGCGACACGACGTTTCGAAGTTGTGGGATACCTCTCTCCTGCACAGGTGCTCCCGTCCCACCTCTGAAGGGGGCGCCCAGCAGGTCGGATACTGATGGGAAGTATTGCGTAAGGAGTTTCAATGGCTCGTGCTGGGCTGCGCTCGCGCGCCGCCTGAGGGAGAGCACAGCTGTTCTCCTTAGTGCGCAGGAGGTGGGCTTGAGCGCTGATCAATTGGGGCGTGCTATCGCGAAGGCCAAGAGTCTTGAGTGGCATGCCCTATTCCAACCTAGCCACCCCAATCAGGACACGGGTGAGCTCCCGGCGGGGTAGCTATACTCGGGAGTCTCAGAATTGGGCTCCGATGACCTTCAGAAGGGGATGCTCCGGTGGCTCCGCACCGCATCATCGAGGTTTTGGTGGATGTCCCTATGGCCCACGGGGTCGCTGTACTCGGTCTATCTGAAATTAGCGGAAGGTCGGGGAACGATCAATTTGGGTCTCTTGGCGGCCTCGGGCAGGTCCATCACAGATCCGACGCGCTCGATTATTGCAGGCGACTGGAACATGACCCCACACTTGTTGGAGAGCCCCAGGTTTATTCCCATATTAGGAATGTTGACGATGGCATCGGCGATGCCAACATGCCGTTCCCCTAACGTCAGGGTCAATTTTCTCTCAACCAAAAAAAACATCCTTGGCCCTGGCGTCGCCCGTCTGGTCCTAGGGGTTACCGCTGGCACTTCTTGGGAGATAAACCGTGCCGGCCCGTGCGTGGCCCTGGAGATCCGACCTGGTGCCCTGAGCGTCGAACAGTTGGTTTACATAGGTTTCCAACGATTACCTTTGGAGTTACCGATCGGACCCCGACCAGGAGAGATATGGTGGGATTGGGCACTTTTGCTTTCTGCTGCCGCTGTTGCACATGCGCTGTGCAGCCCCGCGACGGAGGCATGGGGATGCCTGAGTGCCGCGGCCAACTCGGGATGGGAGTGGTTGCGTCGCGCGTTCGCAGAGTTCGTTCAGGGCACCTCGAACCTAGAGGTGACCGGGCAACCGGGCCACCGCGTTGCAGATATCGCCGCAGCACCCCTGCCCCGGGGAAGGTCTCAATGCTCGATTCGGCGCGTCTCTGCGAGAGATGCGCCCCTGGCGGCCGCGCGGCGCCCGGCCCCCCCCCCCGGGCGCGGGAGTGGGGCGCGAGAGCAGAGTTGTTCTTTTTGCCAATGCTATTGCGGAGGACCTCGCAGAAGCCAATGACTCCACATATGAGCTCCAAAACCAGTCTTGTAGTGATGTGGCAACAGTTGGCCCTTCGCGGCTCGGCGAGGCTCGCGCATTGTTTCTCGAAGATGCAGAGGCAATGGGTGCCCGCGGCTGCGCTGACGGCCCTGTCATTTTTACGCTGATGTTGCTCGACATCTGGAGGGTGAAACCCAAAGATTAGGCGGCATCTGGAAGACTGCGCTCGCGCCCCCAGAGGCATGGATTCCAGATCGTGATGCATTCCCTCGGGCAGCGCCAGATCAGATCCGATCGGTAGCGAGGTTTTCCTGGCGGGCATGCCGCGCAGTCGCTCGATTCCTTCCACGCGCGCCTCCTCGGCCCCCCAGGCGACGCTGGCTTGGAGGTGGCGGCCCTGCTACTTGAGGCAGTGGGGCGACGAGGCATCCTTTCCAGCTCAGCCGACGCGGGTGCTCTTGCCGCTCCTGGAGAAGCCCAGGGGTAGACTGAGGCCCATCCTCCTTTTGGCAGCGCCAGTTCGAATCTGGGGACGCTTGAGACGCCCCGAAGCTGATGTTTCTGCAGCGGTCGGAGAGACCGCGCTGGTCTTTCGGCGCTGGGCAGTCGTCGGAAGCCGCGGTTTGGAAACGCTATATGCTAGCTGAGGAAGCGGCCAGTGGCGACGAGATCGCATCTGGATTTATCTGGGATGGCCAGAGGTTATAAGTCTTCTCGTCCGGTTTGGCTCCGCGCTCGAACCGAGTATTGGGGGGCCCCGCGGGTGCTCGCCAAGACCCTGCGCGCCCTCTGGAGGAGCCCCAGGATACTTCGCCCCGGGTCTCATCGCAGTCCATTTCCCCTCTTTGCGGTGCCCGGAATCCGCCGGCTTTCCTGGGGTCCTACATCGACGGCGACGCGGTCGCGATGTCGGGGAGGGAGGAGGTGGTGCTACCTGCGCTATGTGCTGCTGCCGCTGACCTCGATCGCATTTCTGATGGGCGCCTTTGCGTCGCCCTGGCCGACGACGAGGCCACCGCCTTCGCGGCCTCGCAGAAGGTGTCCAGCCGCATGGCCAAGAAGCTTGCAATATCCTGCCCCTCTTTGGGATGCAACTCGGCCGTCTTCTT
>CAUYUJ010000504.1:0-51804 GCA_963575745.1 Prorocentrum cordatum
GAGGAGGAGGAGGAGGAGGAGGAGGAGGAGGAGCGATCTGCGCTGCAAGGACGCCGGGGTCGCTGAAGTCAAGCAGTGGCGAAGCGTCCTGGCTCGCCTGTTAGCCCTACCAGACAATATTCTAAGAACCTTTTTGTGGTTTCCACGGAATGTTCTTAGAACATTTCTGGCGGGGTCTATCTTGTTTTATCACATCGGGTTGATGTTCTAAGAACATTATTTTGGCTCTTAGAAAATTCGGGGGTTCTGAGAACATTTCGTGGTAGGACTCTAGGAATGCCGGGACGGTCGGTCCCTGCTCAACAAGTCGGCCGGCATCGAGCGATTTGCGCTGCCAGGACGCTGGGGTCGCTCAAGCTGGAACGGCCCCACGCGGTGCCAGAGACCAGCGCCGACGTCGTCAGGGCACGAGCTTGCCGCACACCCACTGCCTGCCTGCGTAGACCTTGGACCAGCGGGGTCCCACCAGCTGGGGCTCAGACCCGGCGGCGAGCGAGGGTGGGAAGTGAGAAGGAGATGGCCCTCTCAGGAGGCGGTGGGACCTCTCAGAAGGCCCCCGGCCTTCCGAGGAGTTCCCTGCGCTACTCGGGGAAGGCTTGGAAACCTGTTCCGAAGGCCGAGGGACTTGCGAGCCTTCCGAGAAGGCCTTCTCTCCGTCTCACATCCCCCCCCCGGCTCGCCACCGACAGACACTCGGCCCGGATCAGTAGGTTGACCCTGCCAGCTCAAGGGTGCCCTTGCGTCCTGTGCCTCGCGACACGTGCCTCCTTACACTCCAGTGGCGACGTGGCCTTCGGCAGGGTCTCGTGCCCTCTCCACCGAAGTCCTATCTTGGCCCTGTCCCACTGACGTCGTGTCCGCTCTCCACTGACGCCGTGTCCTCTCCCACCGAGTGGGCGTTCTCTCCATTGACGTCGTGTCATCTCCCACTGACGTCGTGTCCTCTCCCGCTGAGTGGGCGTTCTCTCCCACTGATCAGTCGTGTCCTCTCCCAACCCCCCGCGCTCCAGGGGCGATGTGGCCTTCGGCGTGCCCTCTCCACGGAAGTCCGAGTGAGCAGTACCGCTTTTCATACATGCTCCGCGTGCGGATCATGTATGAAAAAATGCAGGGACTCAGTACTGAAGACAACGATGAAGACAACGATGAGTGCATGCACAAATTTATTCATACATGGATCATGTAGGAAAAATCCGATGTTTTTTTAAACAAAAAATCCCAATGTGTTAACAACTGCCTTGTGCCCTGCCCTGCGGGCACGCGCGGGGCGCCCGCGGGCCCCCGCCTCGGTGGGCCGCCGCCGGGGGGGGGCGCGGCAGGCTCGCTCTCCGTGCCGCTCCGGCGGCGGCCCCGGGCGCGGGCGTGCGGCGGGTCGGACGCCGCGGGTGTCGGGGGCGGAAAAGAGGGGGGTGATGACTAGGGGGGGGGGGTGATATCCTCGTCCTCCTCCTTCTCCTCCTTCTCCACCTTCTCCTCTCCTATCCTCCTCTCCTCCTCCTCTCTCCTCCCCCTCCTCCTCCTCCTCCTCCTCCTCCTCCTCCCCCAGATTTCGTGGCGCCTCTTCGCATCTCATCACGTCCCTGGCCCCCCCCCGCGGGGCCGCGCACGTGCCGCCGGCCATGATTTGCACCCCCCGCTCTTGGACACCCCCCTCTTGGCCGCGCCCGAGGGGTGGCCCGGCGTCGGCCGACAGCGAGCGCTCGGCGCCGTGGGGAAGCCACGATGCAGGGGAGGCAGAGGCAGAGGCAGAGGAGGAGGAGGAGGAGGAGGAGGAGGAGGAGGAGGAGGAGGAGGAGGAGGAGGAGGAGGAGGAGGAGGAGGAGTGGTAACAGTCTTCTTAGTAGTAGACACCTCCACCCGCCGCCCGTCTTTCCCCTTCTGGGGGGCCTCCTGGGAGGTCCTCGTCGCCACCGCTGGATTCGCCGCGAAGTCCTGGTCAGAACGCACCCCGGGAGAGGTCCGGGGAGTGGCGGTATCGGTACCTCTTGGTTTCCCCAACGATCGCTGAAAGCCGGGGAGCAAGCTTTTCTCCCAACCATCCTGTGGTGTTGGGTCCTCGTTTTGAAGAGACGGCGCCCCGCGTTGCTTCCTTCCTTCCTGCCTTCCTTCCTCCCTTTTCCCTCCTCCCTCCTCCCATCCCTGCCTCTGCTCTGCGCAAAGCCGGGGAACAACCTTTTTCTTACGTCGCAGCGCGGCAGAGGCAGTCCGCACGCGTGCTCGGGCAAGCGGGGGTGATGGCATTGCAAATTGGCCGGATGCACGAGGTAAAGGAGAAGGAAGAAGAAAGGAGGGAGAAGGCCGGGGAACAAGCAACGACATGAAAATACTAATTCGGAGGTCCGCGCGGATTCCTCGGATCGGCGCTGGGTACCCCTGGCGGCGCATCCGGCGCCGCCCCTGGCGCGCTCCGCACGCCAGAGAGGGGGGTCCAGCGCCGATCTGGGGAAGCCGCGCGGACCTCCGATTCTTATGTTTGTGTCGTTGCTTGTTCGACGATGAACGTTCCACGCGCTGTCAGAAGCCAGCGCAGAAGCCGTTGTGGCACGAAGCTGCCGTAGAGTTCACACGTGGCTGCCTGCACATGCATCCCCCTTCGAGGGGACTGTTGGTGGAAGGGGCCCTGCGCTGGGAGTTGTCCTCCGTTGCGCGAGCACCCCTCCCATCCCCACCTGAGTATTGTCAGGAGGGGAAGATATACACAGAGACAAAGAAACGTCGATTCCCAGGAAATGATGGGGCCAATTGGGAAGTTGAGAGGAACCCGAACATCCGGGAAACATGTGCCAAACGGATGGGCAATCTTCGAATGTGTGCTCACCCATTTGTGTGTCCCTGGGCCCCTTCACGTCGGTCGGCTGTCCCCTCTCAACAGAAAGCGCGGCGGGAGCCGTGGGGTGATGAGCCTCGTCCCCAGCTGGGCCGCGCCTGTGCGCATGGCCTGTCCTGGGCAGCACCCCGTCGTGCCGCCGGCCGCGCGCTCTGCTGCCGCGCTCGGGGCGGGCGTCGGGGCGAGGGAGGGAGTGGCGGGGCGCGCCCAGGGCTTGGCATCGCTCGGACGTGTGCATTTTTCCTTCGGCGAGGGCCCTCGAGGAGCATCCTCGATCAATTTGGCGAAAAAAACACGCACGAGATCGAAAAGAAGCACAGGGAATGGACGTCCGAGCGATGGCCAGAGGGAGCAGTGGCCACGGAACGAGTGCTTCGCCCAAACTTCTAGTTTGGGGCGCCACTCCTGGCCCGGATGGCAAGAGGTCGCCGGGGCGTCGTCACCAAAGCGAACGCATGTTTGGCCCGATGCGCCGCAGGGCCGAATCGTCTGCTTCGCAGGACCTGAGCGCAACTCAAAAGAACAAGCATGGGCCCGACACACACAAACAACCACACACACACCACCCACCAAACCACCACAACCCAACCCGAAGGCCTCCTAAGACCCTCCATTCCCAGCGGGGGGGGGGGGCGTCGAGGAACATTGGAAAGCCACATCAGGAATTCGGGTCTTCGGATTGGTTTGGGGTGGTCTGGTAGGTAGTCGCACACATACAAAAACACCGCTGCAAGCTCGGTGGCGGATATGCCTGCCGCCTGAAAGTTCACTTGGCCATCGCAGCCGCGGCATACACCGCCTGGCGTGGTGTGTGTGTGTGTGTGCGTGTGTGTGTGTGTGTGTGTGTGCGTGTGTGTGTGTGTGTGTGTGTGTATTTTTCTTGTAGGTGCGCACGGTCAGAGGCGTGACCCGCTCACGGGAGTTCGTGGTGTATCTTTGTATTTTGTTCGGTGCCTCATTGCGGGGAGAGGCGTTGAGCAGCGCGGGCGGCTGCAATAAGGGGAAGGGCGAATGAAGAGCAGGCGTGACGAGAGCACGGGTGCAAACGTGCGAACTGAATTTTGCAGCAGAGCTGTTGATGCATAGTTCTTCTCGTAAGTTCTTTGCACATGTAAATCCCCAGCGCTGTCTGTACCCTGAGTGCTGCTGCTATCACTGGCGCACGCGCAGCTCTGGTGACTTTGGCGCGGTCCGCAGGGATGCCTCAAGAGCTGTGGAAGTTTTTATTTATTGACCGCTCGCAAAGGCAAGTGGGGCGCAGATCAGCGAATGGACGCGGCAGTGCCTTCGCGATTCTCTTGCGCTAGGCTTCAGTCCGCAACCGACTGCTGTCACACCGCACGAGCGATGTGTTCTGACCAGGTGCCCGTGCTTCGCCAACGGGTGAAGCACGCACGCGCGTCAGCGCTAGAATTTGCTCTGGCGATGCCTGCGAGGATTGAATTCGGATGCGCTGCCAGCACAGGCCGTTGGCAGGGAATCCGCCTCGGCCGGGAAGGAGGGTGTCTTGGCATCGCTCGGACGTGTGCATCTCGTCTCCCTGCGAGGACACGAGGAGTCTTTTTTGGGCCATCTGGGGAACACATACAGTAGGGGTCCTGAAGAAGGAACCCTTTTCGTTTGGGAGGGGCTCCGCGTTCCTTAAGTGTTTCACAGCTTGCCTCGGGTTTTCCTGATGTTTTCGATGGGAAATCGAGGTTTAACTTGTGGGAAAGGAGGGGCCTCGTTCCTTATTTAGGGTTCCTCAGGTCAACGCCCCCGACTGTGCGCGCACGACGTCGAGGAAGTGCACGGGGGGAGGGCTGTCCGAGCGATGGCGAGGTGTGCGGAAGCGGCGCGCACGAGGCGCGCCCCTCGACCCCCGCCCTTCGAGACGCTCGCCGCCCGACATGCGCGCACGACGTCGAGGAAGTGCACGGGGGGAGGGCTGCCCGAGCGATGGCGAGGTGTGCGGAGGAGGAGGAGGAGGAGGAGGAGGAGGAGGAGGAGGAGAGGAGGAGGAGTAGAGGGAGGAGAGGAGGAGGAGGAGGCGGAGGAGGAGGAGTAGTGAGGAGGAGGAGGAGGAGGAGGAGGAGGAGGAGGAGGAGGAGGGGGAGGGGGAGGGGGAGGAGGGGGAGGAGGGGGAGGAGGAGGAGGAGGAGGAGGAGTAGGAAGGAGGAGGAGGAGAGGAGGAGGACACGAGGCGCGCCCCTCGACCCCGCCCTTCGAGACGCTCGCCGCACCGGAGCGGCCACCCGCACCGAGGCCCAGCTCCCCGACCGCGGCGCGCCGACCCTATCCCGGGCGGCCGGAGCCCCGAGAGCGCGTGCGCCCCCCTCCTCCTCCTCCCTCCTCCCTCCTCATCCCTCCTCCTCCTCCTACTCCTTCCTCCTCCCCCTCTCCTCCTCATCCTCTTCCTCCTCCTCCCCCTCCTCCTCCTCCTCCTCCTCCTCCTCCTCCTCCTCCTCCTCCTCCTCCTCCTCCTCCTCCGTGTTGGCCGCGCCTGCCACGTCGGCCTCCCGCGGGGGCCCCCTCCGCGCGCGGGGCTTTTGCAGTGCCGGCCGCTCCCGGGCCCCTCCGCCGGGCCACCCTCGCCACGGAGGAGCTGGGCTCCCGAGGGCAAGGAGTCCCGAGGTGGTTCGCCGTTCCCTGCTCTTCCTGGGGCCCTCCACGGGCCCCACGACGGCCAGGAAACGACGCAGGACGAAGAGCTGGTCCTGGTGGGAGGGCGCTCCAGGACCCCCGTGTGCCTCAGGACCCGCCCCTTTCATGCTAACCACCCTCCGGGATCCTCAGATTGCCTCAGATCCGCGCCTCGGCGAGCTCCCGAAGATGTCCAGCACATCTTTTCTCTCTTTGCATGCATGCTGCTGGCGCGTCATGCTGTTCGTCGTGCTGCTGGCGCACGAAGTGTTTAACATCGGGGTGACCTCGCAACACAGACGAGGCGCCATTGCTTCCTGTTTTGGGGAGGGCGAGTTTGAGAGGGATTCGCCATGCAGCCGGCAGACGCTCGAAGGAAAAACGTGCGCCGCACTGGGAGCGTGAGAACGATTTCCAACGGTGAAGCGGCTGTGATCTTGAAGCTTGGGCCATAGAACTAGGGGCATGATTCAGGCGATATCTCAACTCCAGCAAGGAGCCGCCAATATAGCTGCTGGTTTACCGGCAAGCGTTCGGTCCACAGTATGTCGCAAGGAGGCCTCACGCGAGAGACACATTGGAAAGATGCGCCCTCCATTCTTGCAGCTGTTGACAGTTTCGCACCCCATGATCGTAACATTTGAGGATGTTTCTGGCGACAGCCACTTTTCGAAGCGCAGCTGCCCTCCATCCGCGTAAGTGTGTATGCTGCAAACTCCAGGGTATATGTGCGTGGCATGTAGGGAAACTTTACGCTAGCTCCACAAATCGAAAACAGGTTGCCCTCCCTCCCTGTAGCTGTTGGAAGCGTTCAAGACGAATGAGCGCTGCGCTAAGGCGGGAGCCACATATTGGAACTTCCGACCTCTGTAACAGTTGGAAGGTCTAAACTTTGGGAATTTACAGTGTGCGTTCATCGTCCTTCCCCTACCCGAAGAATCCAGGAGGAGGAGGAGGAGGAGGAGGAGGAGGAGGAGGAGGAGGAGGAGGAGGAGGAGGAGTTAGAGGTGGAGTGGCATCGCCATGCCCCCTGGGTCGGCGTTGTCTTCTTTGTTGTCCTCCATCCCTCAAGCCCCCCTCTCCCGCGCCTGCTTCTTCTCTCTCTCTCTCTCTCTCGCGGGCACTTGGGTGCGAATCGGCGGCTTGGGCGGGCGCGGTATCTTGGCAGCGTCGACACGTGTAGACACGATGACGATGATACTGGCGATGTTGGTGACGACGGTTGTAGTCACGATGAGGATGATAGTGGCGATGACGGCGCCGCTCCCGATCACGCCAACGACGATGACGGCGTCCTCGCATTGGTGATGAAGGTTTTGGAAAGGGGTTCGAAATGCGCGCGCGGCAGACGCGCGACAGTGGCTCTCACGGTATTGGCTCGCATGGTACTGTTTGACACGGGCTGCGCCACCCCGACACGCGCGCAAGGGCGTTCGAACGGTTTCGACATGCGCGCGCGCGAAGCCCGTTTGGCAGCATGTTATGACAATGTTGAAAACTTGGGATACTCTTGGAAATTCGCAATAGCGCGCGCACGTTTTTGTTGAAAACCCGTGTTGGGAAACCCTTGGTGTTTGTATGTTGTTGGGGCTCGATTTTGGAATCTTTCCGAAACCGAAGGCTTTTGAAGGATTTCGGCATGCGCGCGCGACGACGCGCGCGTGTGCACTTCGTCATTTCTGTTGCAAGGGATTCTCGCGACGGCACGCGCGCAATGGCGTTCGAACGATTTCGACATGCGCGCGCGAAGCTCGTTTGGTAGTATGTTCTTGTACATGTTGAAGAACCTGTGGCTTTCTTACGAATTCGCAAGAGCGCGCGCACGCTTGTGTTAAACATCCGTGTTGCGAAACCCTTTGTTTTTGATATGCTTTTTGGACACTCGATTTGTTCATTCCTTCCGAAACCGAAGGCTTTCGAAGGATTTTGGCATGCGCGCGCGACAACGCGCGCGTGTGCACTTTGTCTTTCTGTTGCAAGGGATTCTTGCAAACTTCTGATTGTTGATAAGCGAGTGTGCGAACATATATTTGTTGCAGAGGATGGCGGGGGGGCGATACTGGCCTGGCTGGGATAGTACGAATTCACAGGTCGAATGGAATTTCTGTCAGAATCCCATGTGTTTTACATTGGTTCCGGGGGGGTGGATGACTGCTCGGGGGGGAGGGTGGTAGAATTTATTGTTTTGAGAATTTACCCTGCCGAACTTGAGGTTGGCAACTCCATTGCTCGCGCAATCATGCAACCCACCCACCCGCTAGTTTGCAAAATCCATGCGGACGCGATTGCGATGAGAGTTTGTTGTTGGTTGGTGCATCTCTGCGGCCGCGTTAGCCCGCGCGTGCTCGTGCGCGCAGCGGCCAGGTAGTTTGGCGCAAACGACGCAAACGCGATATCATGGCAGCGCTGACAACGGTAGACACGATGAAGATAGTAGCGATGTTGGCGACGATGTTGGCAACGACGACGTCACGGCCAGTGATGGCGCCGATGCTGATCACGCCGACGACGATGACGGCGCTTTCGCGTCGGTGACGAAGGTTTTGGAGGGAGTTCGACATGCGCGCGCGGCCGACGCGCGACAGTGGCCCGCACGGTTTTATTTGACATTGGTCGTGCCCCCCCCCAGCACGTGCGCGCGCAAGGGCGTTCGAATGATTTCGGCATGCGGCGCGAGAGACCTGTTTGGCAGAAGTCCGTGAACATGTTGAAAATTGTATAGATTGTCTTAAGAATTCGCAAGAACGCGAGCGCAGACTTTCTTGAAAATTTGCGTTGCGAATCCATTTTGTCCACAACCATTGTATGGTGTTGGGTCTTCGTTTTGAAGAGTCAACGCACCGCGTCATTCCTCCTTCTCCCGCTGCCCCCACTCCCTCCTCCCCCTCCTTGCCTCTGCTCTCCGCATGTCAACAATTTCGGCACACCCCTCGCACGTTTTCGTGGCCCCGTAGGGAGCTCTACCGAAGGCTCCAGTATCAGGGTCCGCATGCGTCAACGCCACCCAGGACAGCGCTTCGTGGCCCCACAGGGAGTTTCACCGAAGGCTCCAGTGGCACGGTCCGCGTGCGGGAACGCCACCCAGGACAGCGTTTCGTGGCCCCACAGGGAGCTCCACCGAAGGCTCCAGTGGCAGGGTCCGCATACGGGAACGCCACCAATTTCGGCACACCCCTCACACGGCGCGTGGCCCCGCAAGGGGCTCCACCGAAGGCTCCAGTGGCAGGGTCCGCATGCGCCAACGCCACCCAGGACAGCGCCCCGTGGCCCCATAGGGAGCTTCACCGAAGGCTTCAGTGGCAGGGTCCGCACGCGGGAACCCCACCCATGTCGGCACACCCGTCGCACGGCTCGTGGCCCCAGAGGGAGCTCCACCGAAGGCTCCACTGGCAGGATCCGTCCGCGGGAGCGCCACCCAGGACAGCGCTCCGTGGGAGCTCCACCGAAGGCTGCAGTGACAGGCTCCCGGACCGCATGCGGGAACGCCACCCATTTCGGCACATCCTTCACAAGGTTCGTGGCCCCACAGGGAGCTCCACCGAAGGCTCCAGTGGCAGGGTCCGCATGCGGGAACGCAGCACTTCGTGGCCCCATAGGGAGCTCCACCGAAGGCTCCAGTATCAGGGTCCGCATGCGTCAACGCCACCCACTTCGTTACACCCCTCACGCGGTTCGTGGCCCCACAGGGAGTTTTACCGAAGGCTCCAGTGGCATGCGGGGACGCCACCCAGGACAGCGCTTCGTGGCCCCATACGGAGCTCCACCGAAGGTTCCAATGGCACCGTTCGCATGCGTCAACGATACCCAGGACAGCGCTTCGGGGCCCCACAGGGAGCTCCACCGAAGGCTCCTCTGGCAGGGTCCGCATGCGCCAGCGCCACCCAGGACAGCGCTTCGTGGCCCCACAAGGAGCCCCAACGAAGGCTCCAGTGGCAGGGACAGCGCTCCGTGGCTCCGTATGGAGCTCCACCGGCGGCTCCAGTGGCAGGGTCCACATGCGCCGGCGCCACCCATTCAGGCACACCCCTCACACGGCTCGTGGCCCCACAGAGAACTCCAGCGAATGCCCCAGTGGCAGGGTCCGCAGGCCTCCGCCGAAGGCCCCAGTGGCACCGTTCGCATGCGTCTCCCCCCACCCAAGACAGTGCTTCGTGGCCCCATAGGGAGCCCCAGTGGCACCGTTCGCATGCGTCTCCCCCGCCTAAAACAACGTTTCATGGCCCCACAATGAACCCCACCGAGGGCTCCAGTGGCAGGGTCCGCGTGCGTCACCGCCACCCATGACAGCGCTTCGTGGCCCCATAGGGAGCTCTACCGAAAGCCCCAATGTCACCGTTCGCATGCGTCTCTCCCACCCATGACAGCGCGTCATGGCCCCATAGGAAGCTCCACCGAAGGCGTTAGTGGCGCAGTTCGCACGCGTCCCCCCCACCCATGATAGTGCTTCGTGGCCCCATAGGGAGTTCCAGCGAAGGTCCCAATGCCGCAGTTCGTATGCGCCTCCCGCATCCAGGACATCGCTTCGTGGCCCCATAGGGGGCCCCACCGAAGGCGTCAGTGGCACCGTTCGCATGCGTCTCCAACGCTTCGTGGCCCCACAAGGAGCCCCAACGAAGGCTCCAGTGGCAGGGTCCGCATGCGTCACCGCCACCCATGACGACACCCCCACTAGGGCCTTCGGTGGAGCTCCCTCTGGGGCCACGAAGCGTGTGAGGGGTGTGCCAAAGTGAGTGGGGGCGGGAGGAGGGAGGAGGGGGAGGAGGAGGAGAAGGAGGAGGAGGAGGAGGAGGAGGAGGAGGACGAGGAGGAGGAGAGGAACGCGGGGACCGTCTGTTCAAAACGGGGGCCAAACACCACATGATGGTTGGGAAAACATAAGGGTTTCGCAACACGGAGTTTCAAACAAGCTCGCGCGCGCTTTTGCGAACGCTGAACAGAAGAGAACAACAAAAAGATCCTGCAATGTTGTTACCTATACGACCACCCTTTGGGTGAGAAGGAGATGGGGGGGTGAGGGGGGGGGACCAACATCTGACTCGATCGATCTCACTATCGATTTCACTCAACGGGACACCACGGGGCATCACGGGACACTTGTCGATCTCACTATCGATGTCATTCAACGGGACACCGCGGGCCACCACGGGACAACACGGGACACCGCGGAACATTTCTCGATCTCACGATCGATCTCACGACCGATCTCACTATCGATCTGACTCAACGGGGACACCATAGGACCCCACGGGACACCTCGGGACACCACATCGATCTCACTATCGATCTCACTCAACGGGACACCACGGGACACCACGGGACACCTGTCGATCTCACTATCGATCTCATTGTCGATCTCACTTCTTGTGACACCATCGGACACCACAAGACACCACGGGACATTTGTCGATCTCACTATCGATCTCAGTATCGATCTCACGGTCGATCTCACTCAATGGGACACCACGGGACATCACGGGACACTTGTCGATCTCACTATCGATCTCACTATCCATCTATTTTTTTGGGACACCATTGGCCACACCGGGACATCTCGGTGCACAACGTCGATCTCAGTATCGATATCAGTATCGGTCTCATTATCGATCTCACTATCGATCTCACTCAACGGGACACCACTGGACACCACGGGACAACACGGGACATTTGTCGATCTCACTATCGATCTCATTATCGATCTCACTCAACGGGACACCACGGGACACAGCGGGACACCTCTCGATCTCAGTATCGGTGTCACTATCGATCTCACCATCGATCTCACTCAACGGGACACCATAGGACACCACCGGACACCACGGGGCACCGCATCGATCTCACCATCGATCTCACGATCGATCTCACTCAACGGGACACCACGGGACACCACGGGACACTTGTCGATCTCACTATTGATCTCACTATCGTCTCACTTTTTGGGACACCACGGGCCACCACGGGGCACCACATCGATCTCAGTATCGATCTCATTATCGATCTCACTATCGATCTCACTCAACGGGACACCATAGAACACCACGGCACACCACGGGACACCTCGGGGCACCACATCGATCTCAGTATCGATCTCGCTATCGATCTCACTCCACGGGACACCACTGGACACCATTGGACACATCGGGGCACCACATCGATCCCAGTATCGATCTCACTATCGATCTCATTTTCGGGACACCACGGGACACCTCGGGGCACCACATCGATCTCAGTATCGATCTCACTATCGATCTCACTCCACGGGACACCACGGGACACCACGGGACACCGCGGAACACCGCGAGCCACCGCCGGGCGGACGGATGGGCGGGCGGGAGAGAGTCATTTGTCTTGACTTCGCCCTAGCAACGGCGGACACCACGGGAAAGCGCGGAACACCGCGGGCCACCGCCGGACGGGCGGGAGGGGGATAATCATTTGTCTTGACTTCGCTCTAGCAGCGGCGGGCTCATTCCTCTCGCGCGCCCACGCATCTTCGCCTCGCCCGCACGCATGACACGAACGAAACGAAACGATTTCCCGTTTTTGGGGTCTCCGTTCCACTGCGATCTCACCCCCCACCCTCCGATAAAATGCTACCTATACGACCACCCTTCGGGTGATAAGGAGGTTGTGGGGGTGGGGAGAGGGGGGGGGAACCAACATCTGACTCAGTCGATCTCACTATCGATCTCACTCAAAGGGACACCACGGGACACGACGGGACACCACGGGGCACCTGTCGATCTCACTATCGATCTCACTCAACGGGACACCACGGAACACCACGGGCCACCACGGGACACAGCGGGACACCTCTCGATCTCACTATCGGTCTCACGATCGATCTCACTCAATTGGGCACCATAGGACACCACTGGACGCCACGGGACACCTCGGGACACCACATCGATCTCACGATCGGTCTCACTATCGATCTCACTATCGATCTCACTATCGATCTCACTCAACGGGACACCACGGGACACCACGGGACATCACATCGATCTCACTATGGATCTCACTATCGATATCACTTTTTGGGACACCACGGGACACCTCGGGGCACCACATCGATCTCAGTATCGATCTCAACATCGATCTCACTATGGATCTCACGATCGATCTCACTCAACGGGGCACCACGGGCCACCACGGGACACCAGGGGACACTTGTCGATCTCAGTATCGGTCTCACGATCGATCTCACTCAACGGGACACCACGGGACACCACGTGACACCAAGGGACACCGCGGGACACCTCTCGATCTCAGTATCGGTCTCATTATCGATCTCACTATCGATCTCACCCAACGAGACACCATAGGACACCACGGGACACCGCGGGACATCACATCGATCTCTCTATCGATCTCACTATCGATCTCACTCAACGGGACACCACGGGACACCACGGGACACCTGTCGATCTCACTATCGATCTCATTGTCGATCTCACTTCTTGGGACACCGTCGGACACCACAAGACACCACGGGACATTTGTCGATCTCACTATCGATCTCAGTATCGATCTCACGGTCGATCTCACTCAATGGGACACCACGGGACATCACGGGACACTTGTCGATCTCACTATCGATCTCACTATCCATCTAATTTTTTGGGACACCCTTGGCCACACCGGGACACCTCGGTGCACAAAGTCGATCTCAGTATCGATATCAGTATCGGTCTCATTATCGATCTCACTATCGATCTCACCCAACGAGACACCATAGGACACCACTGGACACCGCGGGACATCACATCGATCTCACTATCGATCTCACTATCGATCTCACTCAACGGGACACCACGGGACACAGCGGGACACCTTTCGATCTCACTATCGGTCTCACGATCGATCTCACGGTTTGGGGACACCACGGGACACCTCGGGACACCACATCGATTTTCTTATCGATCTCAGTACCGATCTCACTATCGATCTCACTCAACGGGACACCACGGGACACCACGGGACACCTGTCGATCTCACTATCGATCTCACTACCGATCCACTCAACGGGACACCACGGGACACCACGGGGCACCACATCGATCTCACTATCGATCTCAAAATCGATTTCAGTATCGATCTCACTTTCGATCTCACTCAACGGGACACCACGGGACACCGCGGGTCACCGCGGGGCACCACATCGATCCCAGTATCGATCTCAATATCGATCTCACTTTCGGGACACCACGGGACACCTCTGGGCACCACATCGATCTCAGTATCGATCTCACTATCGATCTCACTATCGATCTCACTCAACGGGACACCACGGGACACCACGGGACACCGCGGAACACCGCGGGCCACCGCCGGACGGACGGACGGGCGGGCGGGGGAGAATCATTTGTCTTGACTTCGCCCTAGCAACGGCGGACACAACGGGACACCAGGGGACACCACGGGACACCGCGGGACACCGCGGGACACCGCGAGCCACCGCCGGACGGACGGACGGGCGGGCGGGGGAGAATCATTTGCCTGGACTTCGCCCTAGCAACGGCGGGTTCATTCCTCTCGCGCGCCCACGCAGCTTCGCCTCGCCCGCACGACCCGAACAAAAGCAAACGATTTCCCGGTTGGGGGTCTCCGTTCTACCTGCGATCTCACCCCCCAACCTCCGACCAAGAGGGCTTTTCGCGCGCATGTCGAAATCGTTGAGAGAGCGCGTTTCACGGGCGCTTGCCTTGGGAACATTCGGCGGCGCGTTTCGAAACCCGGGGTGGCCCCCCCCTCCTCAACACTCAGCGCAGTCTATCAGAACCAGGGGGTCTCCCCTCTGCCCTAAAACCCCCTCCTCCCGAACCACCCCCCTCTTCCCAGGGAGGGGGAGGGTTCCAACACCCCTCCCGAACCCCCCCCCACCCCACCCCCGGGAAAGGAGCAAGAAATTCTTCCGGCTTCCCGGGGGTGGGGTTCGAACCCCCCCCCCCCTCCCCCCTCCTCCTCGGTGCCGGTTCTGGCGCCTGCGCTGGCGGCGGCCGGCAGCACCAGCGGCACCCACAGCGACGATGACCAGAGAGAGCCCCGAAGCCGCCACGGGAAAATACAAATTGCCATATCGAGCTTTTGCTTCCCAAAGCCACTGGGGGCCCTTAGGAAGTTCCCAGAGACGCCCAAGAGGCGCCCAGGAGCCCTCACGCATGCTCCTCAGACGCCCCCAGGACCCCTCTGACGAGACCCCAGGAGGCATCCATTGGAACTACAGGCCAAAGCCAAATCACGATGACGGGAAGACCCGGAGGCCACGCCACCACCACCACCACCGCCGCCACCACAAACCATCACACCACCACCACCGCCACCACCACCACAACTATTACAACCCACCACCACCACAACCACCCCCACCACCACGAACCACCGCACGCCACCACCACCACCACAACCGCCACCACCACCGCCACAACCCACCACTACCCACCACAATCACCACAACCACCACCATAAACCACCACACCACCACCACCACCGCCACTACCACCACCACCACCACCGTCACCACATCAACCACTACAACCCACCACCGCCACCACAAACCAGCACACCACCACCACCACAACCACCACCGCCACCACCACCACCACCACTCACAACCCACCACCACCACCACCACCACCACCACAAACCACCACGCCACCACCACCACCGCCATCACCGCCACCACCACTACCACCACCAGCACCATGACCCACCACCACCACCACAAACCACCACGCAACCACCACAACGACAGCCACCACCACGACAGCCACAGCAACCCACCACCACCACCACAACAAAAACCCACCACCACAGGAACACCACCACACCACCACCACAACCACCGCCACAATCACCACCACCACGACTATCACCACCACAACCCACCACCACTACCACAGACCACCAATCCACCACGCCACCACCACCACCACCACAAACCGCCACGACCACGAACCGCCACACCACCACCACCGCCACTACCACCACCTCCACCACAACAACCTGCCACCACCACCACCACCACTGCAAATTCCACCACCACGACCACCACAAACCACCACACCACAACCCACCACACCACCGCCACCACCACCACCACAAGCCACCGCCACCACCGCAAACCACCCCACTATCACCACCACCACCACCACAACCACCGCCACCACAACAAAACACCACACCACCACCACCACCACCACCATTACCACCACCACCGCCACCACCACCACCACCCCCACCACAAACCACTTCGCGGCACAACCACTACCACCACCACAACCACCACGACAAACCACTATACCATCACCACCACCACCACCACCACCACAACCCACCACCACAGCTACCACAAACCACCACCACAACCACAAACCACCACACCACCACCACCACCACAGACCACCACCACCACCACCACCACCATCACCACCAACAACCAGCTCACCACCACAACCCACCACCACCACAGAGAGGCACCGAGAGACGCCCAAGAGGCGCCCAGGAGGCTTCAGAACTGCCCCTCAGCAGGTCGGCGGAGGGGCTCGAAGCCCACACGAGCGGCGATCAAAAACAGGTCTCACGCGAGATGGCAGAACGACCTCACGCGGCATTTTCCGCGGGCCGCCACCGCGGCACGCTGCATTGGAGACGCCGGCGCTAGCCCGAGGAAGGGGAAAGAGGAGGAGTAGGGGAGAAGCAAAGGAGGGGGTGGGTTGAACACCCCCCCTTCCCCCCCGTCACGGGGGGAATCAAACCACCCCCGTCTTCAATCCAGGTGAGGCGGGGGGGGGCCGGTTCCAACCCCCCCCCATGCCTCCAAACGACCACAGAACGAGCTCATTCCAATCGTTCGAACGCCTTTTCTCGCGTGCTGTCGCGAGAATCCTTTGCAACAGATGAAACGACGTGCACGCGCGCGCGTCGTCGCGCGCGCATGCCGAAATCAGTTTTTTATTCAGAATTTGCCTGGCGCAGGACCCCACCATATGCAGTTGTGAGTACCGCAATTGTGAGTATCCTTTTCGGTGGACTCCCCTACGTGCTGCACTGGGTTGGGGAGACCACGTGCTGGCACCCCCATTAGGGCCTTCGGTGGAGCTCCCTATGGGGCCACGAAGCGCTGCAATGGGTGGGGAGACCGCATGCGGGCAACCTCCACTGGGGCATTCGGTGGAGCTCCCTATGGGACCGCGAAGCGCTGCACTGGGTGGGGGGACCACATGCGGGCACCCCCACTAGGGCCTTCGGTGGAGCTTCCCATGGGGCCACGAAGCGCTGCACCCGGTGGGGGGACCGCATGCCGGCACCCCCCCACTGGGATCCTCGGGGGAGCTCCCTATGGGGCCACGACTGCACCAGTATGTGGGGAGACCACATGCGGGCACGCGCACTAGGGCCTTCGGTGGAGCTCCCTATGAGGCCACGAAATGATGCACTGGGTGGGGGGACCACATGCGGGCACCCCCACTGGGGCCTTCGGTGGGGCTCCCTATGGGGCCACGAAGCGCTGCACTGGGTGGGGGGACCGCATGCGGGCAACCCCCACTAGGGCCTTCGGTGGAGCTCCCTATGGGGCCACGAAACGTGTGAGGGGTGTGCCAAAGCGAGGGGGGTGACGGGAGGAGGGAGGAAGGGGAGGAGGAAGAGGAGGATGAGGAGAAGGAGGAGGAGGAGGAGGAGGAGGAGGAGGAGGAGAAGGTGGAGGAGAAGAGGAACGCGGCGACCCTCTCTTCAATACGAAGACCCAACACCACCGGATGGTTCGTTTCGGAAGGACTCAAAACCGAGTGTCGCGAGACCATATAAAATGAGCCTGACGAAAGACCCAACCATATGCAAGTGTGAATACCGCATTGTGGGTACCGGT
Source organism: Prorocentrum cordatum (assembly GCA_963575745.1). Taxonomy (NCBI): domain Eukaryota; class Dinophyceae; order Prorocentrales; family Prorocentraceae; genus Prorocentrum; species Prorocentrum cordatum. The sequence continues at coordinate 17,316 of CAUYUJ010000504.1, forward strand.
TTCGGTGAAGCTTCCTATGGAGCCACGAAGCGTGTGAGAGGTGCGCCAAAATTGGTGGCGCGGACGCATGTGGACACCGCCACTGACGCCTTCGGTGGGGCTCTCCCTATGGGGCCACGAAACGATGTCCTGGATGGGGGAGACGCATACGAACTGCGCGATTGGGACCTTCGCTGGAACTCCCTATTGGGCCACGAAGCGCTGTCATAGGTGGGGGAAACGCGTGCGAACTGCGCTACTAACGCCGTCGGTGGAGCTCCCTATGGGGCCACGAAACGCTGTCCTGGGTGGGGGAGACGCATGCGACCGGTGCCAATGTGGCTTTCGGTGGAGCTCCCTATGGACGCACGCGGTCTCCCCACCTAGTGCAGAATTTCGTGGCCCCACAGGGAGCTCCACCGAAGGCCCTAGTGGGGGTTGCCCGCATGCAGCCCCCCCACCGGGTGCAGCGCTTCGTGGCTCCATGGGGAGTTCCACCGAAGGCCCCAGTGGTGGTGCCTGCATGCAGTCCCCCCACCCAGTGCAGCGCTTCGTTGCCCCATGGGAAGCTCCACTGAAGCACTAGTGGGGCTGCCCGCGCGCGGTCCGCCACCCAGTGCAGCGTTTCGTGGCTCGTATGGGAGCTCCACCGAAGGCTCCAGCGGGGGTGCCCGCATGCGCCCCCCCCACCCAGTGCAGCGTTTTGTGGCGCCATAGTGAGCACCGAAGGCCCCAGTGGGGGTGCCCGCATGCGCCCCCCGCTCGCCGCCCAGCACAGCGTTTCGTGGCCCTATATGGGGGCTCCACCGACGGCCCCAGTTGCACCACCCGCGTGCGTCTCCACAACCCACTACAGCGCTTCGTGGCCCCATAGGGCGGCTCCACCGAAGGCCCCAGTGGGGCCGCCCGCATGCGCCCCATCCACGCATTGCGGCACGCCCCATCGCGCGCTGCGTGACCTACCGGAAGCGGCGCCCACGATGCGTTACTCACAACTACACATGGTTGAGTCTTTCCCCGGATATGTTTTAATGCGTTTTCGGGCGCTCGGTTTTGCATTCCGTGCGACACCTGAGGTTGCTGACTGATTGCGGCACGTGCGCGCGACGACGCGCGCGCGTGTGCCTCGTTTGATTTGTTGCAATGGGTTCTCGCGGCAGCACGCGCGCAGGGGCGTCCGAACGATTTTGACATGCGCGCGCGAAGCCCGTTTGGCGGCATGTTGTGTCAATGTGGGGAAAGCAATGGTTTTCTTAAGAATTCGCAAGAGCACGCGCAAGCTTCCGCGGCAATCAGCGTTGCCACACGTGTTTCTTATGGCTTCAGGGGACTTTTGACATCATTACGAGGCCGTAGGTTTTTGAAGAGTTTCGGCGCGCGCGTAGCAACGCGCGCGTATGAATCTCGTTTACTTGTTTACAAGGGATGCTTGAAGTCTGGCGGTATTCGATAAATGAGTGCGCGAGCAGACTTTTTTGCAGAAGATGGCGGGGGGGATCGATTCCGCCCTCCCTGGGATGGTGCGAACTATATTTCGGATGGGCGATGTGGCAGAAACATAAGTACATTTCAATGCGAAAAGGGGCGCGGACAATCTCGGGGGGTTGAATCTTGTAAGAAAGGAGAGAGAACCTGCGCGGTGCGAATGCATGCAGTTGTCGACTCCATTGATCGCGCAATTGCCCCGCCCGCCTACCCGCAACCTGGTTCGCGAAACCCATGCGGAAGCGATTGCGATGAGTGCTTGGTGCTGGCTAGTGCATCTCCGCGGCCGCGCGAGCCCGCGCGTGCTCGCGCGCGCAGCGGCCAGCTAGTGTTGGCGCGACCGACGCGAACGTGGCATCATGGCAACGTTGACAATGGCAGACACCATGATGATAGTGGAGATACTGGCGGCGGTGTTGACAGCGACGACGGCGCGGCCAGCGTCGGCGCCGATGCTGGTCGCGCCGGCAACGAAGACGGCGCCCTCGCGTCGGCGACGAAGGCTTTGGATGGAGTTCAACGCGTGCGCGCGGCCGACGCGTGAGAGCAGCCCGCGCGGCATTATTTGACGCGGATCGCGCCCCCCCCCCCCAGCGCGCGCGCCGGGGCGCTCGCGTGATTTCGGCGTGCGGAGCGAGAGGCCCGTCTGGCAGAATGACATGACACGTTGAATATCCCATGGATTTTTGAAGTATTCACACGAGCGCGAGCGCAGTTTTTTTGAACACTGCGAAACCATGTGTTGTTGCATGGTTTCGCGACACTCGGTCTTGAAATTCTTTCGATACTAAATTTTCTGACGGGTTGCGGCGCGCGCGCGCGACGACGCGGGTGCGCGCCCTTCGTTTATTGTTTGCAAAGGGTTCTTGCGACAGCACGCGCGCGGGGGCGTTCGAATGATATCGACACTCGCGCGCGCGAAGCCCCGTTTGGTAGCACGTTTTAAACGCGTTGAAAAAAACTGGTGGTTTTCTTGAGAAATCGCCGGAGCGCGAGCGCGAGCTTTGTTGAAATTCCGCGTTGCGAAGTCATGCGTTTTTTTTGGCATTTTCTCGCGCGCTCTAGTTTGAAATCATTGCGAACGCGAAGGTATGTTCTATGGATGTCGGCGCGCGCGCGACGGCGCCCGCGCGCGCACTTCGTCGTTTTTTCTTGCAGCGGGTTCTTGACAACGATTTCCAGTCAACGCACACAATGCTTTGGAAGAGGATGGCGCGGGTGGGGTCGATGCCGGTTGCCCTGGGGCCCCTTGGATGAATTTGGGATGGGCGATGGGGCAAACTCAGATTTAAATTGCACTGCGAGAAGGGGTGTCAATAATCCTCCTGGGGGGGGGGTATAATCAAACTGTTGGGAGGTGAATTGGCGCTCACGAACGAGTTGACGCACTTCGCGCTCTTGCCAACGACCCGCGCCCCAACGGCCCGCCCGCAACTTCGCGTGCAAAACCCACGCGGCTGCGATTGCGATGAGCGCTTTGCGCTGGGTGGTGTTTCTCAGCGGCCGCGCCCGCCCGGGCGCGCGCAGCGGCCAACTAGTATTGGCGCGACCGACGGCGCCGCGATGGCGCTGGCTGCAGGGCGCCTCCCAGCTGGCACTTGAGTGCGATTTGGCGACTTGGCCGGGCGCGGAATTACGGCAACGTCGACAATGGTAGACGCGATGATTGTAGTGGCGATGCTGGTGGCGATGTTGACCGCGACGGCGGCAAGGCCAGCGACGGCGCCTATGCAGATCGCGCCGACGACGACGACGACGAGGACGACCGCGACGACGACGTCCTCGCGTCGATGATGAAGGTTTTGGAAGGAGTTCGACACGCGCGCGCGGTCGACGCGGCGCGAGAGTCCCGTTTGGCAGACATCCATGGCAATGATTTTGAACTTGCAGTTCTCTTGAAGAGCGGGAACGCAGTTGTGAAACACTGATGCTGCGAAACCATTTGTTTCTACATGGTTCCGGACATTCGGTTTTGAAGCTTTTGCGAAACTTCAGGCTTTTCATTAATTTCGGCATGCGCGCGCGATGAAGCGCGCGCGCATTGCGCCCCATTTGCTGCAAAGGATTCTCGCGGCAGCACGCGCGCAAGGGCGTTCGAGTGATTTCGGCACGCGCGCGCGAGAAGCCCTTTGTGTAGCATTTTAAGAACATGTCGGCGAATACCCATGGATTCAGCATGGAACAAATCGAACGAGCGCGAGCGCAAGCTGTTTTTTTGGAAGATCTGCGTTGGGAAACCACGTCTCTGTGCGCGTTTGCTTGGGCACTCGATGTTGTCTTCTTTACGAAAAGCTGCTGTTTTTGAAGGATTTCGGAATGCGCGCTCGACGACGCGCGCGCGCGTGCACTTCGTCTTTCTTTTTTGTTGCGCAAGGTTTCTGAGAACTGTTTTTTTCCTGAAGCGAGCGCGCGCGCACTAAATATTCTACAGAGGGCGAGGGGGGGGGGGGGGGGCGTTGCCAGTTTCCCCGGGATGGTACGAAGTGATATTTAGGATGGACGATGGGGCAGAGCCACTCGTAAATTACAATGCGGAGGAGGGGGGTAGTCCCAGGGGGGGGGGGTAGAACCTGTCCTTTCAAGACAGGAGAATGAGTTCATGTTCGCAGTGAGTTGCCAACTCCGCTGCTCGCGCAAGCATCTCGCCCGCCCGCCCGCACCTTGGCTTGCAAAACCCATGCGGCTGCGGATGCGACGAGCGCTTGGCGTTGGCCGACGCATCTCTGCGGCGGCGCTAGCCCCCGCATGCTCGCGCGCGCAGCGGCCAGATAGTTTGGCGCCGCCGGCGCGGCCGCGGCGGCGCTTACCGCTGGGCATGCCCCGGCGGGCACTTGAGTTCGCGTCGGCGACTTGGGCGGGCGCGGTATCGCGGCAACGTCGACGGCGGCAGGCGCGATGGTGATGGCGGCGACGACGGCGACAATGATGACAACGAGCGACGGCGCCGATGCTGATCGCGCCGACGACGATGACGGCGCCCTCGCGTCGGCGATAAAGGTTTCGGAGGGAGTTCGATGCGCGCTCGCGGCGGGCGCGCGAGAGTGGCCCGCGCGGTGCGATTCGAGACGGATCGCGCCCCCCCCCCCCCCCCCCCCCTTCGACCCCCCCCCCCCCCCCCCCCCATCGAGCGCGCAAGGGCGCCGTTCGGCAGGATGAATTGAACATGTTGATGAACCAGTGGTTTCCCAGAGAATTCGCGGGAGCGCGGGCGCGCGCTCTTTCGAGCGCTGACGTTGCCCCCCCAAAAAACAGGTTCTCATTGCGTGCTCGGAGCATTCGACTTTGGAATCCATGGGGGGCCACAGGTTTCTGACGGATTTCGGCGTGCGCGCGCGGGCCCCGCCCGGCTATTTGCTCGGGATTCTCGCGACAGAACGCGCGCGAGGCTGTTCGGGCGATTCCGCCACGCGCGCGCGAGAGGCCCGTTCGGTAGCAAGTAGTAACGATGCTGGATGTTTTGTTGACAATGCGCAGGGGCCCGAGCGCGAGCCTCTTTAACGCTTATGTTGCGAAACCACATGTGATTTGTAGATTTCTGGGGCACTCGATTTTGAATTTCTCGCGGGGCCCGAAGTTCGCGAGGGACTTCGGCATGCGCGCGCGGCGACGCGCGCGTGCACTTCATCCAATTTCTTGCGGGGGGCGATTGGAAATTTTGATTTTTGATGAGCGCGCGCATGTGGTTCTTTGCAGAGCTTGTGCGCGCGCGTGCGTGTGCGCGTGCGTGTGCGTGTGCGTGTGCGTGTGCGTGTGCGTGTGCGTGTGCGTGCGCGTGCGTGTGCGTGTGTGTGAGTGTGTGTGTGTGTGTGTGTGGGTGGGTGGGTGGGTGGGTGGGTGGGTGGCGGGCGGCGGGTGGTGGGTTGGTGGGTGGGCGGGGGGGGGGGCGAGGATTCTCCTTTTCGGGTGGGCGACGGGGCAGAATCACATGCAAATTGCAATGCGATAAGGGGGGTCATTAATTCCGAGGGAACAGGGGGAGGGGGGAGGTAGATCCTAACATTCTTCTAGCCAGGAGAACCAATGCGGTGCAACTTATCTGGCGCAGTTGGTTCTGACAAAGGAGTTGACAAATTCCACGCCCGAGACGCCCCGCCCGCCCACCCGCAACTTGGTTTTCAAAACCCACGCGGCGGCGATTGCGACGAGTGCTTGGCGTTGGTTGGTGCAGCTCCGCGGCCGCGCTGGCCCGCGCGCGCTCGCGCGCGAAGCGGCCGGCTAATTTGGCGCGACCGACGCGGCCGCGGCGGCGCCGGCCGCCGGGCGCGCCCCAGCGGGCGCTTCAGCGCGAGTCGGCGACTTGGGCGGGCGCGGTACCATGGCAACGTCGACAGCGGTAAACGCGATAATGAGAGTGGCGATGATGACGGCGATGTCGGCGATGGCGACGGCAGGTCCGATTTTGGTGCCGATGTTGATCGCGCCCGCCGACGACGATGGCGATGTCCTCGCGTCGGCGGTTCGGGCTCGCAAAGGCGCTCGAAACGCGCGCGCGGCCGACGCGCGCGAGTGGCCCGCGCTGCGTGGGAAAACCTACCGGTGTCTGAGGAATCCGCAAGAGCGCGAGCGCATTTGTTTCGCGGGCAGCTCGCGCTGCAAAACCACGTGTTGTTTTACAAGTTTTCGGGGCGCCCCTCGCCGACGCCCCCGCGACGCCTAAGGTTTTTGAAGGATTTCGGCATGCGCGAGCGACGATGCGCGCGCGCACTTCGCCTCAGTTGTCGCGGGGGATCACGGCGATGCCGCGCGCGCAGGGACGTTCGAGCGATTTCGACGCGCTCGCGCGAGGGGCCCGCGCGGTAGAATTTATGGACACGTTGAAACTTGTGCACGATACGTTTTCCAAAGAATTGGAAGGCGCGCGGGCGCGAGCATTTTTGATATATCAACCCGTCGTTGCGAGCCCACTTGTTTTTGCGTGCTTCCGTGATTCTTGTTGTCGAAATCTTCGCGAAACTCAGTGGTTGTCGAAGGATTCTGGCACGCGCGCGCGACGGCGGGCGCGTGTGCACTTCGTCCCGCCTGTTGCAATATAGTATTCAAAGTTGATGGTTTTTTATTTAAACGAGTGCGCGCGCATTATATTTGTTTTGTCGCAGAGGATGAAGAGAGGGGGGGGTCGGTGCCGGCGCTGGGCCTGGCTGGGATGTTTTGAATTCGCATCTAGGATAGACGATGGAGCGGAACCACGCGTTAATTGCAGCGCGAAAAGGTAGCCCGTTAACCCTGACAAAGGGGGTGATCCGAGTCTTCTTTGAGGACAAGAAATTCATCTGCGGGGCTCGCAGTTGTCAGTTCCATTGCGCGCGCGATCACCACACCCGCCAACCGAAACTTGTTTTGCTCAGTGCATGCGGCGGCGGTTGCGATGAGTGCTTGGCGTTGGCAGGTGCATCTCTGCGGGCGCGCTGGCCCGCGCACGCTTTCGCGCGCGGCGGCTGGCGAGTTTGGCGCGACCGACGCAGCCGCGGCGGCGCTGCCCCCTGAGCTGTTTTTTTGTTTTGAAAATGGATGTTGCTAATCAAGTTGTTTTTGTGTGTTCCATCTGTCTGTCTGTCTGTCTGTTTCTCTCTCTCTATTGATCCCCCTCTCCCTATCTATCTATCTATCTATATATCTAGTTATATATCTAGTTATCTATTTATCTATATATCTATCTATCTATCTATCTATCTATCTGTCTATATCTATCTATCTATCTATCTATATATCTATCTATCTATCTATCTATTTATCTATCTATCTATCTATCTATCTATCTATATATCTATCTATATGTGTACTCGGGGCACTCGGCTTTGAAACCTGCGCGAAACTAAAGGTGTTTGAAGGGTTGCGGCACGCGCGCGCTACGACGCGCGCGCGCGTGCGTTTTGTTCCGTTGCCTGCGGGGAATTATGGCGACAGCGCGCGCGCAAAAGGCGTTCGAACGATAGCGTGGGTCACTTATTGCTTTGTAAAACGTGTTGCGAAATCTTTTGAATTGTATGTTTTCGGGGCAATCGGCTTTGAAACCCTTACGGAACCATTGGTTGTTGAAGCATGTTGGCATGCGCCCGCGACGACGCGCGCGCGTGCACTTCGTCTCTTTCTACGTCAGGGATTCTCGCGGCAGCACGCGCGCAAGGGCGTTCGAACGATTCCGGCATGTGCGCGCGAGAGGTCCGCATGGTAGCAATTTATGAACAATCTTGAAGAATCCATGGTTTTCTTTCAAATTCGCAAGAGCGTGGGCGCAGGATTTGTTTTGAGAATCTTTGTTGCGAAACCAAATGTATTTTCAATGTCTCTGGGGAGCTCGCGTTTGAAACCCTTCGGAAATTGACGGCTTTTGAATGATTTAGGCATGCGCGCGCGATGACGCGCGTGTGTGCACTTCGCCTTCCTTCTGCAAGGGACTCTTGACAACTCGTGATATTTGATAAACGGGTGTGCGCGCATAGATGTTTGGCAGAGGATGAGAGGATGGGGGGCTTTACCAATTCGGCTGGGATGATACGAACTCGTTTCCGGGTTGGACGATTGGGCAGAATCGCATGTAAATTGCAATACGAAGAAGTGGCCCGTCAACCTCGACGGGGGGGGCTAAGATCCGAATCTTCGTTTAGAAGGGAGGATCCACGGGAACTCGCAGTGTAGCGGGAGCAGGAGCGGGAGCTGGATGAGGAGCAGCTGCACGAGGAGGAGCAGCAGACCGAGCAGGAGTGATGAGGCGTCCCTCTTGGTTATCCTCCTGGTTTTCCTCCTGGTGTTCCTCCTCTTCCTACCCCTCCTGCTCCTCCTGCTCATCCTCGTCCTTTTCTTCCTCGTTCCTCCTCGTTCCTCCTCGTCCTCCTCCTCCTCCTCCTCCTCCTCCTCCTCCTCCTCCTCCTCTTTCTCCTCATCCCTCTCCTCGTGTCTCGCTCCTCGCTCTTCGGTCCTCCTCCTGTTCCTCCTCCTCCTTCTCTTCTTCCTCTGTTTCTCATCCTCCTTCTCTTCCTCCTCCTCCTCCTCCTTCTCCTCCTCCTCCTTGCTCCTCCTCGCTCGTCCTCCTCAGCCTCCTCCTCCTCTTTCTCTGTTTTGTTATCCTCCTCCTCCTTCTCCTCCTTTTCCTCCTCTTTCTCCTCCTCGCTCCTCGCTCCTCGTTCCTCCTCCTCGTTCCTCCTCCTCCTCCTTCTCCTCCTCCTCCTCCTCTTCGTCGCTCCTCCTCCTCCTCTCCTCCTCCTCTCCTCCTCCTCTCCTCAACCTTTTCCTCCTCCTCCTCCTCCTCGTTCCTCGCTCCTCGCTCCTCGCTTATCCTCCTCCTCGCTCCTCCTCTCCTCCTCCTCCCTCCTCCTCCTCCTCCTCCTCCTCCTCCTTCTCCTCAACCTTATCAACCTCCTCCTCCTCCTCGCTCGTCCTCCTCCTCCTCCTCCTCCTTTTCCTCCTGCTCACCCTCCTTCTCCTTCAGCATCATCATCACCATCATCATCATCATCATCAGCATCATCAGCATCAGCATCATCATCATCGTCATCATCATCATCATCATCATCATCATCATCAGCATCATCATCATCGCTCCTTGCTCTTCGCTCGTCGTTCCTCGTTCCTGCTCCTTTCTACGTTAGACCAACATGGGGTGTGGAGCTTGATTCGTCAGTGTGATGGAAGAATGGCAGGCGTGCGCCTTGCAAAAGTGCGGATTGAAGGCAGGCGCTATGCGGCTGTAGGCTTGGGGAAGTTTGGGACCCAGAGCATGATGCAGGCACAGGTGAAGCAAGGAACCGCCCCCATCATCATCATCATCATCATCATCATCATCATCATCATCATCATCATCATCATCATCATCATCATCATCATCATCATCATCATCAATCCCACCCACCGCCACGTCCCATACTAAGGTCCCTCGCCGAGGAAAGTGCAGGGGCCTATGTAAAGAAGTCCCTTGGCCCACACCGTGGGGGGCCCTTTGTGAGGGCCTAAAGCTCCTCCTCCTCCTCCTCCTCCACCACCCCCCACAGTACCTCTTAACATGCCCCACCCCTCCTCCAAGATGCCCTCTCCGAGGGTCGAAGGCAGCGGCGCTACACGCCCTCACCGAGGGCAGCTGTCTCCGAGGAAACACGTATTGCAGCCAATGTTGCGTGTGCCTGCTGATCATGATTCAGAGGCTCGTGCGTACCACGCATGTGGACGAAGGAAAAGATGATGTCAATAGCAATATATATATAGATATAGATATACACGCCGTTCAATATATTGGAAGGCTGGCACAGTTTTCACAGGCTGGCCTGGTTGGTACAGATGTATGGCGCAACTGTCACACTGGATCGATGCTTAAGCTCGTGTAGTACGCTTGTGCGCCGGCAGGCTGGCGAGGCAGAGTCAAGGATGAGGTGGTCTCCTCCCCCTCCTCCACTCCAATGGTGCCCCATCCAAGTCGGACACTCGTGCGCACCACGCATGTGAACGAAGGAAAAGATGAAGTCATCTGCAATATATAATGCCGGTCAATACATTGGAAGGTTGGCACAGTTTTTACAGGCTGGCCTGGTTGGTACCAATGTATGGCGCAACTGTCACACTGGATCGATGCGTAAGCTCGTGTAGTACGCTTGTGCGCCGGCAGGCTGGCGAGCCAGAGTGAAAGATGAGGTGGTCTCCTCCCCTTCCTCCACTCCTATCATGATCCAACTCCAACCATGCTCCTCCACCTCTTTCAAGATGCCCTCTCCGAGGGTCGAAAGCAGCGGCGCTACACCCCCTCACCGAGGGCAGCTGTCTCCGAGGAAGCATGTATTGCAGCCAATATCGCGTCTGGCTGCTGATCTTGATTCAATCACTCGTGCAGACCATCGGAATATATATATATATATATATATATATACACATATTTATATATATAACATGTACCCCTCCCACAGGAGGAGGAGGGAGGAGCGAGAGTCATCAATGGAGGAAAGCGGAGGGCGGGGGAGGGAGGAAAACGGCGTGGGAAGGTGGGACGGAGCTGCGGAGTCCGAGTGTGCGGCATACGTGAACACATGCATGCGAAGATTGGTAAAACATTTGTGTCGACGCCGTGAAATACCTTGGAAGGGTGGCGCAGTTTTCACAGGCTGGCCCGGTTGGCGCCTTGCGTGGCGCAACTGTACCACTGGATCGATGCTGAAACCGGTGCAGCGCTGCTTGTGTGCCGGCAGGCTGGCGAGGCAGAGCGAAAGATGAGGTGGTCCCCCCCCCTCCAAGTTACTCCAGATTTCGTAATAAAGGGAGGGGGGTCTCATTTCGGGGGGGGTCTCTTCCAGGCTATTTTGGAGGGCCTGGGGGGGTCTGGGGACGATGTTTTGGAGGGTTCTTCCACGGGGGGGGTCTAAAACTTCTCGTCTGGGAGGGTTGAGACCCCCTCCCTTTTATTACGAAATCTGGAGTATCCCTCCATCCAGCTTTCCTTATTCGTGAGGCGGAAAAAGCAGCTGCTGCTGCTATCCTCGGAAGGACAGAAACGAACGCGCGTGCGCACGACAGGAAGCGGAGAGGCACGGAGAGGCGAGGACCCCCAGCAGTGGACGGCCCAACGCCCAGGACACGGGAGAGGACCCAACGCCGAGAACAGCGGGAGGAGGAGGAGGAGGAGGAGGAGGAGGAGGAGGAGGATTTCCAGGATTTCCGCCTTCACGTAGTGAAAACTAGGCTTGATGCTCAGCTCTTGCACTTGGGTAACAGGCCGCGCTCGATCCTGTCGAGATATTCGCGCCTGGCCTTCGAGATGGGTAATTTGCACGGTTCCGCTAGCCCCCTGAGCTGGGCTTGACCGTAAAAACCGCACGGGCCGCAATACCACAACTGAAGGTCTTTATGATAAATCAAAGCGTGAGTGGGATGGGTCCAACCCCCAGCCAAGTGTAAACGCCGTCCTCTCGGAACACGTGCGATCTGACTATTCACATGCTGGAGTTGGAAGCATTCACTTTTTGACCATTCCGCTAGCACCGCTTTGGTCGAGGAGCCCCTACACACACTACACGCCCTACCACTTTCGGTCAGGGAGTGGGCAGACGCGAAGCGTGCAATGGCGATAGGAGGAGGAGGAGGAGGAGGAGGAGGAGGAGGAGGAGGGGGAGGTGGGCCAGCCCGAGCTGAGGCCCCAGCTTCCCCCGACACCCGGGCGGCCTTGATAGAATCCAACCCTACTCGCAAAAGCCTCCTCCGCACCAACAAGGCTTTGTGTTCGATGGACATGACACGGTGACGACTGGCCTGAGAAACCCGCGCGTGCGCGGCCGATTCTCCAGCAAGGACGTCGACGCAAGCATTGCCAATCACAAGCCAACTCGGTATCCCACGGGCGAGGTACTCCCGTGGGCTGAGGTGCGAGGGCACCTGCATGATGATTACACTGGCAGGGTGCCGAGCCTGTCGCAAAAGGAGCTTGCCGACCTCTCTCCACAGGTCGGCTTGCGGCCCCTCAGGACGACGAAAAAGCTCTGAATACCACCCCCTAGCCACTTCAGCACAGTCTGTAACGTAAACGATAACACCTACAGAGAATCTGAGAGCCCAAAGGAACGCCAGAAGCTCGCCTCTAGGAACACTCTGAGAGGGCCCAGGGAGCGGCCCCATCAAGAAAGGACCTCGGGTGGGAGTGTCATAGCTCCTAACATTCGCAACGGCCAGGCCTACCCTACGCAGCCTAGAGTCGTGGGTGTCTTTCCCCCCCGACGCGTCCCCAAACAGGACCAGGGGCTCCCTCGAGGCGCCTATCCCCAGACAGCCTTCCTCCAAAGAGCCCCCAGGCCAATTGCCACCGACGATGGCCTCTTCGGGGGCGGGAGGAGGGACGGAGGTCCAGGAGGAAGGGATGAGGCCCCGCATCCAAAAACACGGAAACGCCTCGGACTCTGACACAGCCTGAGTAATAAGATCATTCGAATCCTCATAGGTTTTGGACGCAGAGCTGGCGTTCGCCTCGCAAGTCCAGCACCTGTGCAAGGCAGTCTCTGGACTTTGCCCGCACCGAAGGCAAACTGAAGAACTGCAAAGGTTGGCCTGGAAGCTCCTCTCACGCGTCCAAAAACCTCCCGTGGCAATATAAACTAGCAGCTCCGACAACTGCCGACCTTTTTTGACATCCTGCAACTCGCAAATCATGGCCTGCAGTAAAACCATGTCCACTCCGTCAGCGACTCCGTCGCCGCAGAAATGTGTGGCTGCTGCCCGCCACTGCTGAAGCTCCCTTGTCCGCTGAAGCTCGTCCAGAAGGGGCTCTGCCTGATCCAGAGCCTCGAAATCGCTCCCGTGAAACATCCACGAATGCGTCAACGAAGATCCATCATGTGGCACTTCCCATTCCGTCTGAGAAATCGGCTTCCAACCCGCTTCAAGCAGGTACATGATGACAGTCGTCATGGGGCCGCGCACGTGACGTGCGCGCTGCCCCACTGGTAAACTGGAAAGGTGGTCGACTGCCCGCGGCCAAGCCCGCGCGGTGGCTGGCCTGATCTGGGAGTCGGTCAGCCACACACTCAGCCATTGCGACAAGCACTGCCGCGGCAGACGCACTCCAGGATCATGACCTGGGAGTCTGAGCGCCAGCAGCGTCGTGAGACACCTGCCGCGCTTGGCTGACCCCGCGGCAGCGCCAAGACGACGGCGCTGCGCCTGCAGCACCGAGCCGAACTGCCCGTGCACGTGGTGCCCGTAGACGGCGGCTGCCTGCGGCCCTGCACGCTGCAGCTTGGCGGACGCCGCCCAGCGTCGAGCAGCCTGTGCGTACTTCCGCAGCCGCCCGTGCGTCTTGCTAGACTTGAGCGCCCGCTGTCTGACGGTCGCTCGGCCGTGCCGCCTGCCGCAGGACAAATCCACCCCGAGGTAGGCGGTCTGCAGCGCGGCTCGCAGAGTGACGCCCTCCCTCTTGAGAGCGCGCTCGACCACCTGCGCATCACTGTGGTGCGAGCACAAAACAACACTCTTGGCGGCGATAGCCAACTGCAACTTGGAGAACAGCCTGATGGTCGAGAGCACTCCCTTGATGAGCGTGTACCTGACGTGCTGTCTCGAACCCATGACCCTCTGAGATAAAGCATCTATCCAGATTCGTTCTGGTAGTGAAACATGCGCCTGACAGAGGCGCTGGCACACGTATGCTGTAAGGCACTTGGCAAACCTCGTGCCGTTCCGCAGCCCTTGCACCACTGATCGAGTCACCTGGAACGGTTCGCTGAACGAATCGATCTGCTCCAGCATGCGCGGCGCCAGGCAGATCTGAAGTTCCAGATACAATATGACGGCGGGGAAACCTTTGCGCATGGCACACAACGTCGAAGGTTCCCACTCGATGGAGTCGTAGAATGACGCAATGTCGACCACCGTCTGACCGTGCGGTATGTCCAGGCGTGAATGGGCCTCGTCCTGCAACGCCCGAGCGAACGCCTCCCGCAGGGCGCTGTTCCCCGCGATGGCGGCGCCCCAGTGGTCCGTCTCCGCCTGCAGGGCGGACCACTCCTTCATCTGCACCTCCCTGGCCATGGACCAGACACGGCGCAGCATCGCGATTAAGCCGATCACTCTGTCCCCGCCCGACTTCTTGCCTAACAGTTTCCCCGCCACGCACATGACCTGCCATGGCCATGAGAGGCCTTCCTCGATCATGTGGAAGCGGTCGCAAAGGCACTGGATGCCCTCGTCGGGCAGCCTCTCTATGTCGGTCGGAGAAAGCCTGTCGATCCCGAGGCCTGCCCGAGCCTTCATGCGCGCTAAAGCCGCACGAACGCCCGCCACGTCCAGCGGGACGAGCTGCTCCACCTCAGCTCTGCTCCTGACCGTACTCATGGTAGCCTGGATCCCATCCCAAGGGGGCACCTCGGAGTGCCACAGCTTGTGATAGCGTAGCACCTTGCGGTCCACGATATCCATGGGATGAACTCTGACCGAGCCATCGCAGTCGTGGAACCCGTCGCGTTCAGGATCTGGGTCCTTAAGCGATCTGAAAACTTGCCCCTGGGAATCAAGGCTGCTGAACCAATGCTGAAAATCCTTCAGTGACGAGGCCGCAGCACGATTCTGCGCCCTCTTGGACGCTCTGAAAGTCTTCTCCTCCAACATGCTGAGCTCGTCGACGCTGAGCTCGAGCAATCGCCTGAGGTCCTGCAGGAGCCCTTGCCAGGGGCCGAAATGCGCAGGGAACGCTGCGCCTGCTCCGTCCATTGGCTGGTCAGCCAACCTGACGGACGCCGATGCTAGGTAGCCCAGCTGCACGATGCCGTTGCTGCGCCTGCGATGTCGTAGCACTCTCTGAACGATATTGTGAATCCTTGACCACCATGTGGAAATGCCGTCTCGCAACGGCTCTTGACGAATGTGCTCCGCTTGCCTCACCGACACCACCTGCAGGTCGCAGCCGCTTGCCCTTGACCGCTCGGGAGCTCCGATCTCGTGATGAGACGAGATGGTTAGCTCCGTGGCCTGGACCCATCGCGAGAAGGCCCCACTGATGGGCAGAACATGCTGTGCGCCAGCTTGGAAAGCGAGAGACTGTCGAATAGGAGGCCGAACATCGTGAATAGAGTGTGCAGTCCAAGGGACTTGAGCCAAAGCGGCAACCCACGAGGAGGGGGGAACCGAGAAGGACGGGAAGGGAGCGGGAGAGGCAGCGGCACCAGCACGGGCGAGGTGATCGCTGACCCCCTTCCAGGGGGCCGTCGTTCCGAGGACGCTCGGCTGGGGGGGGGGGCAAACCATTACCTTCACTCCGAATTGCTGCTGCACCCCCAGACGCCGCCGACGAAGCCTGCGTCGCCTCGGGCGCGCCTGCAGGAGGGCTGCTTAGAGATTCCGAGACCCTAGGTGCGGGCTGGAAAGAGGACTCGTTGGCCCAGGGGTCCTCCTCATCAGCTTCAAAAATCCCCTCGAAGCCTTCATCCCCAAGAAGATCGACCTGCGACGGAAAGCCCACGGGGCCGCCAGCCGACTGGTCGAGGTCACTAGGGTCGAGAGGCTCGGGGGAAGGCGCGCTGCCGAAAATGTCACCGTACAGCAACTCACATTCGCTAATCAGACGCTCTTTCTTTTTTTTTTCTGGGCTCGCTCAGCCTGCTCGAGCTTCTTCGCGCTCGACTTGGACCCAGCAGTGGGTGCTGCTGACGGCCTGGGCACTTGCGGCAACCTAGGGACGACAAGCAAAGATCTGCATAACAACTGTTCGCCTGTGCCTCTTAGCCGTAGCTCAAGCCCAATGTGAGGAGCCCATGGCGTGTCAACCGCTGGGGTGATACTGCGAATGTACGGAAGACAGCACTCAGACGCCATGACGAAATCGATGTGAGAACTACCTGCGCTCCCGACGCATGTGTATTCCACATCAGCCCGACGAATCACGCCTCCGACGCGGCGACAAAACGCTGACCTCTGAAACTTTGCAACATCGATGTTATAATCACCTATGACGAGCCACGGAAGCTTCACAGAAGACAAAAATGCACCCAACTTGGCGAACCTAGCTGAGTCAATACCCGTGCATTCGACTGACGGATGTGCGTAAAACAGTACCACAAGCAGCGAGAAGCCGCACAGATGCATAGAACAGGCATGAAACCATCGAGAGCGTCTGAGCCCTCGGCACAGTAGCTGCTGGCGCCCTCACGCGGCTTGTCGAAAACTCTACGAACTGATATATGACCTCGAGCCAACATGATCTCCCCGCCCTCGTAGGCGCGCCCCTCCGTCGCCTTCGAGGTGCCTCGACCAGCTGATATCGCTGGATTGCCAAGGAACTTGAGCTTGGTACTCCGAGCTCGACGAGCCCAGTTGGCCCTGGTGTGGGCCCCGATGTGAGACTCCACCATGCCGATGTACTCGTACTTGGGCAACGTGGCCTCGGAGCTGACGTAGCTCCAGGTTTTGTTGCCCAGCATGGTGACGTTGCTGAAAAACATGCACACGGAGGAGTCGACCTCGCTGGTGGACTGCTCCTCCGCGCTCGGCTCGAGCGGCTGGGCGACTGCAGGCGCCGAGAGACCTGCAGCCGCCGCGCCGCCTCATTGCGGCGCCTCCGCTTTGCCCGCCTCTGGAGCCACACCTGCAGCCCCCTCGGCGGCCGCCTTGGCAGCTGCAGTAACTGCCCTGATGCGCTCCATCTCGATCTTGATCTCATCCCCGGACGGCGCGCCAGGCTGAGCCCCTTGGGCTGCTGGCTGGGCCGCAGCAGCAGCTGGCTGCCCTTGGCCGCCGCCGCCTCCAGCGCCGCCTGCCGCGCCGCCCGCGGCAGCGCCGCTGATGCCGCCGTCGATCTTCCTCTTCTTGTCCAAGCGCTCCTTGACCTTCGCCCTGAGGTCGAGCACCTGGGTCTTCCACTTGAGCACCTCGTCGGCTTTGCTAATGACGCTGTCCCTGACCGCCTTCAGCTCCGCCTCGACCTTCTTGAGCTCCGCTCTCTCGCCCTCCGTGCACTCGAGGGTGTCGAGCTGCTTGAAGAACTCCTCGTCCCACGTGACGTTCATCATCGGCACTTGCTCGACGTCAGCGCCTCCTCCGCCAGAGGTGCCGCCGCCGCCAGCGCCGCCCGCGGTGTGCACGTCCACGCCCGCCTCGCGGGCCAGGGCCACCGCGGCCGTGCGCTTGCTGATCTCTGCCAAGGCCAGCGTGCGCGCCGCCTCCTCCTCCTTCCTCATCGCTGCCACCAGGTTCTCCTGGCAACGGGAGACGGCTGCACTCGCTTGCACATGCTTCTGCTTTGCATCCTTCCACGCGCCCTCGGCTCGTCGAACTGCTTCACTCGGTGAGACCGTGAGCGGCTGCTCCGCCGCCTGGGCCCCGCGCTCGGCAAACTCGATCTGCTCGGCGAGCACCTTGCGACTGACTGGGTCGGTGACTCTGGCCATCGCGGCGGACAGCGCCTGGATGGTAGACGTAGTCGATGTCACTTGAGACCCGACCGACCCTTTGACATTCTGCAAGGACGGCTGAGTGGACGAGGATGCGGGACCTTTCTTCGGCTTATACAATTTGACTGGACAATGGCACTTGGTGCACTTCCCCGAGTTGGCCACAATCCTCTCATTGTACTCGTACGTACCACACTTCGCACATGTACTCCATGCCTTTGCCATGAATCCACGGGCGAAGCCTCGCTTTCGCCTACGCAACTGGCCGTCCGAAGGGTGGACAGAAAGTGCGCAGCCCCCCAAGCACCACGTGGAGGCGCGAGGTTGGGCGTCGGATGCCAAAATGGCGCTCGAGCCCAAGTTGCTTGAGAGGAGGAGGAGGAGGAGGAGGAGGAGGCGGAGGAGGAGGCGGAGGAGGAGGAGGAGGAGGATAAGGAGGACGAGGAGGGAGGAAGAGGAAGAGGAGGAGGCGGAGGAGGAGGAGGAGGAGGAGGAGAGGGAGTAGGAGGATGAGGAGGAGAGAGGAGGAGGAGGATGTAGGCAGGAGAGGAGGAGGGTAGAGGAGGGAGGAGGAGGAGGGAGGGAGGAGGGGAGGAGGAGGAGAGGAGGAGGAGGAGGAGCGGCGGAGGAGGAGGAGGAGGAGAGGAGGAGAGGAGGAGGAGGCTTAGGAGGAGGAGGAGGAGGCGGAGGAGGAGGAGGGAGGAGGAGGCTGAGGAGGAGGAGGAGGAGGAGGATGATGATGAGGAGGGGAGGAGGAGGAGGAGGAGGAGGAGGTAGGGGTAGGAGGAGGAGAGGAGGTGGAGGAGGAGGAGGAGGGAGGAGGCGGAGGAGGGGAGCAGGAAGTAGGAGGATGTAGGGAGGAGGAGGATGAGGAGGAGGAGGGAGGAGGAGGGGAGGGAGGAAGGAGGGGGGGGGGGAGGAGGAGGATGAGCAGATGAGGAGTGAGGGGAGGAGGAGTGATGAGGAGGAAGAGGGAGGAGGACTGGGGCGGGGGTAGGATGGCCTGGATGGTTAGGGGGGGGGGGGGGAGGCGAGGGGAGGGGGGAGGGGGAGGGAAAGGGGAGGAGGGAGGAGGAGGGCTGAGGGGAGGAGGAGGAATGCGCGGAGGGGGGAGGAGGGGGCCGCCCCGGCGAGCAACCACTGCAGGGGGAAGGGGTGGGCGGAGGCACCGGACGCGAAGCGCCCGCAGTCCACAATCGATATCGTCATGCGCGTGGGAACTATCAGTCATGTCGAACCATATTTGCATGGCGGATGACAGAACTTCATCGGGAATGCATGTGCCACCTAAGTAGCAATCGCCGACGTGATATGTGAGGTGACTATCGAATAAACTGAGAGCGCGATCGCCGTCTTGCCTCCGGTGGCATGTCATCGTGCACTAGCTGAGTGCAGAACCACACACCATTCTTTGTACTCGGGGCTTTTGAAAAGGTGGTTGGCGATGAAGTCGGTGGTTTCGTACCCGTCCCTTTACAAAATTTCGAGAACCAAATTGAATTTAAGCTGTTTATTGTCGGCGAGGACCTGGGCGTACTACTGTTGCTTAGCGCCTTCACCGTCAATGTCTTGCTGCCCTTCAACAACACATTCATGTGTGTATGACGCCGCACAGGGTGACTGATCCTCGCAGCCTGGACCTGCAGTGTGAGTGACATCCTTCGACAGTAGACTTTTTACCCGCTCCCATGCTACATACTGCGGTGTCGCCGATGTCGTCGTCGCCGTCGTCAGCCGATTTAGTGTGACCCTGCTGGTTATTGTGCAGCGTTGTGCCAGACTCTGTACAAATATATGTGCACCAGGGGTCTTGAAGGAAGCCAACCGTATCTTGTGAACCATCGAAACTGCCAACCTTGTGCATCTACCCACAACGTGCCAATGACACTTTTCTGAAACAACGGGTGGTCAAACATATTCTTTTTGTGCTGGGTCACGAGGAACATCTGTGACAAAATCGAACGGTTTGGAAACCAACGTGTCTAATATGTCGCTTGTGGGACCAATTCCATCTGAGGGCGCAGGAGCCAGAGATTCCAGGACAACACGCTCCGTATTTGTAATGTCCGGCGGGTTGGGAACTTGAAAGGTTTGTTTCCTGTCTTTTGTTGGCAATCTGGGCGTGTATTGTGGCGGCAGTGCACATATGCCGACGCTTGGGATGCGCGCTCGTAGGATGCGCCTGGAGCTGGGCGCACAGCCTGTTGCTTCTGCATGTGTTCCCAATGTGCCACGAAGAGTGCCGTAGAAGCCTGCTGCGATCCACGGTTATGCTCTCGGTGATCTCGCAAGCGTCGCTTTTTAGATGTACCAGTTTGTCCGTCTCTCCCGTCACAAGCCCAAAAACGTGAAAACCCTCCAATTTCGGCATACCTGGTGCTCGAAATCCTCTCTGGTGGCCAAGGCTAAAGTAGGCTGGAACATCCTAAGCCCGACCCAAATCTACTACCCTCGTCAAGGTGAACCTCAGTCGCACAACTGGGTGGCGGCACGGGGCAGGCGAGAGAGGAAACACGTCCATCGTCTTCGCTTTTTAGATTCACTAGTTTCGCCTTGATCTCGCAAGCGTCGCTTTTTAGATTCACTAGTTTGTCCGTCTTTCCCGCCACAAGGTCGCACAACAGTTTGTCCTTCTTTCCCGTCACAAGGTCACAAGGTCCTCCTCCTCCTCCTCCTCCTCCTCCTCCTCCTCCTCCTCCTCCTCCTCCTCCCCCTCCTCCTCCATCACAAGACGCCGCGCGGCGCGCGGCGGAGCCCGTCACAAGGTCGCACAACAGGGTGGCGGCACGGGGCAGGCGAGAGAGGAAGCACGTCCGTCGACGCGCGCGGCGGGCCCTGCTGTGCTGCTGGCACGGCGCGGCGCGTGGCTGCCCACCCGAGGGCGGCGCACGTAGCTCACGGAGCACTCGGGAGGTCGTGAGCTCGGTCCTCCTCCTCCTCCTCCTCCTCCTCCTCTTCTTCCTTCTCCTCGTTTCTCGCTCCTCGCCCCTCGCTTCTCCTCCTCCTCCTCCTCCTCGCTCCTCCTCGTCCTCCTCCTCCCCTCATCTTCCTCTTCCTCCTCCTCCTCCTCCTCCTCCTACCTCCTCATCTTCCTTCTCCTCGTTCTCGCTCCGCTCTCCTCGCTTCTCCTCCTCCTCCTCCTCCTCCTCCTCCTCCTCGTCCACCTCCTCCCCTCATCTTCCTCTACCGCCTCCTCGTCTCCTCATCCTCATCATCTCTTCCTCTTCTTCCTCCTCGCTCCTCGCTCTTCCTCCTGCTCCACACCCCTCCTCCTCCTCCTCCTCCTCCTCCTCCTCTTCCTCCTTCTTTTCTCAGCCTCCTCCTCCTTCTCCTCCTTCCCTCCTCGCTCCTCCTCCTCCTCGTCATCCTCCATCCTCCTCCTCCTCCTCCTCCTCTCATCATCGCTCCTCATCATCCCCTTCCCCAATCCTCCTCCTCATCACATCAGCATCATCATCAATCATCAGCAATCATCAGCATCAGCATCAGCATAATCAGCATCATCAGTTTGTTTCCCCCACCCCATCATCATCATCATCATCATCATCAACAATCACATCAACTTATCATCATCTCATCATCTTCATCATACATCATCATCATAAAAGAAATCCCCAAATCCGTCTCGCATCGTCCATCGTCATCGTCATCGTCATCGCATCCTCATCATAATCATCATCATCATCATCAATCATCTGCATCATCATCATCATCAACATCAGCATCATCACCATGATCGTCGTCATCGTCAGCATCGTCATCATCATCATCATCATCATCATCATCATCATCATCAGCAGCATCACCAGCATCATCATCTGGATCACCACCCGCAGAATGCACATCCTGGGCCAGCGGGGGTGCGTTTTTGGGTGCGACGGGGGACCTGATTCGATTTCTCGCTGCCTCTCCTGCCCTCGCCTGCTTCACCTCGTCGCCCTTCCCCGCGCCTTCCTCCCCAACTCTGTCATCACACGTCTGGGGCTCGGTGAAGAGCACGAGAATTCCCGGGAGACCTCGCGGGAGCGCGCAGTTTTCTTCGCCGCCCTGGCGTTCAAACTTCACCACAAACTCAGGGTGCGGTCAATTGGATCGACCTCTCATCCACTTTGCACGGAGCACCTTGAGGTGCTGGCTGCGGCGAATCGCTCGCTAATGGCCTGAGACAAAGAAGACGTTGCTGGAAGCTACGTGCGATCATCCTCATCCTCATGAGCATCATCATCATCATCAGCATCATCATCATCATCATCATCATCATCATCATCATCATCATCATCATCAGCATCATCAGCATCATCATCATCATCATCATCAGCATCATCATCATCACCGTCATCATCTCTTCGTCGCTCCTCCTCCTCCTCCTCCTCCTCCTCCTCCTCCTCCTCTTCCTTCATCTCCTTCTCTTCCTCCTCTTCATCCTCTTCCTCCTTCTCCTTCTCCCACTCCTCCTCCTCCTCCTCCTCCCTCCTCCGCCGCCTACTCCTCCTCCTCCTCCTCCTCCTCACTCCTCCTCCTCCTCCTCCTCCTCCTCCGCCCCTCCTCCCCCCTCCTCCTCCCTCCTCCCTCCCGCCCTCCTCCTCCTCCCTCCTCCTCCTCTCCTCCTCCTCCTCCTCCTCCTCCTCCTCCTCCTCCTCCACCTCCCCTCCTCCTCCTCCTCCTCCTCCTCTCCACTCACCCTCCTCCTCCTCCTCCGCCACCTTCCTCTCCTCCTCCTCTTCCTCCTCATCCTCTCCTCCCCTCCTCTCCTCCTGCTCCTCCTCCTCTTCCTCGTTCCTCCTCCTCTCCCGCCTCCCTCCTCGCCTCCTGCCGCCTCCTCATCCTGCCTCCTACTCCTCCTCCTCCTCACTCCTTCCTCCTACGACCGACGACCGACGACCGACGACCGACGACCGACGACCGACGACCGACGACCGACGACGACGACGACGACGACCAACGAGGACGCCGGGCCCGCCCCAGGCGCGGCCGGCGGTGCCGCAGCGACCCGCTGCTGGACCGGACGACCAGCTCCGTGGTCGGTCTGCCAGTCGCCCCCAAGCCCGAGCCCGAGCTCGAGGCTGAGCCCGAGCCCAAGCCCCAGCTCCAGCCCGAGCCCCTCGAGCCTTCGGCCATCCGCCCCTCCAGCGCCGCGCGGCAGCACGCCGCTGCGGCGCGGCAGGGCGCTGCGAGGCCTTCGAGGGCGTCCGAGGCCTTCGAGGGGCCCTCCTCCTCCTCCTCCTCCTCCTCCTCCTCTCCTCACTCCTCCTCTCTCCTCCTCCTCCTCACCCACTCCTCCTCCTCCTCCCTCTCCTCTCTCCTCACTTCTCACCTCCTATCTCCTCTCTCCTCTCCTCCTCCCCTCCGCCTCCCCCTCCTCCTCCTCCTCCTCCTCCTCCTCCTCCTCCTCCTCCTCCTCCTCCCTCCCCACCTCCTCCGACTCCTCCTCCTCCTACCTCCTACTACCTCCTCCTCCTCCCTTCCCTCCTCCACCTCCTTCCCCTTCCTCCTCCTCCTCCGCCTCCTCCTCCTCCTCCCTCCTCCTCCTCCTCCCTCCTCCTCCTCCTCCTCGTCCTACTCCTTCTCCTCATCCTCCACCTCCTCCTCATCCTCCCTCCTCCTCCTCCGCCTCCTCCTCCTCCTCTCTCCTATCTCCTCTCTCCTCCTCCTCCTCCTCCTCCTCCCTCCCTCCTCCTCCTCCTCCTCCTCCTCCTCCTCCTCCTCCTACCTCCCCCTCCTCCTCCCCCTCCCTCCTCCTCCTCCTCCTCCTCGCTCCTCCTCCTCCTCCGCCCTTCCTCCCCCTCCGCCTCCTCCTCCACCCCTCCCCCCTCCCCTCCTCCTCTTCCCTCGTTCCCCTCCTCCCTCCTCCTCCTCACTCCTCCTCCGCCTCCTCCTCCTCCTCCTCCTCCATCCTCCTCCTCCTCCTCCCTCCTCCTCCTCTCTCCTCCTCCTCCTCCTCCTCCTCCTCCTCCCCCTCCCCCTCCCCCTCCCCCTCCCCCTACGACTACAACAACGGGCAGCAGGCCGCCCCCGTCGACGAGGGTCTGAGCGGGCCCACCGCCTGCGGTCCTTGGTATGGCGGGAGTAGGGAACTTCTCAGTGGCGTGGGCTCCTCCTCCTCCTCCTCCTCCTCCTCGTTTCTCGTTTCTCGTTTCCCTCCAGTGCGCTCCCTGCCCCGCGCCCTATCGCGCCGCCGCGCGCAGGGCAGGAAGGGCGGGCCCAGGAGGGAGCCGGTCGGGGTCTTTCGCCCGCCGGTCCTGCTGGACACTTGGCCTGCCGCCGCCCACTCAGTCACTGCCCCAGCTCCTTGCTTCCATGCCTCCACTGCCATCCCATCCTGCTCACCCCCCGTCCCGTCCACTGACGAAGAGCACCCGCATCGCGCAGCGGACGTGGTCCAGTCCCGCTCTGGCCCAAAGAGTGCAGACATATAGTCCCTGCCGTTTGGGTCCGAAGGGGGGGTTGGGGTACGCTGACAGAGCTCCCTGCGAAGCTCGGCGGTGCCCACGCACGCCGCGAGGACGTGGGAAATGGGCACGTCCTGAAATTGGCAGGCACCGCAACATGTGAAAGCGTTTGGATTGTCCACGCCAACGAGCGCTGGAAAAAGACAGCGCCCACTGATACCGCTGGGTGCTCAATCCTCCGATGCGTCTGATTGGTCAGCAAATGCACTCCCCCGCCCACAACGTAGCAACGCGCGCGCCACGAAACGAACGTGATCCGGACCCCGCTCGGGCCCAAAGAGGGTAGTTAGCACTGCTCCTGTGGATCCGCGGGGGGGCATTGGGGTGCGTTGCCAGAGCTCCTTGCGGAGCTCGGAGGTGCCGACGCACGCTAGCAGGGCGTGGGTAACTGGCACGTCCTTGCAAGGGCAAGCACCGCAACTTGAGAGCATGACTGGCGCTTCCTCGCCTCCGAGCACCGGGAGTGGCCAGCGCCCGCTTATCCTGCAGACTGCCCACAGGCGAAAGTGCAAGGAACCAACGTCTTCCAACGACCTTGACTCCGCACCCGAAACATCATCCGCCGCCGGTTGGAAAGACGAGAAAGGAAGGCCAAAGGAAGGTAGGGGTCGATCGGCGGCAGACTGGTATGCCAGGCGGTCATATTCTCGGAGTACTGGGCGAACCACATCCCACTTGTACCGCTTTAGAAGAGCCTTCCTCTCTCCCGGGTCTCCCGTCGCAGCAGCTATTCGGTCTGCGAGCTCGGCGACGTCGATGATATCTGGAAGTGGGCCGCCCGGGAAGTCGGATAAGATACTGCCAACCCGCCTCCACCACGAAGGAGCGGGCGAGGAGCGCGCTGCTTCCCGCATTACCACTGCAGGGTGGCCCCCGGGGAGCACCCACAACCGCGCCCTGGCCATAAACACCTGCTCAAGCATCCGCGTCCCCAGGCGGCGCCCCCACCCACACTGTACCCGGGACAACGCCCCATTAAGGCGCGGCCCTCTCTTGCAACCTAAAACCGCTCTGGCCCAGTACGCTTGTAGCTTGTTCAGGTCAGTTTCGATGTGCGGCACGTCTATAAGGAACGCGGCTCCGTACAGGATGGCCCCTTCAATCCTGGACGGCACCTGGGCGGCGAGTACTGGCGCAGGGAAGCACCCAGCGTCCGCAGCCTGGTAGAGTTCGTCGAACAGGGCCCTCCCGCGTGCGAGCAGCGACCGCGCGAAGGGGCCAAAAGACAAGTCCGCACCGAAGATAATCCCTAGAATCACTCTGGACGAGCAGGTGTCGAAACCCATGTCGGTGGAATCGAACTTGGGGCTCAGGCCGATAACCATGGCAGAAGCTTTGTTGGTGCCAAAATTAAAGGATGCTTTGGCTTGCTGAGCGTACTGCACTGTCGCCGACGGCACGGTCTGGTCCAGTACTGCGCGAAGCGCACCTACCGATGAACAAGCCGCGACTGCATCGTCGATATATTGTGATGGGTCCAAAGACGCATCACCGAGAAGTTCGACGGTGGCGACGCGGTCGGCCAGGCACGGCAGAGATGCCAGGGCAGCAGCCGCCTGCTCGCACGGTTGCGCACCCAACGCAACCGCGTGATCGGTGATCGCCCGGACGATCTCTGCAAAGGCGCGCAGGTGGCCTTCTCCCGAGGGCAAGCCATCCAGAGACACCGGCGGTTCAATCGCCTGCGCACGCAACAGCGCTTCCCGCGCCCAGGGAGGGAGGGAAGCGCAGGCCCCCCCCGGGGCCGCCCGAACTAGGAGGTCTTTCAGATTTCGTAGTAGCGAGTTGAACAGAGGCACCGAGAAACTCCGGCCCTGGGCAGTCCCGCATGCTAACACGAAAGTAAGCGAAAGAAGACCGTGTAACTCAAGAACTTGTTTGTCCTCGCGGACAACGTCTTCTATCCAGAGCCAGCCCCTGCCGCAGACGCCCGCCAAGAAGGTGTTAACGAGCATGCCGCTGTGAATGGCGACGTCGAACCCCCATTTCAGGTCCAGGAAGGCCAAGTAAGTCGACACCCCTGCATACTGACGGAGTTCGCACAAAAGCAAAATGGCGAGAACGAGCGAGATAGGGTCGGAGACGCCCCCGACTTGGGCATCCCCGCAAAAACGTTGGATCCTGCTGAAGTAACGGCCAACCCACAGAGCGTCCATCAGCTGCGCGAAATCAGACGCGATGCTGATCGGCCGCAGGCAGGTGGAGGACCTCACCACCCTAGGGCCACTCTTGTGGATAGGGGTAAACTTCCTGAGGGTCCATAGAGACGAAGTCAAACCCACGTGGCGCGAGAAGTTGGCGAGCGTGGCCGAAACCTGACGATTGGCTAACGAACGTGCGCGCAGGGATGCCGTGGTGCAGCCGAGCGCGCAGCTGCCCGGGCGCAACTGGGCGATGGCGGCGGCGACCTCGGTGTTGCTGAACGGGCCGTCGTCCGGCGGTGGTTGGGGGGAGGGCCTGCCGGCGCTCTCCAAGCACCCCGGGGCGGCGCCGCATGCGCGTATCACAGATAATTGCTTAGCCAAGTGCGCAGCGAAAGCGGGGTCCTGGGGGAAGTCGTTGCTGGCGCGGGCGAAGAGGTCCTTCACGAGCTCTTCCACCATGCGCCCCTTGGGTAGGAGAGCCCCCGTCTGCTTGTCTTCCAAGGCAACGCAAAACTCGCTCCCTGTTTTTAACCATTTCGATAAGAACTGCTCTGCCTGTCCCGGGTCTGTTTCGCGCAACTTCTGGTACTTTCTGAAGGTATCCCTGCGTCTTGCCCAGGCAGCGTCGGCCGCAGCCTGCTTGTACTCGGCGAAAGATTCAAAATCGCTGCTGCGGGGAGGCATGCGGGCAGAGCTGGAGGAAGAGGTAGTCTTTGGGGCGCGCACGCGGACAAGGCCCGCGGCGTGCCCTGCGAACACCAGAAGAACGTCACGACACCAAGCGGCAGCATCCAACAGCTTCCTCCTTGTCCGCGGCGGCGCCGTGCCGCCGAACGCATTTGGGGCCAGCACGGGGTCCGTAGCCAGCGGGGCTACTGCTTGTTCCAGACGGGACAGGAGGGGGGCGATCTTGTCCAATGCGAAGTCCCACTCCGCCGCTGATGCCCACATTACCCTGCCAGTGCTGTGACCATAGGAATACGCGATGGCAATGGGGAGTTTGCCGATAACCATCTTATGATCTGATTCGGCGATGAACTCTGGCAGAATGCACACGGTGAGGGGTACTCGCGGTGCCGACAGCATAACGTCTATCGCGGAACCGGACTGGTGGGTTGCGGCTGGGGGATTCCTCAATTGGAGCCCTGCCAGCGCCACCCTGGCTTGGATTGCGCGGTCGGCAGAAGGTTGTTTACAATGTCCGCAACGGCATGTGGAGGGATGTGCCAAGAAACCTGCCCAGTGCACATTGCCATCCCCGGCAAGCAACCACCAGCTGTCCGGGTCCCGCTCCTGGAGGGTGCTCTTTACCTGGATGACGTTGTCCCAAGTATCACGGTCCCCGCCTGGGGCGGCGTAGAAACCGCAAACGTAAACTACCTGGGAGCCGCTCTGCACGCTCGGGCTGCGGATTCGTAGAGTGTGCCACCGCGCGCCACAACAGTCGTCAACGCTGCTAACAACACTGGCGAGCTCTTCGAGCACAAAGAAGCCGACGGATGCAAACTCGGAGGTTTGGCGACCTATCCAAAGAAACGGGAAACCACTGGGAAGACGCGCACCTGCTGGAAACCGGGCCCCTGGAAGAATACAAATATGCACGCCTCGTTGCAATAACACCTCAGCTATGGCCCAAAGTCTCCAATACAAGATGTCGTCATTGCCGAGGGCGGCAAGCCCCACTTTGCCAGGGTTTAGGGTCGCCACCGCCAGTTCCGCGGTGTACGATGGCAAGGCTTCGGGGCCTTCAGCTGCTCCCGCCACCGCCACGCCTCCCGCGTATGGTGAGACCACCCGCGCAACCGAGGCGGAAACGCCGTGGCTCTTAAGCACATGTTTGCGCAGGAATCTCCCTAACTCAATGGTGAGAGCGGCAAGCGGAACAACTGTCCTCCCCCCTACTGGTTGGCAGCCCATTGGGTTGACCGGCTCCCTCTCCAGCAAGGCCGCCGCGTCCTCCTCCTCCTCCTCCTTCTCCTCCTCCTCCTCCTCCTCCTCCTCCTCCTCCTCCTCCTCCTCCTCCTCCTCCTCCTCCTCTCACGAGCTACGAGCCAATGGCCTTATAGTTGGTCGAACGTGGCCTCCCCCTCCTCGCTGTCGCTGATGGCATTAGGCATCAGGGTCACTCCTCCTCCTCCTCCTCCTCCTCCTCTCCCTCCTCCTCCTCCTCCTCCTCCTCCCTCCTCCATCCTCCCCCTCCTCCTCCCCCTCCTCCTCCTCCTCCTCCTCCTCCTCCTCCTCCTCCTCCTCCACCTAGGTGGCACTGGCAGAGAGACCCCATGGCCATCTTGCCCGCGGCGCGGGTCCCGCCGAGCCACCGCCCCCAGCGCCCAGAGGAGGCGCGAATGCCCTGCGGCGGTGCGCGAGGATGCTGCAGGCCGCGCCGCGATCTTTGCCCATCGTCGAGGGGTGGCCCCCCAGGGCAGCGAGCCGCAGCCGAAGGCGCGCCGACCGCAGGCTACGCCTGGCCACCTGCCGCCAAGCGGAGCTGGGCCGAGCGGCCCAGTTCCAGCCCTGCCTGGTGGGGTCGCCCGTGGACAGGAATCTACGACGAGGGGCGGGGCCGCGGGACCAGGAGGAAGGACCTAGTGATAGGCGGGTGCGCGGAGGGAGGGCACTGGTACCTTCAAGAAGACGGGCACTGCGCATGCGAGAACGGCGGGCAGTGGCAGCTTCAAGAGAGACCAGGCCTCGCGCGCGAGAGTGACGGGCAGTGGCGGCCACGCGAGAAGGACGGGCAGTGGCAGCTCCACGAAGCCGGACATTGTGCTTGCGAGGAGGGCGGGCAGTGGCAGATTCGAGGGCGCGCCGACCGCACGTGCGAGAAGGACGGGCAGCGGCAGCTTCAATCAGACGGGGAGCGGCAGCCGTGCGAGAAGGACGGGCAGTGGCAGCTACACGAAGATGGACATTGCGCGTGCGAGAACGGCGGGCAGTGGCAGATTCGAGGGTGGCGCCGACCGTACGTGCGAGAGGGACGAGCAGCGGCAGCCTCAGTCAGACGGGCAGTGGCAGCTCCACGGAGGCGGACATGGTGCGTGCGAAGCGAGCGGGCAGTGGCAGCTTCAAGGGGGCCAGGGCCGTGCGTGCGAGAAGGACAGGCAGTGGCAGTTCCAAGAGGGCCGAGGCCGTGCGCGCGAGAAGGACGGGCAGTGGCAGCCTCAAGCAGGCGGGCAGTGGCAGCCTAAAGCGGACGGGCAGTGGCAGCCTCAAGAAGACGGACACTGTGCGCGCGAAAAGAACTGGCAGTGGCGGCTTCCACAGGGCCAGGGCCGTGCTCGCGAGCAGGATGCACAGTGGCAGTTTCGCGCGGATGGGCAGTTGCAGCCTCGAGCGGACGGATCTGGGCAGCCTCGGGAAGACGGACTTGTGGCAGCTTCGCGACGGCCAGGGCCGTGCGTGCGAGAAGGACGTACAGTGACAGTCTCAAGAAGACGGACCGTGTGCGTGCGAGAAGAGCGGGCCGTGGCGGCCTCACCAGGGACAGGACCGCAAGTGCCAAATGGACGGGCGGCCAGTGCCAAGCGTGCGAGAAGGACAGGCAGTGTCAGCCACAAGGAGGCGGGCAGTAGCGAGAAAGACGGGCAGCGCGAGAAGAAGGGGCAGCGGCTGACGCTGGACGAGAAGTGCGCGTGCGAGAAGGACGGGCAGTGGCGGCGTCAAGAAAAGTGGGACGGGCAGTGGCAGCCTAACGAGGACGGACACTGTTTGTGCGAGAATGACGGGCAGTGGCAGTTTGAGCAACACGGGCAGCTGCAGCAAGAGATAAAGGATGAGCCAGACGGCGGCCTACGCGCAGGGCCCAGCGCGGGTGGACAATGCGAGAAGGCTGCGGCGCACGAGGCGAAACTTGAGCCGAACTATGCTAGCTACTCTTGCGCAGAGGCGAAGATAGAGGACAGCACCATTACCTTCAGCGTCGGAGGCACGAGCAGGGCCATGTGGAGGGCCCGCGCAGTGGTCGCCAAGACGTGGTAGGAGGGAGGCGAAGCGGTTGAGCGCGATGCCATCACGTACAGCGCTGAGCGCAGCGCGTGCGCAGAACGCCGCTGGGAAGCGGAGGGCGTGCATGGTGAGTGGGGACCCGTCCCGGCGGCGGACGAGAAGGAGGTGGAGAAGCGATATCGGCCATATCTCAAACCCGATGGCAAGAAAAACGGCACGTTCACCACCACTGGGTCGAATGGGAGGTCCTCGTGTCCCACCAGAGCGGACTTCGACACCATGCTCCTGAGGACCGCGCGGGCGAAGGCCTCGCGCACCAGCGTCAAGATACGCCGCGTGTGAGAAGCGAGGGCCGAGGATGGGTGAGCGCCCGCGCCCGCGGCGCGCCGCCGCGGCCGCGCGGGGCGCGCGCGCGCGGCGGACGCCACTTCGCGGCCCGGCCACCCGAAAAAACCTGCGAGCGTCTTCCTCCTCCTCCTCCGCCTCCTCCTCCTGCTCCTCCTCCTCCTCCTCCCTCTCTTCCTCTTCCTCCTCCACTCCTGTGGCGTTGCGAACGTCTGTTCCTCACGCTCGGTGATGAAGTAGACCGCGTTCCAGTGCAGCGTCCCTA
The DNA here is from genome assembly GCA_963575745.1 of Prorocentrum cordatum. Lineage (NCBI taxonomy): Eukaryota > Dinophyceae > Prorocentrales > Prorocentraceae > Prorocentrum > Prorocentrum cordatum. Next base: position 47,773 of record CAUYUJ010000504.1, read on the forward strand.
GTCGCACAGTCTGGCTTTCCACCAGGCATGAGGTGTGCGCGGCAGGTGGCAGTATCTGCATGCCCCCTCCAGGTGTTGAGTCGTGCTGTCCGCTCCCATCCGCTCCTTCCCCTGGAAATTCTTGGGCTCCGGAGGGGCCCTGGGCCCCGGGCCGGTCCGCAAGTCTCGGTCGGGGCGCTTGCTCGCGGCACGGGTTCGCAGCGGCCAGCAAGGCCCCTCCGCTCCACGCTCCGCGTGCCCTGCGGCAGCGCGGCGGGCAGTCGTGGAGCCGAGAGCCCACCGCGGGCGACCCCCTTTCCCCTCCGAGAGGCCCGCGGCGGGGGGCTTTCTCGGAGGGGGGCGCGCTCCTCGGGCCCCCCCGCCGGGGCTGCCAGAGAGGCGCTTCCCGCGGCCCGCGCCCGGGGGCGGCCGCGGGAACGGAGGCGGGCGAGGACGGGGCCACGCTTGCTCGCAAGTGGCGTCGCGAGGGCGGTGGGGCCGAGGTAGATCACCAGCCTCGAACTGATCCCTACCCCTCAGATTGGCACGCCCAAAGGCGATGAGAATCTCAGGGGTGCGCCCTCAAAAACTCGGGGAACCCCTAAGATTGGCATCGTGATGAAGCGCTAGGGATAGGGATATGTTCCAGGCTGATCAGTAGAAGGTCAAGGTCGGCTCGGGAAGTGTACCCTGCAGCCAAGTCGCTGAAATAGGGAACAGGTTGGGTACGAAAGGGGCCCGCTATTCCCTGAGGTCCTTCTGTGGCTCTTCCTCTGGCCTTCCTCGTGCACGCAGGCGCTTGTGGGGCCAAAAAGGGGCGTCGTTTCTTGTTGATCGTTCCTGCTTTCAGCAGCCCGACCCTTCTGTTCTTCGTGTTTGCCGAATGTTCTTGTGCATCTTGGGGGAGGGTGCCCTCGTTTTTGTGGTTGCTGCTTTAAAAAATGGCCAGCTGCGGGTCTCATGTTCGTGGAGGATGTTCTTCTGTCCTAGGTCCAGCCAAAGCAGCCGTCCTCGCATGAGATTCCGAGGTTGCTTCAAGTCGGCGCCCAGGCATCCCCGCATGGCTCTGGTGCGTCCCATTCTGAGAGGGAGGGGGCCGGCGGCAGAGGGCGAAACTTTCACGGATACGACGAAGCCAGGACGGGAACAACATCGGACCAGGACACATCGGGGATCTCTGAGATCTGGCAGTTCTGGAGGACATCTCGGGTGCCCCGGCCTTCTGAGAGCGCTCAGAAGGCGCTCTGAGGGCGTTCTGGGACGCTGCCACGTGGCGTGGGGTTCCTGGCTCTGCGCTCATCCATGCAGGATGCCCAGCAAGGCCCAGAAGGGCCCCGCGGGCCCCAGAAGGCAGTCCGAGCCGCCAGAACAAATCACGGTTTGGGGCATATGCCTCTGGAGTGTCTGCCCAGCCGTTCTTGGGCCCATTTGCCCTGTGGCCTGGGCGAAACCCTCACGCGTAAGACGCCCTCACTGAGCCACGGGGGCGCCCCAGGCAGGCAGGCACACCGACCGCGGGACCCGGCTTCCTGCTGCGCTCTCTGCCGGCCGTGCGCCTCGGCCGGGCCTTCTCCGACGACGATCCCCAGCGGGGCTGGCGCCGCGTCGCCGCCGGAGTCCCTGGGGCGCGGCCGCGGTCGCCTGTCGTGGCTGGCGTGGTCGTCGCCGCTGGTCGTCGCGGCCGTGGCCGCCGCCGCTGGTGGTCGTTCGGGGGGGGGGGGCGGAGGAGGGAGGAGGAGGAGGCGTGGTCGTCGCCGCTGGTCGTCGCGGCCGTGGCCGCCGCCGCTGGTGGTCGTTCGGGGGGGGGGGGCGGAGGAGGGAGGAGGAGGAGGAGGAGGGAGGATGAGGAGGGGAGGAGGAGGAGGAGGAGAGGAGGAGGAGGAGCAGGAGGAGAAGGAGGAGGGGAGGAAGGAGGGAAGAGGGCAGGAGCAGGTGCAGGAGCATGGAGCCAGGGAAGGGATCAGGATGAGGAGTGGAGGAGGAGGAGGCAGGATGAGGAGGAGGAGGAGGAAGGAGGTGGAGGGGAGGAGGAGGAGGAGGGAGGAAGGGGCGGAGGAGGAGGAGGAGGGGGAAGGGGGTAAGGAGGAGGAGGAGGAGGAGAGGAGGAGGAGGAGGAGGTGGAGGAGGAAGAGGAGGAGGAGGAGGTGAGGAGGAGCTGCAGGAGGAGCTGCAGGAGGAGCTAGGAGGGGGAGCTGCAGGAGAGGAGAGGAGGTAGGGGAGGAGGGGAGGAGGAGGAGGCGCAGAGGAGAAGGGAGGGGGGAGGAGGGGGAGCTGCTAGGAGGAGCTGCAGGAGGAGGAGAGGAGGAGGAGGAGGAGGAGGAAGCGGAGGAGGAGGAGGAGGTAGGAGGAGAGGGAGAGGGACGAGGAGGAGGAGAGGCGGAAGTTGCAGGAAGCCTGGGAGCAGGATCTGTGCAGGATCAGGCGGAGGAGGAGGATGTGGAGGAGAGGAGGAGGAGGAGGGGAGGAGGAGGAGGAGGAGTAGGAGGAGGAGGAGGAGGAGGAGGAGCAGGGCAGGAGCAGGAGCAGGTGCAGAGCAGGTAAGCAGAGGCAAGCAGAGCAGGCGCAGGAGCAAGGAAGCAGCGCAGGGAGTGGTGGAGGAGGAGGGAGGAGGAGGAGGAGGAGGGAGGAGGAGGAGGAGGAAGAGGAGGAGGAGGCGAGGGTGGAGGAGGAGGAGGAGGGCGGAGGAGGAGAGGAGGAGGAGGAGGAGGAGGAGGAGGAGGAGGAGGAGCTGCGCTGAAAGAGAAACAACGGTACCGATGCCGCTACACTTGCCTCGTTTTCGCCAGTTCGGGCCTTCTGGGAGGCCCTTGTCGCCGCCTCTGGATTCGTATCGAAAAAAACATATGCTAACGGAGTTCCCCACATAAAGAGATTAACGGTTTCGTGGGACCCATTTTCTTGATGCCCTCCTCGCGACGCTGGAGGGGTGGGAGGGGCACGAAACCATGTAAATAGTATGGTATTCCGATACCCTCCTCGCTCAGGCGGGGCCTCCCTGGAGGGGTGGGAGGGGCACGAAACCATGTAAATAGTATGGTATTCCGATACCCTCCTCGCTCAGGCGTGGCCTCCCTGGAGGGGTGGGAGGGGCACGAAACCATGTAAATAGTATGGTATTCCGATACCCTCCTCGCTCAGGCGGGGCCTCCCTGGAGGGGTGGGAGGGGCACGAAACCATGTAAATAGTATGGTATTCCGATACCCTCCTCGCTCAGGCGGGGCCTCCTTGGAGGGGTGGGAGGGGCACGAAACCATGTAAATAGTATGGTTTGCGGATACCCTCCTCGCTCAGGCGGGGCCTCCCTGGAGGGGTGGGAGGGGCACGAAACCATGTAAATAGTATGGTTTGCGGATACCCTCCTCGCTCAGGCGGGGCCTCCCTGGAGGGGTGGGAGGGGCACGAAACCATGTAAATAGTATGGTATCCCGATACCCTCCTCGCTCAGGCGGGGCCTCCCTGGAGGGGTGGGAGGGGCACGAACCCATGTAAATAGTATTGTATTCCGATACCCTCCTCGCTCAGGCGGGGCCTCCCTGGAGGGGTGGGAGGGGCACGAAACCATGTAAATAGTATGGTATTCCGATACCCTCCTCGCTCAGGCGGGGCCTCCTTGGAGGGGTGGGAGGGGCACGAAACCATGTAAATAGTATGGTATTCCGATGCCCTCCTCGCTCAGGCGGGGCCTCCCTGGAGGGGTGGGAGGGGCACGAAACCATGTAAATAGTTTGGTATTCCGATACCCTCCTCGCTCAGGCGGGGCCTCCCTGGAGGTGTGGGAGGGGCACGAAACCATGTAAATAGTATGGTATTCCGATACCCTCCTCGCTCAGGCGGGGCCTCCCTGGAGGGGTGGGAGGGGCACGAAACCATGTAAATAGTATGGTATTCCGATACCCTCCTCGCTCAGGCGGGGCCTCCCTGGAGGGTTGGGAGGGGCACGAAACCATGTAAATAGTATGGTATTCCGATACCCTCCTCGCTCAGGCGGGGCCTCCCTGGAGGTGTGGGAGGGGCACGAAACCATGTAAATAGTATGGTTTGCGGATACCCTC
>CAUYUJ010000504.1:51904-96904 GCA_963575745.1 Prorocentrum cordatum
TTTTTTTATTTAGGTAAGGCGCACCTCTCCGCCCCAACACTTTTATTCTCTTGCGCAGGGCGTCTAGAGCTCCGATTATTTTATTTCGCGTCGCACGCCCGCACTCCCCCTTCCCCCCCCCCCCCCGCGTCCACAGCGCCAGAGTGGTGCCACCGCGCCGCGGCTCTCTGCCCCGAGCCCCCCCGCGCCCCCGGCGCGCCAGCGGGAGGCCCGCCCACTGCCCTCTCCGCCACGAACGCTGCATCCCGCGTCGCACCCCCCCCCGCCCCCCCGCGCCCCCAGCGCCAGCGTGGGGCGCCCGCGCCGTGGCTCTCTGCGCCGAGCCCACCGCGTCCCCAGCGCTCCAGCGGGGGCCCCGCCCACTGCCCCCTCCGCCACGAACGGGTCCTATCACCAGTCGCACCCCCCCCCCTTCCCCCCCGCCCGCGCCCCTGGCGCCAGCGTGGGACCTCCGCGCCGCGGCTCTCCGCCCCCAGCCACCCCGAGCACCCAGCGCCCCAGCGGGGCCCCCGCCCGCTGCGCCCTCAGACACGAACGCTTTATTACGCTTCCGCCCTCCCCACACCCCCGCCCCCCCCCCTCCGCCCCCAGCGCCAGAACGGGCCCCCCGCGCCGCGGCTCTCTGCCCCGAGCTCCCCTGCGCCCCCAGCGCCCCAGCGGGGGCCCCGCCCGCTGCCCTTTCCGTCACTAACGCTTCATTCCGCGTCGCGCCGCGCACCACTTCCCCCACCTCCCTCCCCGCGTCCTCAGCGCCCCAGCGGGAGCTCCGCCCCGTGCCCCCTCCGCCCCGACAATTCGATTCCGCGTCGCGACGCGCGCCACCTCCCCCCTCACCCCCTTTCCCCAGCGCCCCAGTTGGACCCCCGCCCCGTGGCCTTCTGCCCCAAGCCCCGCCCAGCGCCCCCCTTCCGCCCCGATAATTTATTCCGCGCCGCGTCTCCGCGCCCCCAGCGCCCCAGCGGGACCTCCGCCCCGTGCCCCCTCCGCCCCGAGCGCTTTATTCCGCGTCGCCAGCCCCCCCCCACCCCCCTCCTTCCCCCCCCCCCCCCCCCCCCCCCCCATCCCCTCCTGGGCTTGGGCCCCGTTGGGGACAGATTTTGGGACGCTTTGCCCTTATCCCTCCTTCCTCTCCACCTCATCTCCCCTCCCCCTGCTTCCTCCTCTCCTCCCCATCCCCCCCCCTCCTCTCCCCCCCTCTCCCCCTCCTCCTCCCCCTTCCTTTTTGTGCAAGAGCCATGGCGCACGTGCCACTTGTGTTTGTTTGGGGCCTCCCTGGAGGGGTGGGAGGGGCACGAAGCCATGTAAATAGTATGGTATTCCGATACCCTCCTCGCTCAGGCGGGGCCTCCCTGGAGGGGTGGGAGGGGCACGCCATGGTATGGTATGGTACGGTATGGTACGTGTGGTGTGGTATGGTATGGTATTATATGGTATGGTATGGTATGTGTGGTAGGAACTATGGTATGGTATGGTGTGTGTGTGGTAGGAATAATATTGTGCTGTATGGAAGATGGAGCGGGAGGTAGGTGGGAAGGAAAGGGTGTTCTGGGAAAACAAGAACCCCACTCAGGATGTGGGGAACTATTCAGAACGCAACCTGGGAGAGGTCCAGGGAGTAGCGGTACTGGTATCGTTCGGTGCCCCCAGAGCGAGGGAGGAGGTGGGAGGAAGAGGAGGAGGGGGTGGGACAAACTAGGTGCGCTCGCGTCATATCTGACGTCCTACCCCTCCCTCCCATCCCTTACCATGGCGCTGATTTTCTCTATCCGCGGACGCGTGTCGTAGCGGACCTGTGGCTCCGCGCGCGCGTGCGTAGTGGGTGGTGGTGCGCGTGCGTGCGTGCGTGCGTGCGTGCGTGTGTGCGTGGTTGTTGTGGTGGTGGTGGTGGGTGGTGGTGGTGGTGGTGGTGGTGGTGGTGGTGGTGGTGGTGGTGGTGGTTGTGGTGGTGGTGGTGCTGGTGGTGCTGGTGTGGTGGTGGTGTGCTGGTGGTGGGTGGTGGTGGTGGTGCGGTGGTGGTGCTGGTGGTGGTGGTGGTGGTGGTGCGGCGCGGTGGTGGCGGGCGGATGGGCGCGCGAGAAAGTGGCCCGCGCTGGGGCGAGAACGCCATCCTGAACGACGGAGGCCAAACACCGATCCGAAAATGAGGCCCACGCTGCAGCGGGAGCACGATTCGGAACGATTCGGGAGCAGAAATGAGGCCGGCGACTCAGCGAGAGCAGCATTTTGAAACAACGCAGGCGAAAACCCGTTTCCCGGGAATCCTGTGTGTAAAAAAGCAGTACGCGGGGGGGGGTCGGATATCTTCGGGACGCCATCAGGGGAAGTGGGAGAGTATTTTCATATTGTGTAATTGTAGAAGAGGAGGAGGGAGGAGGGAGGATGAAGACTGGGGGAGGAGGTGAGAGGAGGAGGAGGAGGAGGAGGAGGAGGAGGAGGAGGAGGAGGAGGAGGAGGAGGAGAAGGAGGAGGAGGAGGAGGAGGAGGAGGAAGATAGGGATGGTGGTAGGAGGAGGATGAGGAGGATAATGAGCCAGAGAGGAGGGGCGGGGAGACGAGGGCTTCGACCACGGGTGGTAACTCAGCCCCCAGTTTCGTGCTTCGTGTTTCGATGGGGGGAGGCGAAGGAGGAAGGGGAGGCGGAGGAGGGAGTATGAGGGGAGGCGGGGAGGAGCGAGCCGCAGGAGTAAGGAGGAGGAGGCGGAGGAGGAGGAGGAGGAGGAGGACGAGGAGGAGGACGAGGAGGAGGAGGAGGAGGAGGAGGAGGAGGAGGAGGAGAGGAAGGAGGAGGAGGAGGAGGAGGAGGAGGAGAGGAGGAGGAGGAGCAGGAGGAGCAGGAGCAGGAGCAGGAGCAGGATGAGTGGAGGAGAGGAGGTGGAGGAGGAGAGGAGGAGGAGGAGGAGGAGGAGGAGGAGCAGGACAGGAGCAGGAGCAGGAGCAGGAGCAGGAGCAGGCAGCAGGAGCAGGAGGATGAGTGGAGGAGGAGGAGGAGGAGGAGGAGGAGGAGGAGGAGGAGGAGGAGGAAGAGAGGGAGAATGAGAGGGAGAGGGAGGAGGAGGAATGCTATGGGAATGCTATGAGAGCGGACCTCTGTCCTGCAAACCACCAAAATTACCCACATATGGGGTTAGTCTGAACTGTCTGAATCGCCTCCTCCTCCCACCGCCCCAAAAGAAAAAAGGGGCGGCTCCCGTCGTAGAGCCTGTGCACTCCGAACTGGCGCAGCTCTCTCCTGGGCGGCGGGCCTTGCCTCCGCTGGGACGGGCGGTGGGGGAGGGGCGGGGGAGGGGCCCCCTGGCGCTTCACCCTCGCTCGAACGACCGACGTGAGACGACACCACCCTCTCACGATCACGCGCCGCCATAGCCTCCACAACGGCTTGGGGGGGCCCCTCCCTCCTGGGATATATACCCTTGCGAATTCGAGTGAGGTTCTCGGTCCCCTTGGGGGTCATTCCTTCACATCGCTTACTGATGTGTCTACCATCTACCGTAGCGAAGCGACCACATTTGCTGCAGGCATGCATGAACCACTTGTCCACATAAAACATGGCATGAGTTTCGTGAAACGCAAAAGCCCCCGCAGCGAACCTTCTGGGGGCCTGAATCACATCTGGGGGCCTCAGTCCCTCTGGGATGGCCCTGCCTGCACAAGGGGTGGCCGCAAACTTGAGCAGTCGAGAGCCTGGCACCACCTGATCACACACAGTACACCTCCAACCCGTGCCCGACTTCTCGAGGCGGTGGGCCGACTCTCGAACTGCTACCGCACACTTGTTAGCTGGGGGTCGCTTCGCGACCTCCTGCCTTCCATTCTTCGCTTGGACTTCCGCACTCGCTGAGTCGGCCAACGCTCGTCTCGCGCGCCGCCGCACTAAACTGGCAATGGCATCTATTCTATCTGTCTGCGGGTTCTCCCCAACCAAACCGAACTCCCAAGCCAGCTCCGCCCCCTCTCCCGCCCATATATCAGCTACCGCATTTCCAACCGCAGTCTCTAACTGCAGCTCGGTAGTCAGCAGCTCAGGGGATTCATCCGTGTGAGAGGGTGCCCACTGCACTTCGACAGTGGCGGTATCTGGCCTAGAACTCCAGGACACTCGGGCCCTGGTCCACAAATCTTCATTAGCCCCAGTCGGGCTCGGGTTCTCCATTTTAAAACGCCACTTCTTAGCAACCGACAAGTGGTCAGTAACGAAAACGAACGGCCCAGGGATCTCTTCTAAAGCTAGGCAAAACGCCTGGATCTCGGAGCGCGGGACGGTTTGGCGGGCTCCGAGCAGGGGGCGGGCCAACGCCGCCTGGACAATCCATTCGCCCTGGGACCACCTCAGGGAGCAGATAGAAGAGCCGCATCTCCTTCGTCTGGGGTCGTCCGAAAATCGCCCCCCCGAGCCGTCGCCGTAAACCTTTAAAACCCCGTCGCTTCCTCGAGAGGCCTCAAAGTCCCCCTCCCCGCCCAGCCTAAGCTCCCGCCCCTCCAGCCGCCCATCGTCAAAGAGGGGGTGAGTGAGGCGAGTAGGGGGGAGACCACGGAGCCATAAAGCTGGCTCAGCTTCTGCTTGTGCTAATGCCGCAGCTACCAAAGGCTCAGTTTTGCTATAATCGCTGTGATCAGTGTTCCTGGAACATTCCCATATTCTATGTTTCAAGCTCTCAGGGGCTTGCTTACATCTCGGGCAATCGACTGTTACTTCATATCTTTTTTCCCTGCAGCGGACTCTCGGCCACTGGCCGCCAGCGACCACCGTCACGTTGAGCGCCAGCTGATCTAGCATCCCCTTGCGCTCGAACCTCCGCTGCTCCATTACTATGGGCCACAGGTCTCCGCCCTCCTGCAAGTTGTCACCAAACTCGTGTTTGGCAGCCTCCGTCCAGAGGTCCCTGCGCAGGTCGCCCTCCAGGTCGTCCAGGAGCTCCTGGAAGCAGCCCGTGGCCACGAACTTGCCGTCCTCGGAGGTCGGCAGCTCCCACATCTCCAACTCATCAGGTCCAGGTCGATGCCATTGTGTGGCTGTCGAAGGTGTCCATCCAGCATCCATTAGCGTTGCCATCAGAGCTCCTGTGGGGCCCCGTACAGCTCGCCATCTCTTGTCGCCATATCTGTGGAGCCGCGCCTTGATGAGCGGCCATGCTTTCGCAACTCGTCGATGGATGTGGGGAAACCTCTGCCAAAGGCCTATCCATTCACGTACCACCTCCAGTCTGAGATCAACAGCGGGGTCTCTCAGGCCCAGCTCCATGCCTAGCGTGGTCGTCAGACATCGACCTCCTGCACTGCCTCCTGCCACTTTGCCCGCCTGCCTTCTCAACGCGGTGATCGCCTGCTTGGACATGCCGTACGTCTGCTGCCCATAGATCGCCTGCGGCAGTGCGCCCACGTTGTAGAGGCCCTTGGACTCATGCTTCAGCGCCGCAATCCTTCTCAGCTTCACGATCTTCGCGAACCTCCTCCTCGCCTTGAGCTGCCGCTGTTTACTCTTTGCTGCTACCCGCTTACGTCCTGCAGCAGTGTCCAGGCCCAGGTCCGTCGCCACGCCGCTGGCCTTAGCAGGTATGCCACGTATTCGTAATCGCTTCGCTGTCTTCCGAGCCTCCTTCAAGTCTGAGCCTATCACCGTGGTCTTGTTCGATATGATCATACGTTGTTCCACCAATCCAGTGCATATATCCGTCGACACCTCCACCAGCTGCTCTGCCACCGTCTGTGAACTGCCCTCGCATCTTGCTACCGTGTCGTCCACGAACGTCCACAATCCTGCTGTTGGGTGTCTTCGATGCGCCAACTCAAGCACTGGATGAAGAAAAAGCTTCGCTAAAGTTACTCCTCTCGCGGATCCTGCCACCAGTGATCTGGTAGGCCAGATGGCCTCGCTGATGACAGATCGCTCCTGCAAGTATCTGGGCCCAAGAAAGATCATCGCTTCCAATCCGACTGCCACCGCTGGGAATCCTGCCGTGCTCGCAATCTGCAACAAGATGACCAGCGAGACCGTGTCGTAGACTTTTCTATATCCAACAACAATGTCATGGCCGAGGCGCCGATCTCGATGCCTGTCTCGTCCAAGATCGACCGAAGGAGTCCTGCCCTGAGCGCCGAGCTCCCCTTGATCGCGGTGTCCCAGTGGTCTGATAGCCCAGCACTCCACAAGGCACATACTCCGCCTCGCGCTCTCGACCATAACTTAACTGGGAGCGGTAACATACCCAATACTCGATCACCAGCACCTGGCCCAGGCTTGGCCACCATCGCGCACTTGGTGGCTGATAGCTGTCTTGGCCATGTCAAAGTTCTTTCGCTCCTCTGCAATATTTCCAACAATTCTTGCTTAGCCTGGCCAGGAAGTCTGTCAATATCCGTGGGGCCAAGCTGATCCAGACCTTTCGCTTTGGATGCCGATGTGACTCGGAGCGCACTACTGAGCATGTCCATGTCGATGGGGTCCAGTTCCTCTTCCCACGCTCTTCGCTTGGTGCGCTCCAACTGCTCAATGATGTCAGCTCGACTGTCCACAGGGTCCGTCCAGATGGTCTCCCACTTGCGCGCCTTCGTGTTCATGATAATGGTGGGGTCAGCTGTGACGAAGTCTTCTCTGATGGCCATCTCATAGCGGGGCGCCTCCTTGGGTTTGACATGCCTGTGCAGGATGCCCGCCTTGGTCTGCCATGCCTTTTTCGCCCAGGTCGCAAAGTTCTTCCGAGCCGTGGTCATTGATCTGGACGACGCCACCGCCAAGTGCTTCTCTGTCTGGGCCACCAGATTCGATAGCTGCCCCTCATCTAGCTGCCATATGTCAGATGCCATGTCGAAGTACATCTCGCTGCTGGCCTCAGTCACATTATTGCTGAAGGCGTCTTTCCGCGGTAAGCCTCGCAGAACTCCAAGCTGCTTCTGTATGCGTGTCACGCACATTCTCTGCTGCTGCCCGTCGGTGCCGTTCGCAAAGAGTGACTGATATCTGACCAAATCTGCTGCCAGTATACTCCATTCTTCCGCAGGGCCATACCGCATGTGAGTTCTGCCTGGTGTGGGTTTTGCTCGCACCCATCGTATACCAAAGCCTGCTGCGCGCCCCTGGCGCCCCTGCGCCTCCTGCTCGTCCAGCTGCTCATGCCTGATGATCGCCTCCTCCACCTTGGCGACCCACTGGCCGTACTGCTGCGTCAGCTGGTACTCATCCTTCTGGTGCTTCGTACCTCTGATGATCATCTTCTCACCTATGATGTGCATTTCCTCCGACAGCTCCATCTCGTGCTCCACGAGCCCGACCTGCTCCCAGAGCTCCTCCGAGACGCAGTAGGGCATCTTCAGCACCGGTGTGGCCTGGCTGTCGGGGACATGCTGCTCGAGCATCACCGCCTCTCCGTACGCCTCCTGCAAGTGCTCCTCCAGGGCCTGCTGCCGACGTCGCTGCGCTTCCTGCTTCCTCTTGCTCGTCTTGGAGTCAGGGTCCGCCGCCTTCTGAGGTCTCGCCTGGTATGGGAGCGCCTTAGGGATAACTAGCTGCCGATGCCACCAGCCCTCCTTGGTGCCCTCGATCGTTAGCTGGAGCCCACAATGCGTACGCCATGGCACGCGACCCTGAACGCACAGCTTGAGCCTGGGGGCGAAGTCCACTCTTGCTATGCCGTAGTCAATGAGGCTTCCCTTGCCTTTGTCACATGTGATGCCAACATCTGGTCGTAGCACCACTCCTCCAAGCTTGCCAGGTAGCTCAGCGCGTTCCATGCTGTCCGCTGGGATGTTCCAATCAGCCAGGACCACCCATGGGTCCGTGAGAGATCTGATGAATCCTGACAGGGATCGAATCCTGTGGTAATTCGACCCTGTGAAGCCTTCGCCTGGAACCAGGTAGGCCGAGATCAGGATGGCGTTGCCCGAGCGCGTGTGGACGTTGAGCGCCGCGAAGCCCCTGAACGGGTCGACGTCTCCGTTGTCCACGATGCGCTTCCTCAACAGGTCGTATCCAGTGCATGCAAGGTGAGTCCTGGCCAATATGAACTCGCCCCCCGTGGTGCCCTTCTCAGACCGCTTTGTGGGCACCGCCGCCGTGCCCTGTAGCTTCCAGCCATCTCGTGCTACCACTTCACGTACCTGTTCCAGTCGCCCTCGATCCACTTGCGTCTCGCACATCATGATGATGTCCTTCTGCTTGCCTTCTTCCGTGATGAACTTATGGGCCTTAGGCCCCCACATTGTGATATTCGAGAAGAAGATGCTAAAGACTTGGCTCGCCACCAGGAGTCTTATCAGCCTCTGCACCCCGCACCGCGTCCCTGTACGCCGTGGGGGCGGTCTTGGCCTTGGCGCCCCTGGCCTTGTGCTCGGCCTGCTGCTTGATCTTGTCAATGACCTCCTTCCGTTCGCGCTTCTGCTCCTCCGTGGGAGGCGGCTGGGTCGGGCTGGCACCTCCCGTCCCCGCCGCCGCAGCTGACGCCGCGGAACCCCCACCAGGCGCCGCTGGCGCCTGGGCCTCCTGCGCGTCGTTCTTGGTCTCGTCCTCCGTGGTCTTGCGTTTCTTCTGTGCCTGTCGTCTGAAACGGTCCGCCTGCTGCTTGAGCTCGCTGAACTTCCGAAACTGCCCAGCCGCTGCCTGCAGCAACTTGTCCAGCGCCTCCATGTCTGCCTTGAACTTGACCAGCTTGGCCTTGTCCTCCTCCTCATACTCATCCAGGTCATCGAAGAGGTCCCCAACCGCAGGTGCCTGCCAGTCCGCCTGCTGAGGCGGCTCGGGGTCCTGGCACACGGTCTCCGCCTGGTACGCCGCCAGCGCGCGCTTATGCTCCAGCACCGCGTCGGCTGCGTCCTCGATGGCCTTCTGGTTCTTAGTGCGCAGCTGCAGGACGTGGTCCTCAGCCTCCTGCAGGGCCGCCGCGGAGTTGTCCACCTCCAGCTGGCAGCGGTTGAGCTTGTTGATCGCCTGCCGCAGCTCGAGCTCCTTGGACACGTCCTTCTTGGGCGGCGCCGCCGCCGCCGCCTGCACCTGCGACTGCACCGCCTTGACGGGCCCCAGGTCCACCTGCGGCGCCATCTGCGCCGTGAGGGACTCGACGCGCTCCAGCATGCTGCTGAGCTCCGCCAGCGTGCCGTGGACCGCCGTCGGCTTGCGCCAGGGGGGCCCCTTGCCTGTGCCCTTGCCCTTGTCCGCAGCCGCCGTGCCTGGGGCCATTGACTTCCACCCAGGCATGACTGCCTGGCACTTGTTGCACCACCCACCTGACCTCTCCAGCTTCCAGTCGTAGACCCAACCACCACAGGTCGCACAAAACGAGTAGGTCTGGCGCCCGCGCCCCATGGCCTGCGCAGGCTCGTGGTGTGTGCCTCCGACGCTCCGAGGTGGGGCGGACCACCTCGGCGCTCGCCCTGGGGCTGACCAGGGGAAGGAATGCAAACTGGCCGCGGACTAGCGGTATCCACTTGTTCCCCTGCGGAACTAAGCATCTTGAGCCAAAATGGCTACGGAGAGGGAGGAGGAGGAGGAGGAGGAGGAGGAGGAGGAGGAGGAGGAGGAGGAGGAGGATGGGCGATGACAACGTAGTCGAATCCGATTTGGCACCTCCGATCTAATGCTGGCCAGGCGGGGGCTATAGGATGGTGTGAAAGGAAGCATCTTGAGACTGTAGAGAACTCGGAGTCTGCCATCTCGTGCTAAATTGTTTTGTGGAGGGGGGGAGGGCGAATCACTCCGCAATGAAGTCTGGGCAGATTCCGATCTGATCATCACCTTTGTTCGCCAAGACCCCTCATCCTCATTGTCTCGAATGTTCATTCTCTGCCATAAGGTGTCTTATCGCTGACATGGGCTGTAAACTTGTCCGTCCCCCATCCTCGCCCTGAGAGCAGAGAGGAGGGAATACGCTGCCCGTCAGCAATCGAGGCCAACTCCAGCCCATCCTCCGCCCGGTCCCCTTCCCCTGGGTCACACTGGATATGCAATGGTTGCATGGATGACCTGCGCCTCAGTAGTCAGCACTGGTGACTCAGGCCCTGCTTGCTCGATCGAGAAGCTGTGCTCTCACGCCCTGGCGTCTCTCTGGAGACCGGCACGCCTGCTCAAGATCTGCGGTTGCCGTGCGCTGGCGAACAACGCGGACCACTACCAGAAGGTTCACCACCCACCAAACCACCCCAACCCAACCCGAAGGCTCAGATTTACCCTCGATTTCTAGTGGGGGGGGGGTCGGGAAACATCGAAAAACCAAGCGTGGAACCCTTACCCCAGACCCCCGACGTAATGATTTTTTCATTACGTCGACCCCAGAGTTCTCGACCCCTTCTCCAGGACCGGTTTGTCGTCCTGAGTCGTTTTTTGACGCTCCCGAGGCCCGGGGAGGGCCCCCGGGGGCCGAAAATAGCGAAAAACCTCCCGTCGTGATTTTTTCACGACGCCAGGAGGTCTGGGACCCCCGCCCAACCCGAAATTCGGGTCCTCGGGTTGGGTTGGGGTGGTCTGGTAGGGAGTCAGAGGTGGAGCCGCTGCTGAGCATGGGAGCCTTCGATGCCGAGTCCCTGTACGACGCCACGCGGCGGCTCCCTTGGCGCTGCGGCATCTCCTGCCGGGCCTACACCTGGCTGCTCGCCTTCGCGACGGGGGGCCAGCCCAGGTGATGGGCGTGTTTTCCACCACCACCACCATGAGTTGGAGAGGGGGGGTCCTCCTCCTCCTCCTCCTCCTCCTCCTTCTCCTCCTCCTCCTCCTCCTCCTCCCTCCAACTTATGGTGGTGGTGGTGGAAAACACGCCCATCACCAGGGACCTGCGCTGGGCCGCCGTCTGCTGGCTCCGTGACGTCGTCGTGCCTCAGCTGAAGCAGGCGCCCGCAGGGCGCAGCCAAACAGATGTCCGCCGATGCCCAGGTGACCGTGTTTTGTGCATTGTTTTGCCGATCGGCGCGGGCCCTCGCACCCTCCCCTCCCCCCCCCCCATGGAGTAGATCTTGGCCGCTTGTGGCGCCTGGCTCGAGCAGGTGGAGCCTCCCCCCCCGGACGCACTGCTGCGAAGAGAAGCGCCGGAGCCAGACCCCCCTTTACACCCGCCCCCCCTTCCGCCCAATGTTGAAACGCCGAATGTCGTTGAGGCAGTTTGAACTCTTAGGGTCTGTGTGGCTGTGAGGAGTGTGTGGCGGCATCCTTGTTTCGCACACACACACACACACACACGCAGAGAGTCTAATCGACACGATAGCTTTGCACCGAAAGCAAAAATGTCGAAACGCCGACTAAGAGAACACCCAGCAGGACTCTCCTGAGCCCCAGGGTGCCGTGCAGACCCTCCGCGCATCGGCCAATGGGGGCGCGTGCACCATGC
Organism: Prorocentrum cordatum; assembly: GCA_963575745.1. Classification (NCBI taxonomy): domain Eukaryota; class Dinophyceae; order Prorocentrales; family Prorocentraceae; genus Prorocentrum; species Prorocentrum cordatum. The sequence goes on from CAUYUJ010000504.1 coordinate 63,208, forward strand.
CAGGGGCGCAGCATGGCCCTCGCCAGGCATGGTGCACGTGCTGCATGGGTGCCCGCTGCCCGGAGATGCGACGTCTTGCTTCTTTCGACGCGGGGTCCCCAGATCTCCTCGCGTCGTGGAAAAATCACGACGGGAGGTTTTCCGCTATTTTCGGCCTCCAGGGGCCCTCACCGGGCCTCGGGGCCGGCAAAAAACGACTCAGGATGAAGATCCAGTCCCGGGGGAAGGGGTCCAGACCTCATGGGGGTCGACGCTGTGAGAAAATCAAGACGTCGGAGGTCTGGGTCCCCGGAAGCCCCGACCCGTTCCCCAGGGCCGGCGTTCCACCCCCCGAGTCGTTTCTGACCGGCCCTGGCGCCTGGCGAGGGCCCCCAGTGGCCGGCAGCGGCGAGGAGCCTCCGCGCGGCAGCCCCCACTCCTACTCCCCCGACCTTCCAGGAGGGCTAAAAAACAGCACCCGACGTAAAAACCTATCCCAGAGCTCTTTTACGTCTTGGTTTATAGGCTGTTTCGTCTCGTTTTTTAGGTTCTTAGGTTTCCAGTGCTAAAAAATAGCTCTCTGGAAGGTCAGGGTCGGACGGAGGCGGGGCGAGGACCCGTCCCTTCGACCCCCAGAGGTCCGGACCCCTTCCCCGGGACCGGTTCTTCGTCCTGAGTCGTTTTTTGACGCTCCCGAGGCCCGGGGAGGGCTCCCGGAGGCCGAAAATCGCGAAAAACCTCCCGTCGTGATTTTTCACGACGCGAGGAGGTCTGGGAGGAGCCTCCGCGCGGCAGCCCCCCATCCTGCTCGGACGGAGGCGGGGCGAGGGCCCGTCCCTTCCGGCACGCCCTCGGAGCGCACCGGAGCCCTCGGAGAGGGCCGCGGCGCCCGATTGGTTCCTCCGGGGCCGCGGGCTCTCAGAGCTATTCCCGCGTGGTCCCTCACCATCGGGCGAAGAGAACTATGCACATGCACCGATCCTGGCAAGGCAAATCCTTGACCCAGGATCGGTGCATATGCCTTCCTGGCCAAGGTAGGAGGGCGTATGCACCGATCCTGGGCTCAGGATGGGCCTGGCCAGAATCGGTGTATGTGCATAAGTTCTTTTTCCTCTATCACCAGCTTCTGCCCTCGCCCCGGCTGCGTTAGGGGGCCACGTGCGAACCCTACCCCTGGCCCCCACGATTTCTGAGGGCCCAGACCTCCTCGCGTCGTGAAAAAATCACGACGGGAGGTTTTTCGCTATTTTCGCCCTCTGGAGGCCCTCCCCGGGCCTCGGGAGCGTCAAAAAACGACTCGGGACGAAAAACCGGTCCCGGGGAAGGGGTCCGGGCCTCTGGGGGTCGACGTCGTGAAAAAATCACGACGTCGGAGGTCTGGGTAGGGGGCCACGTGCGAACCCTACCCCTGGCCCCCACGATTTCTGAGGGGGAGGGGTGGGGTTCGCTTCGCTCGGGAGCTCCCGAGCGAGGCGAACCCCACCCTCCCCCTCAGAAATCGGGGGGGGTATAGGGGTAGGGTTCGCACGTGGCCCCCTACCCAGACCTCCGACGTCGTGATTTTTCACGACGTCGACCCCCAGAAGTCTGGGCCCTTTCCCTGGGACCGGTTTTTTCCCGAGTCGTTTTTGACGCTCCCGAGGCCGGTGAGGGCCCCCGGGGGCCGAAAATAGCGGAAAACCTCCCGTCGTGATTTTTTCACGTGGCCCCCTCTTCGTCCTCTGCGCCCGAGGGCCTCGTCGCCCTCCTGTGGCGGGCGGCCGCCGAGGCCGCCGAGGCCCTGGAGCCCCCGCGGCGGGGCGGCCGCGCGGAGCTCGCCGCGCGCAACGCGGCCGTGGAGCGCGGGTGCGCCTCGAGGCTGCGCCTCCCGGACGTGCTGCGGACGCTGGTGCTGCGCGACGTCTGCGTGGCGAGCGCCTGCGATCGCGGGGGCCCCCTGTTCCACTCGTCTCCCGGACCCCCCCCCCGTCCCAGACCTCCTCGCGTCGTGAAAAAAACACGACGGGAGGTTTTGCACAATTTTCGGCCTCCGGAGGTCCTTACCGGGCCTCGGGGCCGTCAAAAAACGACTCGGGACGACAAACCGGTCCCGGGGAAGGGGTCCGGACCTCTGGGGATCGACGTCGTGAAAAAATCACGACGTCGGGGGTCTGGGGTGGCGTCGCGGCAGCTTCGCTGCCTCGATGCGCCCGTGTTGATGCGCAGTGCGTCCCGTGTGCAAGGCGTCCGTGTCAAGACGTTGCGTGCTGGCTCCACGTGTTGGGCCGCGTTTTGGCGAATGTATATCGCGTCGGACCTGCGTTTTCAGCCCGCGTGTTGAGCTCCGTATCAGTACGCTGCGTGTCGCGTGTTGCGTATCGGGGCAGCTCGGCGCGGCAGAGTTCGGCGGCGAGCCCAGGGACGAGGTCGGGTGGTCCAAGGATGGGGCCCTGAGGGATGAGGTCCTCAGGACGAGGTGCCTCAGACAGCGTCCGTCCATCCTTGGACCCTGTTCTATATGGGTGGTCCAAGGATGGGGTCCTGAGGGATGGGGTCCGCAGGACGAGGTGCCTCGGACAGCGTCCGTCCACCCTTGCATCCCTTCCCATTCTCAGGCCCCCAGCCCCGAGGGCCCCACCTGCGGGCCACCGACCCAGACCTCCGACGTCGTGATTTTTTCACGACGTCGACCCCCAGAGGTCTGGACCCTTCCCCCGGGACCGGTTTCTTCGTCCTGAGACGTTTTTTGACGCTCCCGAGGCCCGGTGAGGGCCCCCGGAGGCCGAAAATAGCGAAAAACCTCCCGTCGTGATTTTTTCACGACGCCAGGAGGTCTGGGGAGAGAGCGAGAGGGCGCTGGCCTTCTGAGAGAAGGCGGCGGGGCTTCTCGGAAGCCCTTGCGCCGTCCCGAGCAGCCGCCGGCGGTCTCGGCGAAGGCCTGCGAGGCCGCTCCCGGCGGCGACGACGGGGGCGAATCTCGCCCCGGGGCGGGCATCACACGCATTCCCCCGGGAGCCTTTTCGAAGCCATGGATCCTCGGCGCTCCTTATTCCAGACCTCCTCGCGTCGTGAAAAAAACACGACGGGAGGTTTTTCACTATTTTCGGCCTCCGGGGGCCCTCCCCGGGCCTCGGGGCCGTCAAAAAACGACTCAGGATGCAAAACCGGTCCCGGCGAAAGGGTCCAGACCTCTGGGGTCGACGTTGTGAAAAAATCACGACGTCGGGGGTCTGGGAAGGTAGTACATGTATTGCTCTCCCCTGAGCTACTCGCCCCTACCGCTGCCGCCCCCGATTCTCAGGAGGCGCGGGGGCCTGCGAGCAGACCCGCCGCCTTCGGAGAAGGCCCGCCTCGCCCGCACCCTCTGCCGCCTCCCCCCCCCCCCCCGGGGGCCCACCGCCCGCAAAGCCATCGCGGCGGGCGCTCTCTTCCTTCTGCTGAGCTGCTGCGGGCTTCGGCCTCCGGGGGAGGGGGGCCTCGCCGGGCCCCCTGCCGTCAGAGATCTCCCAGACGGCCGGGGGCCCGGCGCGACCAGACACTTGAAGATCGCTGACGGAGAGCAAGCATCCCACGGCGTCGGGGTCTCGCCGGGCCGCTGGCCGTCGGGGAGCGGCTCGGGAGGAGAAGCCGGCCCCGGGGGAAGCGGTCGAGGCCTCCGCGGGTCCGCGTGGGCGGAAGAGAGCCTCCCACGGCGTCGGGGTCCGGGCTTGGGAGAGGCGAGCGGCGGCACGGGCGCCTCGCCTTAGTTTTGCAGGTCCGCGCGGGCCTCTGGGGGCGGCGCTGGAGGCCCCCCCCTTTCCCCGCGAGGAGGAGGAGGAGGAGGAGGAGGAGGAGGAGGAGGAGGAGGAGGAGGAGGAGGAGGAAGAGGAGGAGGAGGAGGGGGAGGAGGAGGAGGAGGAGGAGGAGGAGGAGGAGGAGGAGGAGGAGGATCAGGAGGAGGAGGGAGGAGGAGGAGGAGGAGGAGGAGGAGGAGGAGGAGGGGGGAGTGCGATGGGGGCAGGCCTGCTGAGAAACATCGTGTGAGCCCTTTTCCGAAGACAGAGATGGCTTCTCAGAAGGCTGGAGGGCTTCTCTGAGAACCCCCGCTCGGGGCTCAAGAGACGGGGGTCAGCGCCAACGCGGGGGCCAGTCGGATCGTCGGACTTTGCAGCATGCTGCAGGGCCAGGGTTGCATGGACCGGGGCTCGTGTGCAGAATCCTGCCGGATGCCGCGGGATCCTGCAGGATACCTGCAAAGCCTGACTGGCCCCGGGTGTGGATTGACCCGGGTCAGTCATTCCCCCGCACCGCCGCCGATTGCGAAGGTCTGCCCCCTCGTGCGCCCCCCCAGGAGGAGGAGGAGGAGGAGGAGGAGGAGGAGGAGGGGAGGAAGAGGAGGAGGAGGAGGAGGAGGACCCCCCTCCTTGGCGCGCGCCGCGATCCGCGCTGCCCCGCCCCGCGGGGGGGGGGGGGGCTCAGCCTGTCGCCCTGCTCTCACTTACAGTCGGACCCAGGGAGACCTTCGCGCCTGGCTTTCCTCCCTCCTCCTCCTCCTCTCCCCTCCTCCTCCTCCTCCTCCTCCTCCTCCTCTTCCTCCTCCTCCTCCCCCTCCCTGATGCTTTCCCCGAAGCTCCCCCCAAGGTCGAGGTCGTTTCGGGGAGGGTGCCCTCGCGTTCTTCGTGCTCGTTGGACGCTCTTGTGCATCCTTTGGGAAGGTACCCCTGGGGTGTTCTGTGCGTTATGGCCGGCGGAGGGTCTCGTGTTCTTGAGGGATGCTTTTCTGGCTTAGGTCCGACTGTACAGATAAATTGTTCACGCTTCGCGTATCCCCACCAGCCCACCCCAAAACAGCACATTTTGCGAGTCGTCTCTGAACGCTGGCCTTCGGCTCTGGCCGCTGTGCCACTGGGGAGGTGGCACGGCATTCATCATCGGATCGTGGTCCACGGACACAGTGCGGCCAAAACCAAAACCCTCGCAGTACCCGGTTCCGGAGCTGTGGGGGTGGCGGTTGAGGCCCCGTGGCTAGTGACGCATTGGAGCGGAGACGAAAAAAAAAACATCACATTTTGCGACGCACACCGACGGTCGTGACTTTCGGGCGTGTCTCCTCCTGCTCTTACGTATATCCTCCTCTTCCACCTCTTATGCGTTCTTGTTGGGGCAGTGGGAGGAGGACGAGGCGGAGCAGGAGGTCTCTGGACCCGTTTGGGGTTCTCGTGTTGCCACCCGGGGCACCCTTGGGGCTCTTTTGGGGGTATTGGGGCCCTCTTGGGGCTGTTTGTGGGGGCATGTGAGGCCTCTTGAGACCATCTTGGAGGCCACGGTTCAAAAAGGAGCGCAGCATCAATTACCCCCCCCCCCCCCCTCCGCCCGTTCGGAACCCGAAAAGTCGCCTCCTGGGGCCCTCTTGGGAAGCTCATGGGCCGCTCTTGGGCCCATCATGGGCCTCTCTGGGGCCTGTCTTGGGGCTCTCTTGGGCCATCTTGGGGCCATGTTGAAGCCTCGAGAGCCCATAGACATAGAAACGAAAAGGCGAAAAAGGCATAAAACATCGATTTCCCAAAAGTGTTTGAAGGATTTGGGCCTCTCGGGGGCGTCCCTGGGAGGTTCCGTGGCCACTTGGGGCCGTCTTGCGGCGGCCTTGGAGCCTCGTGTAGGCTTGTTAGGAGCTATCTTGAGTCATCGAGGGCCATCTTGAGCGACCTTGATGGTTATATTGAGCTCTCTGGAGCTGTCTTGGCGCCATCTTAGGCCAAACATAATGCTCCAACCACCCGCGCCAACCCCCCTCCAGGCCCAGGGGGAGGGGGAAGGGGGAGGGGAAACCCCTCCCCGAAAGGGTAGACAAGGGGGTGGAACAGAACGGGTTCTCTAAACCACCTCCGCCCAGAGGGCATGCACCAACCGAGAGGTGTGTCGGAGCTTCCGCCTCACCATCTAAATCACAGTCGCTGGGTTTCCGCATAACCTAAGATGAGGTTATTGTTATTACTTGGACGCCTCCTACTCCTTCTTCTCCCTCTTTTCCTTCTCCTCCTCCTTATATCCAGACTTACTCCCACTCAGCTTTACTCATACCCAGACTTACTCAGACACAAGCTTACTCATACTCAGACCTACTCATACTCAGACATGCTCCCACTCAGAATTATTCATGCTGAGACTCAATCATGCCCGGACTAACTGATACTCAGACTTGTTCCCAGACTTACTCATATTCATACCTGCTCGTATTCAGACTTTTTCATTGTCTTAATTATTCCACACACAGCAGATTGTGAGGATGTCTCAGGCGGAGCGCTGGCTTCAGCCCCCCTAGTGGGGAGCCGCCAGGGGTGTTTTCACCACGGCCCCGTTCGCAGCAATTGTGTGGGGATGTCTCAGGCGGTTTGCTTGTTTTTTGTTCCAACATCCTTGGCCATCGGAACAGATTGTGAGGATGTGTCAGGCGGGGCGCTGGTGTCAGCATCCCCAAGGGGGGCCGCCAGGGGTGTTTTCACGGTCCCGTTCGCGGCCGTTGTGTGGGGATGACTCAAGCGGTTTGCCTGTTTTCTGTCCCAACATCCTTCGCTGTCGGAGCAGATTTGGAGGATGTCTCGAGCGAGGCGTTCGAGTCCTTGGTGTTTTACGTGTGTTCCTATAGATTGCCCTTTTCATGTGGCTATAATCCGCAATATTTTATGTACGTCTGTTGCTATGTATTGGGCCTCTCCTGGGGCACGACACCTCCCTAGGAGGTCCCAGGAGGCCCCAAGAGGCTCCTGGAGACCCCCGGAAACCCCAGTAGGTTTCAGTAGGCCCCAGGAGGCCCCAGGTTCATGCGCAGAGACGCGCTCGCACTACTGAGGCTCATGCACACTCCAATTCATTCGGAGTTAGCTTCATGTCCAGACCGTCACAACTGAAGCCCGCTTATATTCGAAAGCTCATGCACTTAGAGAATAGATGCGTAGATGGAGAACTCCACGCAGTGAGTAATTCATAGTTGGGCGTCGCGTTTCATCTGGAGGCGGACGTTTCCGCAGCCTGGAAGAGCTTGAAGGAGGAGGAGGAGGAGGAGGAGGAGGAGGAGGAGGACGACGAAGAGGAGGAGGAGGAGAAGGAGGAGAAGGAGGAGGGATTGTTGTTTGACATCGACGATCCTGCCAAGACGATGCAGCACGGAGGACGGTGCCTCTTCCCTGAAGGGTGTCTACGCACCAGGTAAGCGGTTCAACCAACAAGCTCGATCAGAAAACTTGCCCAGTGGGAACAGTTACGGAGAACGGCCAGGAGGAAGAGGGGGAGGAGGAGGAGGAGGAGGAGGACGAAACAGGAGACAGGAGACAGGAGACAGGAGACAGGAGACAGGAGGAGGGGGGAGGAGGAGGAGGAGGAGGAGGAGGAGGAGGAGGAGGAGGAGAGGAGGAGGAAAAGGATGAGGAAGAGCAGGAGCAGGGGAGGAGGAGGAGGCGGAGGAGAGGAGCAGGAGCAGCAGGAGGAGGAGGAGGACGAAGAGGAGGAGGAAGGAGGAGGAGGAGAGGGAGGAGGAGGACGAGGAGGAGAAGGGGAGGAGGAGGATGAGGAGCAGGAGGAGGAGGAGAGGAGGAGGAGGCGGAGGAGGGAGGAAGAGGAGGAGGAGGAGGAGGAGGAGAGGAGGAGGAGGAGGAGGAGATGGATGAGAAGCCCCTCCCCGCGCGCTTTCCCCGTGGTGCGCGGAGCGAGCTGCGGTGCTCAAAGTGGAGGAGGAGGAGGAGGAGGAGGAGAGGAGGAGGAGGAGGAGGAGGAGAGGAGGAGGAGGAGGAGGAGGAGGAGGTAGGAGGAAGGAGGGGGAGGAGGAGGAGGAGGAGGAGGAGGAGGAGGAGGAGGAGGAGGAGGAGGAGGAGGAGGAGGAGGAGGAGGAGGAGGAGGAGGAGGAGAGGAGGAGGAGGAGGAGGAGGAGGAGGAGGAGGAGGAGGAGGAGGAGGAGGGAGGAGGAGGAGGAGGAGGAGGGGAGGAGGTGGAGGAGGAGGCGGAGGAGAAGGAGCAGGACACGGAGGAGGAGGAGGAGGAGGAGGAGGCGGAGGAGGAGGGGGAGGAGGAGGAGGAGGAGCAGGAGGAGGAGGAGGAGGAGGAGGAGGAGGCGGAGGAGGAGGAGGAGGAGGCGGAGGAGAAGCCCCTCTCCTCGCGCCCTCCCCGCGGTGCGCGGAGCTCGCCGCGGGCCCAGCGCGGCACGCGCCGCCAGAGGCGCGGGGGCGAGGGGGGGGGGCCCAGCGCCGGCCCGCGAAGCCCGCGGCGGGCCTCCCAGAGCGCGCGCCCGTGCCGCTCTTCGTCCGGGTCTCCCCGGCGTCCGAGTGCTGGATCGTGCTGGACGGAGCGAAGGCGGGGCCTCGCTCGGATCGGAGGTCTTCGTCGTCGTCGTCTTCGTAGTATCCTCGCTCGGATCGGAGGTCTTCGGCCTCGTCGGATCGGATCGGCCGTGCTCTTCGTCAGGGTCTCCCCGGCGCCCGGATCGTGCTGGGCGGAGCGAAGGCGGGGCCTCGCTGATCTCAGAGGGGGTCTCCCGTTTGACTCTGGAAGGGTTGCGCATCGAGGCTCCTTGATGGCGCTTCGGGCGAGCGGCAGCGGGGCGGCGGGCCCGAAACGGCTCATCAGCAGCGCCTGAACTGCCCACGCCGGCCCGAAATATCACAAAGGCAGCGCGCTTCTCAGAAGGGGAAACGGTACCCAGACCGCCACCCTTCGCCCCGATTTCCCCCTTTTGGGCCTCTTGGGAGGTTCTCATCGCCACCGCTGGATGCGCCTCGAAATCCTGGTCAGAACGCACCCCAGGAGAGGTCCGAGCAGTAGCGGTAGCGGTACCTTGTGGTTTCCCCATCGGTGGCGAGCGAGGGGGGGAAGTGAGAAGACGAAGGCCTCCTCAGAAGGTTCGGAAGTCCCCCAGCCTTCTGAGAAGTGTTCTAAGCCTTCCACGAAGACACATAACAATTTTCAGAAGGCGCGAGGGCCTTTGAGAAGTCCCGGGGCCTTCTGAGAAGGTCTTCTTCTTCTTCTTCTTCTTCTTCTTCTAACTTCCCCCCCTCGCTCGCCGCCGAGCTAAATCCTGGACCCCCTCGGGTCATGACAAAAGCATGGCGGCACGTGTTTCGCTATTTGTTGGCCCTGGAGGGCTCTTACCTAGCCTCGGGGCCGTCCAAAAACGATTCAGGATGGAAAGCCAGTTCCTGGGGATGGGTCGAGACCTCTGGGTGTCGACGTCTTGAGCAAGTCATGACGTCGGGGGTCTGGGGTCAAGAGCAGGAAAACCACCCCGACCCCCGCAAACTGCGTTTACGGAGCAGCATGGGCGTTCACCAGAAACAGCCTTGCCCTGTTCGATCCCTTCCTTGGGTGCGTTTGCGAAACGGCTCCGCCTGCCAGGGTGCCTCTTATCACGAGGGCGGTTCTTCTGCCCTCCACGGCAGCGGTCCCGGCCCAAGGTGTCCGCAGCTATTCGCGCCGCTGCGCCGCTGCGCAGCCCCTTGGGACCCCTCTGGGCCTCGTGAGGGGTGCCCTTGGAGTACGTGATCGTCTACAGAATTGGGTTACCCCAAACTTGATGTGATCGTCGAGTCATATGTCGGATGTTTGTAGATGTACGATGGTTCTGCGCATTTCCAATGGATTCGACAAGAAAATCAATTCGGGGGCAAATCAATTCTGTAGTCGATCCCCATCCGAGCGGCGCCCCCTGGCCCATGCCGAGGTTCGGCTGCCACTTTTGTGGCGGGAGGGCGGGTGGGAGTGAGCAGGACGGCCGTCCTTCGGGGGGCGGAGCTCGACCCTCCCCCCCCCACCCCCCCCCCATCATCTCCTACTCCTCCTCCTCCTCCTCCTCCTCCTCCTCCTCCTCCTCCTCCTCCTCCTCCTCCTCCTCCTCCTCCTCCTCCTCCTCCTCCTCCTCCCCTACTCGAGCTCTGGAGGCGGCGGCAGGAAGCGAGGCCGACGGCGCGGACCATCGCGCGCAAAAGCTTCCCCGCAGAAAGGTCGCGCGGGAGCGCGCCCTCCTCTTCTCCACGGGGCGTGCCGCGGGTGGCGGCCCCCCGTGAGCCGCGGCGCAGAGGCAGGAGGAGGCAGAGGCAGGAGGAGGAGGAGGAGGAGGAGGCAGGCAGGAGGAGGAGGAGAAGGAGGAGGAGGAGGAGGAGGAGGAGGAGGAGGAGGGAGGAGGGCGGAGGAGGAGGAGGAGGAGGAGGAAGGAGGAGGAGGAGGAGGAGGAGGAGGAGGAGGAGGAGAAGGAGAAGGAGGAAGGGGTGCCGTGTCGGCGATGCCCCGTTCCTCTGCGTCGCTCCTTGGGGCCTCCAGGGAACTCCGGGGGACTCTGTCCAGAAGTCCGAGGTCTGGACTGGATCCTCGTCGCCACGGGGTGTGCCGCGGTGGCGGCCCCCGTGAGCCGCGGCGCAGGGGTGCCGTGTCGGCGATGCCCTGTTCCTCTGCGTCGCTCCTTGGGGCCTCTAGGGAAATCCGGGGGACTCTGTCCCAGAAGTCCGAGGTCTGGACTGGATCCTCACGGGGCCCCAGGAAGTCCCGGCCGACCCTCTCCCCCGGGCCGGCCTTTCATTTTGAGATGCTTTTCGACGGCCCCAGAGCCGTGCGAGGGCCCCCAGAGGCCGAGAACGGCGAACAACTTCTGCGCTGAATTGTTTTGCTTTGGAGGCCTGGCTTGGGCCAGAGAAGCGCTTCGAGTAGGGCATCGACGCAGACTTTCATGTACCCCAGGATTTTTCTTTCCGTAGAATCTACAACACATGCATCGAATGCTCCTCGTCAGAGCTACGGAGGTCTCTTCGAATGTTCAGTACGCTCGGCGGAAAAATCAATGTCGGGATAAACCACTTCTGTCGTCGATCCCCCACTCGAACCCTTGGCAACGCCCGAGAAGGGGGGCCTGGAGATGCTGGTGCGGGGCCAGCCGGCGGACGAGCGGGCCCTGCGGCGCGTTCACGCGGAGCTGCAGGGGCGCGCGGAGCGGGAGGACGCCGAGCTCTGCCGGCTGCTGCCGCCGGTGTGGCCCACGACCACGCAGCACCTCTGCTGCGAGCTGCGGAAGTGCCGCCCTCCTCGGGCCTCCAAGGAGGGCCAGAAGGTCCAGCGCAAGGGTGTTCTGCCGTTTTTCAGCCTCTGGGGGGGCCCTCGCCAGGCCTCCGGGCCGTTCAAAACGATTCATCCGGAAAACAGGCCATTCCTCCTCCTCCTCCTCCTCCTCCTCCTCCTCCTCCTCCTCCTGCTCCTCCTGCTCCTGCTCCTGCTCCTGCTTCTGCTCCTCCTGTTCCTGCCCTCCTCCTGCCTGCTGCTCCTCCTGCCTCCGCTCTTCCTCCTCCTCCTCCTCCTCCTCCTCCTCTCTCCTCCTCCTCCTCCTCCTCCTCCTCCTCTCTTCCTCATCCTCCTCCTCCCCGCCTCCTCCCTCCTCCTGCTCCTCCTGCTCCTCCTCCCCTCCTCTTCCTCCTCCTCCTCCTCCTCCTCCTCCTCCTCCTCCACTGGGCAAAGAGTCGGGACTTCCTCCGGGGACCCCGTACAGTGGTGAAGGGATCAAGACGTCAGATCTCCGGGTCGACCCGCCATTCCCTTTGAGATCCAGGCATTCTGCCATCATCATTCGGCCACGCGCGGTATCATCATTCGGCCACGCGCGGTAGGGGGAGGGGGGGCAGCTTCTTAGAAGCACCCCGCTTGTCTACAGACGTGAGGCCGCTGCCTTCTAGAAGCAGCCTCCTTCTGAGAAGCCTGCCCCCTCCCCCTGCCCCCTTGCGCGCGCCGCCAACCCTTTGAGATCCGGGAGGTTCGGCGGGGGCTGGGGCTGAGGGCGACGAGGAGGAGGAGGAGGAGGAGGAGGAGGAGGAGGAGGAGGAGGAGGAGGAGGAGGAGGAAGAGGAGGGGGAGGAGGAGCAGGAGGAGCAGGAGGGGGAGGAGGAGCAGGAGGAGGAGAAGGAGGAGGAGGAGGAGGAGGGTTTTCACACTTGCCTCGGGCGTTCTCGCCCGGTTTCGGGGCCGGGGCCTTCACCGACCAGTCCAGCTCGCGGAGTGCCGCAGGAGGACAAAGGATTGCAACGAAGGATTGCAAAACAACCCTTTGAACGAAGGGTTTTTTTGCAATCCTTCAATCCTTTGCCTCGAGGAGTCTGGTAGTGTTTTTTTTCTCGTGGTGCCTCCAGGTTGTCGCGGCATCGGAAGCCGTTTTTGGCAACCACGCTGCCCACTCTCCCTCCTCGTCTTCCTTCCCTCCTTGCTGCTCCTGGTCCGTCTTCTCCTCTGTGGCTGGTGCTTCGAACGGCGGAGTCCCCTTTCCTCAGTGGGCGGCTGGCATTGTACACTCCAGGCGATGCTTAAGAAAACCCAAGTTTTCGGCCAGAGTCTCGATTATTCTTAATGTTTCAATGTAACTCCTAAGATTTTAATGGAAATGTTGGGTTTTTATTCAAGTTCTGAGACTATGAATTTCTTAACCCATGATTTCTTAAGCATTTCGCAGGGTGTACATCATGTTGGTGTCGTGGAAAAACTCGCGGCGTCGGATCCAGCTTTTGGGAGGAGGCGCTTGCGCCCGTTGCGGGACGCCGCGGGGCACTTCACTGGGCCTCTAGGGCTCCGGGTGGCCTCATGGAGGCCCCCGCACCGTGGACCTCGGCCGACTCCTCCAGAGGTCCTCGCGAGGGCCTCCGGAGGCCTCGCGAGGCCCTCGCGAGGACCTCGATCCTGCTGGCCGAGCCCGAGCCCGAGCCCGAGCTCGAGCCTCTGGCCCGGGCCCCGAGCCCGAGCCCGCGCCCGCGCCCGCGCCCGAGCCCGAGCCCCGAGCCGAGGTCGTTCGCGTCGTGCACCTTCGGAGCCCCTCGCGCTCGGCGCGCCGTGCTGCCCCTCCTCGCACTCCTCTTCGCTTTCTTCGCTCTCGTGCCCGCGTTCGCCTCCGGCCTCCTCCTCCTCTTCCTCCTCGTCCTCCTCCTTCTCGTCTTCCTCCTCGTTTTTCCTCCCTTCCTCCGCCTCCTCCTCCTCCTCCTCCTCTCCTCCATCCTCCTCCTCTCCTCCTCCTCCTCCTCCTCCTCCTCCTCCTCCTCCTCCTCCCTCCTTGAGGCCCCTGTCGGGTCTGGGCAGCGGGCCCACCTCGGTGCACCCCAGCGCTTGCTGACCGGCGCCCGAGCGTCTTGGGGCAATGTGGCGCCGGAGTCTCTCGGACCAAGAAAAAAAAAGTTCGGCGCCGTCTCTTTTGGGCCGGCCTTGCGTCGCGGCCTCCCCCCCGCGACGCCCTGGCCTCGCCGCGCCTCGCGGAGAGCACGGGTCAAGCAGTGGCGGAGCGTCCTGGCGCGCCTATAGGCCCACCAAACAATGTTCCAGGAACCTGATGTGGGTTCCACGAAGCGTTCTTAGGACACTTCTGGCTGGTTTCCACGAAGCGTTCTTGGGACATTTCTGGCTGGGACCCACTTGTTTTAACACCTCGGGTTCATGTTCTAAGCACCTTGTTTGTGTTCTTAGAACATTTGTGGATTCTAAGAGCATGTCGTGGTAGGCTCCTATAGGAATGCCAGGACGGTCGGCCCCTGCTCAAGCGGGTGTGGGCCTGCCCGCCCCCCTGGTCCGCGCGCGCAGCTTCCTCCCTCGGCTCCCCGGCGCGCCCCGCCGCAGCCCGGCCGCCGCGGGGGCCCCTGCGGCCGCTGGCCGAACAGGTGCTCCCTGGCTCGCGAGCCCGAGGGGGCCCCGGCCCCTCCCCTCCGGGGGGGCCGCGCGGCGCCCCCGGCTCCGCTCCCGCTGGGGCCCCGCGGGGGGGGGGGGGCCAGAACCCAGACCCCCAACGTCGTGAATTGTTCACAACGTCGACCCCTTCCCCGGGACCGGTTCTTCATCCCGAGTCGTTTTTTGACGGTCTCGAGGCCCGGCGAGGGCCCCGAGGGGCCGAAAATAGCGAAAAACCTCACGTCGTGATTTTTTCACGACGCCAGGAGGTCTGGGAAGGCGGGGGCGATCGCTCTCCTCGGGCTCGCGGGCTCCGCCTGGGCCCTGCAGGCCTCGCGACCCCGTCCCTCCGGGGGCAGCGGGGCGCCCCCGGCTCCGCTCTCGCGCGCTCCCAGCGGGGGGGGGGCGCGGGAGGCGGCCCCCGGGGAGGCCGAGGTCGAGGAGCCAAGACGGCGGCGGGGCAGCAGATCGTAGGACTTCCCCAGACCTCCTCGCGTCGTGAAAAAATCACGACGGGAGGTTTTTCACAATTTTCGGCCTCCGGGGGCCCTTACTGGGCCTCGGGAGCGCCAAGAAACGACTCAGGATGAAAAACCGGTCCCGGGGAAGGGGTCCAGACCTCTGGGGGTCGACGTTGTGAAAAAATCACGACGTCGGGGGTCTGGGTCGGAGGAACTCGAGGGAATTCGAAGGCTTCCCTTGCCTCGTTTTTCGCCTGTTTGGGCCTCTGGGGAGGCCCCCCTCGCCGGCCGCGAGGTTCCGGCGCCAGAACGCACGTCGGGAGAGGCCCAGGGAGCAGCGGCATCGGTACCTCCTGGATTCCCGTGGCAATGATACGTTCCAGGATTTCTATAGGATTCCAGGATGTACAAACGTGTTCCACACGGGGCCCCGCAGAAACAAGCGCCGCTGGGTGCCCGCTTCACCCTGGAGCCTGGAGCCTATCCTATCATGAAATAGCCTTCCTCCTCGCAGGGGCGGCTGCTCTGGTTGGTCGCCGCAGCGAGAGTCCGCACCGCGTGCGGGGGGGCAGCCGTGGAACGCAGCGGGGCCGCCTCGAGCTCAGCAGGCGAGGGAGGGGGGCGGAGCGCGCGGGGGGAGGGGAGAGGAGCCCGCGCAGCGCCCGACGTTCGTGAGCGCGCGCGCAGGAACACGGCCTGCGTGCACGGCGGAGGGGTGGGCGCGGGCCTCCCCGGACGTGCGGCGTCCTTGGTGTGTTGCCAGGCGCGGCACCCGGAAGTCTCGCCCCTCGGGCTGGCTTGTCGTCCCGAGCAGTTTTCTGATTGCCCCGGGGCCCAGCGGGGGGCCCGGACGTCAAACATGTGTATCTATGGTATGCATATATATGTATACATACATATATATACATATATATATATATATGTATGTATATGTATGTATATGTATATGTATATGTATATGTATATATATGTATATATATATATATATATATATATATATATATTTAGTCCTCGTCCTATATGTTTGCAAGCCCGGGCGGGGGGGAAACCTCTCCCCCCCCCCTAAAAAAACGGACTCCCGGCATCTGGGGCTTTGGGACCCTCCGGACGGGCCTCGAAGCGGCCCCCCGGGCCTCCCAGGGCGTTTTGCCAGGCCTTCCCAGCAGACCTAGGGCGATCAGGGGGGTCATCGGAGAACTCCCAAAGACCCCCAAGACAGCACAAGAGCGCTCCAAGAGTGACCGACGTGACCTCAAGATGGCCCAAGAGGCCTCCAGGACGGCCCCAAAGGCCTCGGACGACCCCCAACAGGCATTCCCTTAGGAAAATGCGCGTTTTTGACGACAGATTCGTCACTTCGACCTTGCCGCGTCCAAGACGGCCAAGCTCCCGAAACCGCCCCAAGACGGCCGACGAGACCTCCAAGAGGACCCCATGGCGACCCCAAAGGCCCACCACAGAGCCCCATGACGGCCCCAGAAAACCTCCGAGTCGACGGAAAACCTATCCAAAAGGTTACCCCGGAGGGCCCTAGACCGCTCCAAAAAGGCCCCTACAGCCCTCGCCTCTCCCCGCACGCCCAAACAGGCCCCAGGACGGCCCAATACAGTTCGAGAAAATCAAAAAAAGCTCCGAGGGGACCCCTGAACAGGAGAGCACTTCACACGCCGTCTTCCGGACAGCGGCTTCCCACGCAAAACATTCAAATGCTTCAAATCCCGGGTTCGCAACCGAATTCCCAGAAAATCGGTTGTGAACCTGGGATTCGGTACATGTCTTGGGGACTCTGTACATGTCCTATAGTTTCCGTGATTCGGAACATCGCCCGCATGCTGGCTGTCTCTCCACACCCCGGCATACTCGTCCGAGTGGCGCGCGGACCTGCAAAGCGAGGGCGCAAGCGAATAAGGAACGGCTATGGCGACCGGGCGCGAAGCGGCCGCAGTTTAGAAGCAACGGAGGATCGCGCCAAATGCCACCACATGCAAGGCTTGAAGGGCCAAGGTGCATGGCGC
Organism: Prorocentrum cordatum; assembly: GCA_963575745.1. Lineage (NCBI taxonomy): Eukaryota > Dinophyceae > Prorocentrales > Prorocentraceae > Prorocentrum > Prorocentrum cordatum. Next base: position 79,283 of record CAUYUJ010000504.1, read on the forward strand.
AGAGCGCCAAGGCAGTCGTGTATGTATATTATATATATTATATATATATAATATATATATATATATATATATATATATATCTGTGTGTATATATATATATATATATATATATAAGTTGTAGTGGCCTCCGGCCAGTGCCGCCGATCCGGGGTGCTACCGATTCTGCTTGCAACGGAGGACCTTTTATGTTTAAAGGAAGAGCTCGAGACATCCTCGTCAAATAGAGATGTCGAACTCGCTTGGGCAACCGTCGGATATTCGAAAGTGACGATCTCGCGTGAACAGCCAAACTCATGGGATGTCCCCTCCCGCCTTCCCGGCTTGAATGGCGTCAGCAATGGCGTCAGCCCCCTCCCTGAGGAGTATCTTTAAGTACAGAATCGTACAAGCAAGGCAACTTGCGTGCGGGTCCACCTTCCTTATGACCCGCCCTTTTTCTGTCCTTTTGTATATTAGCTGCTGCACCTGCTGTAAAGGGGCGGCGGACTGACGCTTCGTCCCCCTCCCCCCCGACTCGAAAGTAAGCTGGGGGACACAGGAAGCGGAAGCGAGCGTGTGCCCGCGGCCGCGTCGGCTCAAGCGGACGGCCGCCCAAATATGACTGTGTCCCACTGCGAGACACACGATTCTATCAAGACCAAAAGGATCTTCATATTGCTTAAGATGGCACATCCTCTTCAACTGGGACTATCGTAACTACGGTACAGAGAGCAGGAGCTTGGCTTCGCCTAGGGCGAATCTGCTGGTTGGGCCTCCCATCCCCCTTCAAACTTCTTGGGCCGTCTTGGGGCCATCTTGAGGCCTCAAGAGCCCATCGGAGGCGAAAAAGCGAGAAGGCAAAACACATAGATTGTCCGTCGGTTTTTGATGCGTATTGGCCTCTTTGGGGGGTCCTTGGAGGCCTCGGAGGGCACTTGAAACCGTCTTGGGGCCGTTTCGAGGCCTTTTGAACGTGTGTCGGAGGCTATATTGACCCATCTACTGCCATCTTCGACCATCTTGGAGGCCACCTTGGACGCTGCTATGGGTCGGGCCCCCCCCGTCCAAACGCAAGGAAAGGGGGGGTAAACCTCCCAAGCAGGGAAAGGAAGGAGGTTGGAAAACGAAGCGCTTTAGACCACCTGCGCCCAGAGGGCTGGTGGGATTCCGTTGAATTCGTCCCCTCCCTCCGGGGGCTTGTGCGCTCAGTCAATTCAGTTGGAATTCGCCCCCCCCCCTTTTCCAGAGCTTGTGCGTTCAGCGAATTCCACTGGAATTTCACCCCCCTCCAGAGCGAAGCGTCCCCCCCCCTCTCCAGAGCTTGTGCGTTCACTGAATTCCGTTGGAATTATCCCCCCCCCCTCCCCAAAGCGAAGCTTGAGCTCAAGCCCACGCTCTCACAAACTCACACGCCGGAGCGGCGGATATATATATATATATATATATATATATATATATATGTGTGTATATATATATGTATATACACGTAATATATACATAGCCAAAATCTCCCATCGTGTTTTTTCCACGACTCCGCCGAGTTACCGCCAGCGCTGCCGCTTCCAGAGCCGCTTTGTTGACGGTCCCACGGCCCGGCGAAGGCCCCCGCGAAGGCCAAAGACGGTACGTAACAGAAACCTCCCGCCGTGTCACTTTTCGCGACACGAGCATGTCGTCGTGGTCGTTTCGTTCTCGTCCCCATCCTCGTCCCCGTAGTCTTCGCCTTCGCCTTCGGCGTCGCTGTCCCCGTCGTCGCCGTCGCCGTCGCCGTCGCCGTCGCCGCCGTCGTCGTCGCCCTCGTCGTCTTCGTCGTCGTCGTCGCCGTCGCCGCCGTCGTCGTCGCCCTCGTCGTCGTCGTCGTTTCCTTCGCCGTTCTCGTCGTCGCGCTGTCGTCGCCGACTCCCCCGCCACGTCGGGCCCGTCAAGGTACCGCCGGCGCCGCCGCTTCCTGGAGCGCCTGCCGCGTCGCCCGGCCGGGGCGCACCGGGAGGCGGTGCGCAGCTACTGGGTGCGGATCGCGGGCGGGGCGCCCTTGCCGGCCCCGGAGTGCGGCGAGGGCGAGGGCGGAGAAGCGGGCCTTCTCCCTCTCGGCTTCTCCTCCACCTCGCTCTCGATGCCAGCTGGGGCGTCCTTAGCCAAGCTAGCCCAGTCCAGGCATTGGGAATCCCCCCCCCCCTCCCCCGCGAAACGAGAACGCACCAAGCACCCTGAAGCGTTCTCTTGGCACCCTGGCACTTGGCCGCTGCATCGCTGCTCTTCAGGGAACCAGGCGCCCCGCGGCACGACCCCACACCTTCGACGGGAGCATCCGCTCTTCCGACAACGGAGCCTGGAGAACAATGTGGGGGCGATGCCCCAAAGACGATTACGTCCTCCGCAACGTGCACGGCGGAGGGACCGACCACAGAGTACGAAGCACCTCTGCCAAACACGGAGGTGTATGCATACACCGCAAAAGTTGACCCCACAGTTACGCCGCTCCTTGCGACCACTCGACGGACGGAAGCATTCTTCCCGATCCTTGACCCCTCCCTGCCACCAGGCAGAGGAGAACTAGGGGAAGTAAAGACGCGACTAACGGCCTCTACGTTGCCTCCGTATACGGCAAATCAGGCTCTGACTGCCGCGAACAGAGTCGGAGACACGCCGTGCTTTCTATGCGTTGACGCCCAGAGCGATATCAGCGAATCCACCTTCCTCACTCACAATATCCTCTTGCTCTGATAGGCAAACGCACCCAAGGGCTACCCTGACGAACGCTCCTGCATGTATGGGCAAGACCGTGACTGGGACTGCAGATCCCTAGGAGCACGCAAGACGCGCGTCGACTACGTCTTCGCCAGCAGCGAAGGAAGATAGCTCGTCACTGACGTCCCCCTGCTCCAAGACCTCCCCGACAAAGCAGCACCTTGTCCTCCTGGTCACTCTTGACTTGGATTTGGCACGGCAACCAGCAAGAAGGACGAGGAGTGTCGTGCAGTACCCGCTGGCGTATCCCGCAACCCGACTGGGAGGAACAGCAATCCCCAGGCGACCGCATAGAAACCATGCTCCGATCGCGCACGGGCGAGGCAAATCTCGTCAACGAAGAGGACGAACTGCTCGAGCTGGCCAGTCAAGCCGTTCATACCTTCCACGACGAGCTTAGCCACGTCGCCCCACCCGACAGCCAGGGCAGGCCACATGGGATGCCAACGAGGCACGGTGCAGCACCGCGTTTCGTGAACGCGTTCGCCACTCCACGGGTGAACCCGCACCACGGTGCCGCAAACCGAACAATATAGATCGCACCGCATAGGCTGCACAATATAGATGGGACAACCTAAATTCCACCGCATAGACTTCATAATACATATATATGTATGTTGCACAACTTAGACTGCACCGCACACACTGCACCGCATTAATTCCACGTAGATAGCACAGCGCCGATTGCACAATATAGGTGTCACTGTATAGATCGCGCCACCAATGTTGCACCTCCAGGCAGATCGCACCACAAAAATTGCACCACCGATATTGCACAACGTAAGTTACACCACATCGCTTGCACCACGTCGGTTGCATCCTCTCCCCTCCCTCCGTCCTCCATTCCCCCCTGGTCCCTCCTTCCTTGTTCCCTCCCCCCTCCTCTCCCCGCGGGGGCTCTGGCGGGGGCTCTCTCGCGGAGCGGCGTGGGCGGCGGCTGCCGTCGCCATCGCCGTCGCCGCCGCCGCCGCAGCCGCAGCCGCCGCCGCCGTCGTCGTCGCCGTCGTCGCCGTCGTCGTCGCCGTCGTCGTTGGAGCGTTGTTGTTCAGTGCTTCCGGTCTCTGGGGGTCCGCTCTCGGGCTCCGGGGCCGTCAGGGATGGATCCGTGAGCGAGCGCTCTTGGGAGGAGTAGGAGGAGGAGGAGGAGGAGGAGGAGGAGGAGGAGGAGGAGGAGGAGGAGGGGGAGGAGGGGGAGGAGAGGAGGAGGAGGAGGAGGAGGAGGAGGAGGAGGAGGATTCGAAGCGATGCGTTTTGGGGCGCCTGGGCTCCGTTGGTATGCCCAGCTTCCTGGTGCCAGCACCCCGGGAAGCACGGTGGTCGCAGGCGCATGCGGAGGAGGAGAAGGAGGAGGAGGAGGGGGAGGAGGAGGAGGAGGGGGGGGAGGAGGAGGAGGGGGAGGAGGAGGAGGAGGGGGAGGAGGAGGAGAAGAAAGTAGGAGGAGGGGCCAGGAGGATGAGGTCGTACGAGGGGGGCAGAACTTCGCACGAGAGATCCCGGCACGCCATTGGCCCGTGGGGCCAGCGAGCTTGCACGGGCACGCTCTCCCCTTCGACTCTCTGTCCCGTGTCCAAGCAGCTCTGGGGTGCTGCGCCATGACCTTTATCAAGGGAGGAAAAACCACCCCGATCCCGATACTCGGCGTTTACTAAACGGCCCTGGGCGTTTACAGAAACGGCCCTGTCCTGGTCGATTCCTTCCTTGGGTGCGTTTACTACTTGGCTTCGCTCGTCGGGGTGCTTACTATGAGGGTGGATGTATTGCTCCCTACCTTTCGCGCTGTTGGGTTGAGTTCTGAGTGTGCGAATGTCTCCAAACAACTGGCGCTGCTGCCTCTGGCGACGGCGGGCGCGCGTCGCCGTCTCGGACCTGCGCGGCCATGGAACTGCGTCCGCCTACATTCGGACCGAGGTATGAGATAGAGGTCGGTTCGGGGAAGGTGTCCTAATGTTCTCCGTGTCTGTTGGTCGGATAGTATTGTGCATACTGGGGAGGGTACCCTTGCATGTTCTGCGTGTTTTGGCCGGCGGAGGGTCTCATGTTCTTGGGGAATGTTCTTCTGGCCTAGGTCCGACTGTAAGTATCTTATATGTTCTTCGTCGCCCCGAATGGACAGCAGCTTCAGTGTGCGAGGGTCCGCTTGCAGATGTGTTCGCGAGCTGTTCGCATCCTCTCCCGTGTGCATCGGGTGTCGTCCTCGCCGTCGTCATCGTCGCCGTTCTTGTCCTCCTCGTCAGAGGGATGGGGAGGCGAGATGAGGAGGAGGAGGAGGAGGACGACGACGACGACAACGACGAGGACGAGGACGACGAGAGAGGGGAGAGGAGGGATGGAGGAGGGAGAAAGGAGAGAGGTTAGAGGCAAGCTAGGTGCGCTCGCGCCATATCTGACATCCGACCCCTCCCACCCATCCCTTCCAATTGTGCTTACGTTTTCTCTCTCCGCGGATGCGTGTCATAGCGGACCTGGAACTCCAGAAAACACCCCATCGTGTAATGCGCACTAGGGACAGGGAAGCTGCGTACACAGGAGGAGGAGGAGGAGGAGGAGGAGGAGTTGGCATATGAGCAGGAGGATGAGCAGGATGAAAAGGAGGGGGCTGAGGAATGAGGAGGACGAGGACGAACAGCAGCAGCAGCAGGAACTGGAGTGGAAGGAGTGGGAGGAGAAGGAGGGCCATGGGAAGGCAGAATGCTGCAGGGGGGCTCCATTTTGGAAGGGTCGAGGGCGTTCGGATTGGAACCAAAGCACCTGCGAAATACCAACTGGCCCACATCATGTGTGTACATAAAACGCGGACGGGGGCAGCCACTCCCAGGACAGCTCTGGGTGAGAAAGGAGATTCGTACCCATGTTGTGTAATCGTAGATGGGGGAGGGGAGATGCGGGAGGAGAGAGGAGGGAGGAGGCAGGAGAGAGGGGTGGAGATGAGGAAGGGGAGATGGACGGGAGGAGAGAGAAGAGAGGCAATATATGTGCGCTCGCGCCATATCCGACATCCTACCCGTCCAATTCTATTGCGCTGTGTTTTTTCTCTCTTCGCCGACGGGTGCCCTAGCGGACCTGGAACCCTCCAACTCTCCCTATCGTGTCGTGCGTGATCAGAACAAGCAAGTTGGGTACATTGAAGGAGGACGTGGTGGATTAATGGGGGGATGAGCCGGAGGAAGATGATGAGGATACGGATGAGGATAAGAATGATGAGGGTGAGGGAGGAGGAGTAGGAGGAGGAGGAGGAGCAGCAGCAGCAGCAGCGGTAGCAACAACAGCAGGAGGAGGAGGAGCAGCAGCAGGAGGAGCAGGAGCAGGAGCAGGAGCAGGAGGAAGGGGGGGAGCAGGAGAACCAGGGCGAGGCGGAGAAGGGAACAGGAGGGAGACCACACCGACGAAGAATGACTCGGATCCAGGGTTGTGGCTCGCGCTGGGGCGAGAACGCCACTCCCAACGACGGGAGCAAATCGCCGACCTTAAAATGAGACCAGGGCTGCAGCGGGAATAGCGTTATAAACACAGCAGGCGCTCCGATTGGAAAACAAGAGCTGTGGAACACAACGTGATATAGCATCGTGGTTAAAATGATTACACGTATGGGATGGGATACTTTCAGCACGTATTCGGGGGAGAAAGGCGAGTATCATTCATACGGTGTAATTTGAGACTGGGGAGAGGAGGAGGAGGAGGAGGAGGAGGAGGAGGAGGAGGAGGAGGAGGAGGAGGAGGAAGAGCAGGAGGAGGAGGAGGACGTAGCGGATGGCAAGAGAAAGAACATGAGGAGTAAAGTAGGAGCAGCATAGTGAGGACTTGAAGGAACGGGGCGACGACGAAACGGAAGGATTCGGATCCAGAATTGTGGACCGTGCTGTGGCGAGAGCGCCATCTCTGGACGACGGGAGCAAGGCGCCGATCTTGACATGAGGCCCACGCCGCAACGGGAGCACCGTTTTGAACAACGAGAACGCCCCGATTGGACAAATGAACCGGAAAGACATCGCCTCCAAATCTTCTATGTTAACAAGCAATACGCCCATCAGAAACCATAATAAGAAAACAGCCATTCTTCATGGACTTCTACTTCGTTGAGGAAAATCAAGAATCTGGGCCAGACCCTAGGCTCGTTCTTGGAGCTTCTTTCTGTTCGTAGAAAGTTCGTATGTCTGGATCTGGACCACTGCTTGAGAAAACGCTTGGAGTGGAGTCCATTGGCTTCGCTTAATACTGCTTAATTCTAAGCAGAGGTGTACGCGGACAGGGCGGATTACCTCCTGGACAGAGTCAGGGACGAAGGTGGAGTGGTATCCATAAGGGGTAGCTGTAGAAAGGAGGAGGATGGGCGAGGAGGAGGAGGGGGAGGAGGAGGAGGAGGAGGAGGAGGAGGAGGAGGAGGAGGAGGAGGAGGAGGAGGAGGCGAGAGAGGACGACGACGACGACGACGACGATGCCGACGACGGACGACCGGTCCAAGCGACCGACCAACGGACTGAACACGCCCCACCCCCACCCCCCCCACCCCGGCCCCACCGGTGCCGGCCGGACGGACCGACTGGGCTCGCCGGGAGCGACGACCGAGGTCTGTAGGCCTCTGGCAGGCCGCGCGCGCGTGTTGCGCGCCTCCCGGCAGCGTGCGCGCCTCCCTCCGCGGCGCGGCGCCGTGCGCGCCTCCCCTCCGTTGCGCGGCCTCCTCAGCGGCGCCGGCGCGTGCGCCGCCTCCTCGCGAGCGCGAGCGCCCGGTGCGCGCCTCCCCTCGCCGCCTCCCCTCCGCGGCGCGGCGCGTGCGCGCCTCCCCTCCGTGCGCGCCTCCGTGCGGCGCGTGCGTCGCCGCAAAGGCCCCGCGTGCGCGCCTCCCCTCCGCGGCGGCGGCGCGGCGGCGGCGGCGCGCGCCGATGCGCCGCCTCGTGCGGCACGGGTACGCCCCGCTGGCGCCCGAGCCAGACCAGGGCGCCCCCGCGCTCGGCCCGCGCCGCCGTGGCCGTCGGCCGTCGGCCGTCGTCGTCGTCGTCGGCCGCCGTCGTCGTCGTCGTCGTCGTCGTCGTCGTCGTCGTCGTCGTCCGTCGTCGCCGTCGTTGTCGTCGTCATCGTCGTCGTCGTCGTCGTCGTTGTCGCCTCCGTCGTCGTCGTCGTCGTCCGTTGTCCATCGTCGGTCGTCCGTCGTCGTCGTCGCCGTCGTGGTAGTTGCCGTCGTCGCACCCGCTGTCCTCGCCGTCGTCGTCCGTCGTCGTCTTCGTCGTGGTGGGTGTCGTCGTCGTGGCCGTCGCCGTCGCCGTCGTCGCCGCCGCCGTCCTCGTGGTCGTCGGTCTTCGGTCGTCCGTCGCCGTCGGGAGGGACGGAGGGGTCTGATCTGGAGGCGGGTTTCAGTCCCTGGCCATTCCTCCGCCTGGGCCTGGTTCCTCGTTTTGCTCGCCATGAGGGCCACTGGTGCTGGTGTGGCGGGCGGGAAGGGAACGCGTGCGGGCGGCGGAGACGGGTGTGTGTAAGGTTCCCCTGCTCCCGCAGGAGCAGTTCTCGCACGGCCAGGGCGCCGGCACGAGTGCCACCTGAGGCCCACGGGGGCACTCTGATTCTCGGGCCGCTCCTGCAGATTCGGGTCGGGGAGCGCGTGCGTGGCCAAGGCTCGCCGTGGCCAGCAAGACCCTTCCGTTCTCTGTTCAGCGTCCCTTCAGGCGGCAACGATGGTTGCAGACAGGACGAATAATCAGAATAATAATGAAAACCATAAGAGTACTAAGAAGAATTTTAAGAATAACAATAAGATTAATCATAAGAAGAAGATGAAGAATATGAAGAGGAATAACAGTTATAATAACAACAAGTTTCAACATTAATAATAGTAACTTCAATACGAATAATGATAATGATAAAAGGAATAACAAAACTAACAATAACAATCGATATGACGAATACGATTAATAAGCATTACAAGCATAATAAGGAACATCACATTAACAGGAGGAGTAGGAAGAGGAGGAGGACGAGGAGGAGGAGGAAATGCTCATGGAGGAGGCGGCGGAGGAGGAGCACGAGGGGGAGGAGGAGGAGGAGGAGGAGGAGGAGGAGGAGGAGGAGGAGGAGGAGGTTTTTGAGGAGGCGGGGACCCGCAGCAGCAGCGGCCAGGATTGCGGCGCGCAGGCTCGCCGTGGCCAGAAAAGGCCTCTTCGTGCCTCGTGTGTGGTCCTTACGGTGACACGACAGGCGCCGTGTTCACTGCCCGGAGACCTATCGAACTCGCACGTGCTCAGACTAAGGCGGCGCCGTCTCTTTCTTAGCACCCGATTGGCGCAAGCCGTTTAAATAGCGTCAGCGTCGACAGCATACACTCAGCGCTGCAGGGAAAAAGGCGCCACTGGCAAGCACATCGGGCTGCTACGGCAGACGGTCGCAGCGTTCTGGCATCTCGCAAGGATGCACGCTGAGCCCGCTGCTGTTCATCACAGTGATGTCCTGCATGATGGAAGACGCGGTGGTCCTGCTCTCTCCAGGCGCGCATGCGGCGCACATGTCTGGGGAGATGGCAGACATCGCTTACGCCGGCGACACAATTGTGGTAGGGACAGCTACCGCGCACGTCCAAGTGTTCGTCCACGCCATTTCAAATGCCAGACAGGCGTACGGACTGGTGGAGCTCCACGTCAACAAGTTCCAGCTGCTACAGACCAGTTGCGAAGCTGAGGTGCAGATCGGGGACCACTGCGTGCGGTGTGAGGAGTCGTTCGTGTACTTGGGGTCGACTCTGACTGCCGACGGAAGGATGGCGACCGAACTCAGCAGGAGGATCGGGTTGACAAGCGGAGTTCCGCGCGGTGAGGCAAGTGTGGCGGCATCCAAGCTACTGTATGGATTGTCCGTTGGTTGTTGTTTGAGAGCTGATTTGCGAGGGTTTGACGTTTCCCAGGCCAAGTGTCAGAGAATTATCATGGGTATCCCACAGTCCTACGCCTCGAGGACCTCGAACGTGACGGTCCTGCAGAGGGCTTGCGTGCAGTCCGCTTCAAACCAGCTCTACAAACGGCAGCGCGTGCGCATCGGCAAGATTATGCGCTCGTCGCTGGGGTCGGCGCTGAAAAGGGCATCTTTGATCCCCAGAACAGACATCCCAGCCACCAGCCGGTGCGAGCGACGGCGCGTCCGGCTGAACAAGGAGTGGATACGCACAGTCATGCCAGAGGCAACACAGCTGACTGGATCACATGTACGATTCCGCGAGCGAGGCGCGAAGGAACATGCGTGGAAGCAGCTGGTGTGCAACAGGTGATTCAGTCCACGCCATTCGGTCGTAGAGTTCTCTCAGTGATTTGAGTCAGCAATTTTCCAGCGAGCGCGCAGACGCGCCGATCTGCATGCCGATGCTCTCGTCCATGGGCTGCCCGTAGCCTCCGATTCCGACCGATACGGGTAGGTGCCAGGCGTGTAAGGGGGGGGGGGGGCTGGGGCGCGAGGCCGCGGCCCCCGAGCGGCTCCACCTCCCTCCCTCCTCCCCTCTCTTCGTCTGCGTGGCTCCCCTCCACCGTCCCGGCGCCGGCCCTTTTCCCTCCCTTTTCCTCCTTCCTCATCCTTCTCCTCCTTTCTCCCTCTCCTCCCCCCATCCTCCTCCATCCCTCTCCCTCTTCTCGTCCTCCTCCTTTGACCTCCTCCTCCTCTCCTCCTCCTCCTCCTCCCTCCTTCCCCCCCCCCCTCCTTCTCGTCTCCCCTCCTCCTCCTCCTCCTCCTTCTCCCCCTCTCCCCTCCTCCTCCTACTCCTCCCCCCTCCTCTCCTCCTCCTTCTCTCCTCCTCCTCCTCCTCCTCCTCTCTATCTTTCCTCCTTCTCTTCCCTCCCTTCTCTCTCCTCCCCCTCCTCTCTCCTCTTCCTCCTCCTCCCCCCTCCTCCCCTCCTCCTTTCCTCCTCCTCCTCCTCCCCCTCCTCCTCCTCTCCCTCTCCTCCTCTCCTCCTCCTCCTCCCTTCCTCCTTCTCCTTCTCCCCCCTTCCTCCCCCCTTCTTCCTCCTCCTCCTCCTCGCCCTCCCCTCCCCCCCCCCCTCCTCGGGGAGTGGGTCTCGATGGGGGCCTGCAACGCAGTGCTTGCGGCGCTGGAGTTGGAGCTGCGCGAGGACGTCAAGCCCGAGGGCGCCATTCTGAAGGGGCGCGCCGTGTAGATGGAGGGGCACATCGCCGTCGCCCACACTGCGGCGCTTCTCATGCTGGTCGCGCAGGATCGCCTAGAGGCGGTCGCGGCTGCGGCGTTCCGCGGAGCGCTGGAGCGCAGCCGGGCGGCTGAGGCGGCAGACGCCAGCGCGATGGGGGAGCTCATCGGCGCCCGCAACCTCGCGGACGCCTTGCCCTACGCGGACAGCATGGAGCTGTTCGACACCACCGTCGAGACACAGGCCCTCATCGACAAGCTGAACCTCGCCATGCTGAGCAGCCAGTTCGAGGAGAGCAAGGCCATCCAGACATCGACTGATGGTTGGGGCACTGCCCACATGATGGCTGAGATGGACGCGATCACATCACCTCCCAGCGTGGACAGCATAGACGACCCGCCCAGCAATGATAACAAAGGGGCTGAGCGATACCACCTGCGAGAGCTCGGTCTGCATCGAAAACCGATTTCCCGACATGTGCCCGCACGGCGACAACAAGGAGCTGAGCGACACCGCCTGCGAGACTCCTGAGCCCGCTGACAAGGAGGCCGTCGACCCGTGCGGCGAGGAGGCCGCGAGGCAGTCGGCCCTCCCTCGCGCGCAGCGCCACCTTCGAGGACAAGCAGCGCGCGCGGGAGGCGAAGATGTTAGACACAATCGTTGAAGGAAACACAGCGTACGAGCTGGTGCGCTGCGAGGGTGGCGACACGGAGGCGCCCCCCGGAGCGCCGAGCTCGCCGCCGTCTGACGAGAAGGCGATCGACAAGTGCGTCGAGGAGCCCATGGAGAATAATCCCCGCTGGCTCCATCTCGTCGGCGAGAACTGGGGGCCGTTCGGCGCCTGCGACAAAGACGCCAAACTCGAAAAAAAACACGCAGCAACTGTTCCTGTAAGGAGATGGCGCCAGAGAAGTAAAAGTGAAGGCTGATTCCAACATGTCAGTCCGAGTAGATGTTGCAGCTTTCTGTGCGAGGCGGCTTTACAAGAGTAAGCTCAACAATTTCAGGCATGAGTTATGGAGGCGCTTGACGGTTGATGCGTTCTGCGATGCTCTGTGTCGCGAAGCGTCTGATTGAAAGGCCCCCCGAGGGTCGCCGGGATGAATGTTTGCTGCCTGTGCGAAGGTCGCAGGCTGCAATCGAATGGAGTTGTGTGATTTGGTAGACGAGCCAGGCGCTGGTGCTTCCCTGTTCTAATGGAGAGTCTTGAACGCCCCCAGGGGGCCGTCGGATTCCTCGCGGAAGAGATGGCGGTGCCACGGTGCCACGGTGAATCCCTGCCGTCGCTGCGAGCCGATCCCGTTGCGACTCGGACCACGAGGTGGCTCTGTGCCGCGAGGTTCTGGGTGATGGTCGGGTCGGCCAACCCTTAGCCTCCCTCATTAGCCACGTGAGTGTCCTCCTTCTCCCCCTCGCCCTCCTCGTCGTCATGATCATCATCATCCTCTTCCGCCTCTTCTCATCATCCTGCTGCTCCTCCTCCTCCTCCCTCCTCTCCTCCTCCTCCTCCTCCCTCCTCCTCCCTCCTCCTCCTCCTCCTCCTCCTCCTCCTCGTCGCCCCTCCTACTCGTCGTCCTCGTCGTCCTCTTCTCCGCCTCTGCCTCCTCCGCCTCCTCCTCCTCCTCTCCTCTCCGCCTTCCCTCCTCCTCCTCCTCCTCCTCCTCTCCTCCTCCTCCTCCTCCTCCTCCTCCTCCTCCTCCTCCTCCTCCTCCTCCTCCTCCTCCCCCCTCCTGCTCCCCGCCCCCCGGCTATTGCAAAAACTTTGGGGAACAAGGGCTCCAGAAGCATTGCTTGGTCTTGCTTGGCATTGCTTGAAATAGCTTGCCATTGCTCGGTTTTGCTTGGCGTTGCTGGGCAATGATTGGCGTTGCTTGGTTTTGCTTGGCATAGTCTGGCAAATCTTGGCATTGCTTGGTTTTGCACGGCGTTCCTTCGTGTTGTTTGGCATTGCTTGACGTTGCTTCGCGCTGCGTGGCATTCCTCGGCATGTCTCGGCATTGCTGCGCTTTGCTTGGCATTGCTGGAAATTGCTTGCCATTGCTTGGCATTGCCTGGCGCTGCTTGGCATTGCTCGGCAGTGCTTGTAATTGCTTGGCATTGCTCGGCACGGCGCGACATTGCTGGCAGCGCGAGGCGCCGGCGGCGGGGAACCCGAGGAACCGGGCGAAACCGGGGGTCCTCCGAGGGACGGGCACGGAGGCGCGGGGGGCGGGGGTCCCGAGGGAGCCAGAGGGTCCGGGGAACCCCGAGGAACGGGCAACGCAAGGATCGGAGGCGCTGCGGGCGGGGAGCCCGAGGGGGCCGGGCGGGCCGAGGACCCGAGCAACGGGCGACGCGGGAATCGGGGGCGCCGCGGGCGGGGGGCCCGAGGAACTCGGGGGGCCCGAGGAACCTCGGAGCAACGAGCAACGCGGGAATCGGAGGCGCCGGGGGCGGGGCGCCTGAGGGGCCGGGCCCCGGGGCCGGGGGGCCCGCGGAACCCGGGGGGCCTCGGGGCAGCGGGCAACTTGCGAGCCCGAGGCGCCTACCTGACACCAGGTAATGCATAACAAGTCCTTAGGCGAGCCTGACTGGGGGCGCGGCCCTGGCTTTCGCGCCTCGCGCGCTCGTCTTAAACGCCTCCGAAGGATGCGCGGGTGGAGGGCGGTTCTTCTTCAAATGTGGCCGCCGCCCTAGCGCCGCGCGCATTTGCCCCGGCAGTTCCCAGACAGCTATGTGGTAGAAGCCGGCTCCTGTTCGGAAAAGATTGTTCGACGATGCGAGCAGGAACAGGAATTTGCTCGGCGGCAACGCGGCCAGAGGGCAAACCCTTTCCAAGTCGGAGCGAGACTTTCCCGCATCAGCGCGCTTGTTCGGGGGAACGTGAGCCTGCGTTGGCCCCGCGCAGCGCGTTCTGGCATATTGCGCGGCGCAACCTACGCGGGTTGCCAACTTCACTGCGCGCGCAAGCGCCCGGCCTTCGCACCCGTAGCATTGGTTTGCGCGACCCTTTCGGCGGCGATTGCGACGGCTGCTCGGCGCTGGCGGGCGCGTCTTCGCATCCGCGCCGGCGCGCTCGCGCTCGCGCGCTGAGCGGCCCGCTAGTTTGGCGCGACCGACGCGGCCGCGGCGGCGCTGGCCGATCGGGACTTCCCAGCGCGGCTCACGCGCCGCGCCGGCGCGAGGAGCGCGCGTCGGCGCGGGCGGGCGACTCGGGCGGGCGCGGCACCGCGGCGCCGCTGACAATGGCGGCAGGGCGATGGCGGCGACGATGACGGCGGCCACGGCAAGGCCAATGACGGCGCCGACGCTGGCCGCGCCCACGCTTCGCTGGCGAGGGCGTCGGGGGGATTTCGACGCGCGCGCGGCCGACAGGGGCGAGTGGCCTGCCTGGTATCGTTCGATAAGGGTCGCGCCCCCCCCCCCGCCCCCCCCCCCCGCTGCCCGGCAAGTGCGCGGGGCCCCCAAGTCATTCCGACATTCGCGCGCGAGCGGCCCGCGTGGTTTCATTTGGCGAGCGCGTTCAATAAAAACATGGCTTTCCGCGCGAATTTGCTCGGGCGCGCGCGAGGCCTGTCTGCGCAATAGCGCTGGGGAACCATGTGCGTCTTGTCGTTAGTCTTCTGGAACCTCGGCATGGGCATCCGCGCGACGCCCTCGGGTCTCGCAGATGTTCCGAAGCGCGCGCGACGACGCGCGCGCGGATTTTGCTCCACTTGTTGCACGGGACCCCTTGGGAAATTCATGGCATGCGATAAGCGAGCGCGCGCGTGAAATTATCTAGCAGGGGCGAGGGGGCGGCGGGCGGGCGCCCCGGGTTTGCGCGACGTCACATGTAAAACGATCGACAAGGCATCATCGCGGGTAAACTGCGTTCGCCCCTCCGGGGGAAGTGCGGCCTCGGGCGCGATGGGGAATATTTCGGCGCGCGAAAGAACTACGGGGCGCGATGTACGCGGCGCCGTCTACGCGGCGCATTTCATCTTGCCGGACTGGGGCGTTGCCAGCCCCGCTGCTCGTTTAGGCGCCCCACCCGCCCGCCCGCGACTTGGCTTGCAAAACTCCTCCAGCGGCCATTGCGACGACTGCTCGGCGCTGGCTGGCCCGCTGAGGCGGCGGCGCTAGCGCGCGCAGGCGCGCGCTCAGAGCGGCCGGCTTGTCTGGCGCGACCGACGCGACCGCGGCGGCGCTGGCCGCCGGGGATTCCCCAGCGCGACTCGCATGCCGCGCCGACGCGCGGGCACTTCAGCGCGCGTCGGTGATTCGGGCGGGCGCGGAATCGCGGCGACGTCGACAATGGCAGACGCGACGCCGACGGCGGCGATGCTGTCGACGGCGACGACGACGGCGACGGCGAGGCCACTGGCGGCGCCGACGCCGATCGCGCCGATGACGATGATGGCGCCCGCGCATCGGCGATAAAGTATGTGGAGGGATTTCGACGCGCGCGCGGCCGACGGGGCGCGAGTGGCCGGCGTGGCGTTACGCGATTGGAGTCGCGCCCCCCCTCCCCCCATCCCACCCCCCGCGCGCGCGCGAGGGCGTTCGGATGAGCCGACGTGCGTGCACGAGAGGCACGTCTGGTCGAACGTCATGGGCACGTTGCAAAAACCTGCGGCGAACCAGACAGAATTCGCAAGAGCGCGCGCATGCCCTTTTGAACAAGCAGGTTGCAAAGCAATCGTTTGTCTCCCATCTGTTTCCGAGAACCTCGATATTTAACCCGCGCGAAACCAGCGGTTGTCGACGGATTTCGGCATGCGCGCGCGACGACGCGCACGCTTTGACTCTGTTCAGTTATCTGCTATGTTGCCAAGAATTGGTTGCAACAGATGATTCATGATAAACGAGTGCGCGCGCATCGTGCCATGTGACGACGGTGGGGGGGGGGGTCGGGGAAGGGAAGGTCTGGCTGGGCTGGCACGAGCTCATAATACGATCGACGACTGGGGCGCAATCTCGCGCAGCTGCGCAGCGCCAGGGGCTTGGGGAACTTCTAGAGGGGATATTTTGATTTGTTCATGAGTGTTCACTTGTCGCCAATGAGATGTCGATTTCGCGAGTTTGTAGATTACCTACGCTCGCGCAAATATCCCACCCTTCCCGCCCGCAACTTGGCTTGCAGAGCTCATGCGGGTGCGATTGCGATTGGTATTTGGCGCTGGCTGGCGCGTCTTTGCACCCGCGCTAGCGCGCGCGTGTTCGCGCGCAGAGCGGCCCGCTAGTCTTGCGCGACCGACGCAGCCGCGGCGGTGCCGATCGCAGGAGGCGCCCTAGCGCGCCCTGCAGGCCGCGCCGACGCGCGGGCACTTCAGCGCGCGTCGGCGGCTCGGGCGGGCGCGGCGTCGCGGCGACGTCGACGACGGCAGACGCGACGACGATGGCAACGATGTCGGCGACGACGCGCCGATGACGATGATGGCGCCCGCGCGTCGGCGATGCAGGTCGTGGGGGGATGTCGACATGCGCGCGCGGCCGAAGGGCGCAGGTGGCACGCGTTGCATAATTTGCCAGGGGTCGCGCCCGCCCCCCCCCCCCACATCTGCGAGCGCGAGCGCAAGGGCTTTCCAACGATGATTGGCGCGCGCGCGTGAGAGGCCTGCTTGGCTGAATTCAGTGAAAATTTCGGAAACCGATGGTTCCCCTGAGAGTTCGCAGGGTCGCGCGCGGATTCTCTTTGGGGCGGCAGATGCAGATTCTTGGTTTCAAATGTATTCGGGGGCCTCGATCTGGATATCCTCGAGACACTTTAGGCGGTTGAAGAATTCAGGCACGCGCGCGCGACGACGTGCGCGCGTCATCTTTGGCGGCATGTTTTCGCGGCGAAAGTTGTTTGAAAACTCTTGTTTCTGATGGGCGAGTTCGCGCGCACATACTCGTATTATCGTTGCTACTAATATGAATCATGAAAAAACCATGGAAGTCTGATTCGGGCAATAGGGCGATGGGGCTATAGGGCAATGGAACTATGAGGCTATAGGGCCAGAAGGGGTATAGGTATATAGGGCTATCTGGCTATAGGGCCATTGGGCTATATGGCTGTAGCGCTGTAGGCCTATAGGGCTATGGGTATATAGGGCAATGGGGCTATAGGGTTATAGGAACATAGGGCTATAGGGATATAGGGCTCTGGGGCTATAGGGCTATAGGGCTGCAGGCATACAGAGCTTTAGGGCTATAGGGCCATAGGGGTCTAAGCCTATAGGGCTATAGGTCTATAGGGCTATACGGATATAAGGCTATAAGGCTACAGGGCTATAGGGCTATTATGCTATAGGGCTACTGGGCCATCGGGCTATAGGGCTATATCGGGCTACAGGGCTATAGAGCTATAGGGCTATGGGCTGTCAGGCACCCGGACTGCCGGGCACCCGTGCACCCGGGTACCCGGGCGGGCCGCTGAAATCGGCGGCACAGCACACCTAACCATATGAATCCGCTAGGACCCCTACAGAGGCAAGCTCTGATTGGGGAATTTTTGGGCAGGGGCGGGGGTGGGGCGTTGCCGGCTGGGTTGGGCTGGCATGATTCATTCTTATTTTAAATGAGAGATGGGGTAGGACCACGTGCAAATTGCAATTTCCTGGGGAGGGGGGGGGTCTATGTTCTGTTAGAAAGGAGAGAGGACTTCTGCGCAATTGTGAGTTGTCAACTCCACTGCTCGCGCAGTCATACCACCCATCCACCCGCAACTTGGTTAGCAAAACCCACGCGGCTGCATCCGCGCCAGAGCGGCCTGCATGTCTGGCGCGACCGGCGCGGCCGCGGTGGCGCTGACCGCTGGGGACTTCCTAGCTCGCGTCGCAGG
>CAUYUJ010000504.1:101904-112847 GCA_963575745.1 Prorocentrum cordatum
CCGCCACGGATCTGGCGGCGGCGGCGGCAAGTGGGCCTGCCCGGGGGAGGGCGAGGCGAGGGCGAGGCTCGGGCGGGGCTGCACAGCACGCCCTGGGCCCCTGGCATCGCTCGGACGTGTGCATTTTTTTTCTTTCGGCGGGGACCATCGAGGAGCATCCTTGATCATCTGGCGAAAAAGCCCCGCGCGAAGCCGGGAAAAGCACAGGGAGTGGACGTCCGAGCGAGGGCCAGGGGCCCGGGAGGCGCCCGGGCACCGGGGCGCCAGCGGCGCGGCAGCGGCGCGGGGGCCCGGCGGGGGCGGAGCGTGACCCCGCACGGCGTTTCGGGGGCCGTGCCCTTGGCCCGCCCTTGGCATCGCTCAGGCGTGTGCCTTTGTTCTCGGCGAGGGGGCCATCGAGGAGCATCTTGGATCCCCTCGCGAAACATCAGCGCGCGGCTGCACGGGGAAGGGACGTCTGAGCGACGACCAGGGGCCCTTCTGCGTGGGTGTGGGCAGCGCTGGGCCGCAAGGGTCAGCCTCCACGCCGTCGGCCACCCCGTGTTCCTGGCCCGCAACAGCAGGTCAGCCGGGCCAGGGCAGTGGTGCGCCCGTTGGTTGCCTGGAGCTGCCGCGGGCCGAGCCACATGGGCGGTTGGTATACGGAGAACATCGCGACTCTTCGTTGCAACGAGCCTCCACAGGTCTAAAGAGTTCGTGGCACGGGGTCTACGTTGGAAATCCCTGCAATAAGTCCCTCATCATCTGCACGTCCACAGTTCGACGCGATCGCCGACATCTCGCTCGCGGGCGATTCCGACGTCAGGGTAGCACGTCGTCCCCTGTTTCCTCCCCTTCGCCTCCTCCTGCTCCTCATCTTGCTTTCCTGTCTTCGGTCTTGTGAGAAATCCCGTGGGCCCCATACAGTTGTTCATTTCGAAAGAGAGAGAGAGAGAGAGAGAGACAGAGACAGAGACCAGAGAGATCTCGGCTGCAATCTGGATGGATATATTATATAATATATATATATATATATATATACAAGACTTTAAGGCTCGCTGCGCTTCGCCTTCTAATCTTGGTCCTTGCACCTGGAAGGGCCAGCGGAAAGGGGAGACAGGGGGGACCTCTTTGGTTGCCGCCCTGCTTGCTTCTTCAACGCTGGCTTCGAAGATGATTCCGAGAGAACTCGCAGATTCTCGGCAAGAGCTCCCTGAGGGGGCTAAGCAAACGCTCAGAGAGCCCCAAGAGGCCTCAGCAGTGCCCAAGAGGATCCGAAGAGAGGCCCAAGATGGCTCCAAAAGATCTCGGGGAATCCCGTCTCAACAACACTTCAAGTCGCCCGGACATCGTTTCTGGATGGGCAGCCTTGTGAGGATTCGGGGAACGCCAAGGAATGCTAGTTGCGTTTCCTCCTTCTCCTGTTCTTCCCTCTGGTCCCACTCTTCCTCCTCCTCCTCCTCCTCCTCCCCCTCCTCCTCCTCATCCTCCTCATCCTAGATCGGGCCTGTCGCGGAAGGGCCTTCGACCCCCGCGCAGAGGGGGGGCGGCGACCGCGACAGCGACGGCGACGATGGCGATTGCGCAGCGGGAAAGCGGAAAAGGAGGAGAACGAAGACGATGACGAAAACGGCCCTTCTGGAGGTGGTGTTGTTTCTTTCGGTTTTCTCGCTCGGCCCCCACAGGGCTGAGGAGGAATCCCGGGAAAGCGAGAGGGGCGAAAACGAGCGGAGAAACCGCAGCGGTGGTTTTCCGGGGACCCGGCGCCGCAAATTAATGATGCTTTTTGTGTGTGCCAAGGCGGGCAAGTACATTGCAACAACAATGATATCATATCAACCTGATCGCTGGCAAATATCTATGAGCACTGTCGTAGAAATTGACGTAGTAATTTACAATACTCTGTAGGGGAAGTACGGCCCCCGGCGTATGGCCGGCCCTTTGGATAATACAGCTTCCGATATTCGCACGCGAGGTGCGCCAGCATCTGTGCATCCTGTAAAGAAGCATAATGTTCCAATTTGTTTATCAATTTCTGCCCCTTCCGACCGAGGTCAGATGCAACAGCTTTGATAGCATCTGGAAATACACGCAAGAGGTCGCACAGGGTTTTGCTGACACTATCGGGGCCGCCCTTCTCGGCGAGTCGGTCTGCCTGGGGGCGGTCTTCACCGCCGAGCATGATCAGGCCGATGTGGGCGTAGTAACCTGCACGAGTACAGGAAGGTGCATCGAAGAGGTCCGGGTACTGCGCACCGATGTCCCGGGCCACCACGTCGGCCAGAATGCCGCGCAGACGCAGCTCACCTAAACATTTAATGACATGGTCATTTTGGGTCACCCCAGAAATCCGGGGGCCCTCGAGGATGGTCGCCCACACGGCGCGGCAACGAGCCCCGTTGGCCATGCACACCCAGTGGACATATTCTGCACAATTTTCCCGATGTGTGTCTTTGCCAAAAGTCGAAAGAACTCCTCTGGCAGACCCAAGCAAGGACGAAGGCGGCGCTCCCGCAACAGGCGCGCCAGTCTCTGCGCACCGAGGTTCTATCCATTTGTTGTCGTATTTCTTCAAGAAAGAATCTGCGTCAATGTTGAACTTGAAAGGCGCTTTCATTGCTTTCAGTCTGGAGGCACTGTTCAAAACGACCCGGTCTATGACGAGGTTGCCAAGAAAGAGCGGCCCGTCGGCTGGGATGCATTGCGTATGCAGGTGCAAGTGAGTGGTGTCAAATGTGTAATGAAAGTTGTTGCGTGCGCGAGCCTGGGGCCCTCGCAGGGCCTTCTGTTGTTCCGAGGGAAACTGTAGGAAGAACTCGTCCGCGGCGCCATCAATGCCCTCGCCAATCCGGTCTAGCCACTCGGCAAGGAAGAAGAGTGTCATGCGACAGTAATCCGCCACGCGGCCCGGATCGAACTCTGTCGCTGTATGCCGCAGCGCCACGGTCAGTGACGGAGCTTTGCGTTTTTTGGTGGGCCTCTGCGACTTCTCTCGCGATGCTGACCACTCTTGGGGTGAAACCAAAGTGCCGTCAGTAGTCAGCACCATGCCGGTCTTGATGCCCTCGATGGTAGATGCGCAGAGTTGCACGCCTGTTCCACGTGTGGGTCTCCATTTCTCGCAAAGCTCAATGGCAGGCTTTCTGGCCTTCTTATGACTTAAACAGAAGACCGTCAGACAGCTCCATCGCGCTAAGAGGTGAGTTTCCTCGTTGACATGGAGTACCCATGCTTCGCGCCGAGTGGACGTGAGGCGGGGCTCGGGCACTGGAGTTTCGCAACCGCATGCGCAGTAAGAGGCAAAGCGGCGTTTCGACATACTGTATGTCTTCGTGTCCTGTTGTGTTCCAAGAGTTCCTTGAGCCAGAAGCTGGCTACGGAAGAACAGTGTTCAGATGATGGGACGGCTTACACCCTTGCTTCTGCGATGTGGAAACATTCCTGTTCTGTGTGGGAATTTGCATGGGTGCGGTGAAAATCTGTGGGAATCTCGTTAAAAATGCGCTGCCGATGACGATGCCTTGAACAGCTGGTGCGGTTTGCGTTGGAGTTCCTTTCACTTTCGTTTGCTGTGGCAATGGCTGTGCCACCCAACGGAACACCCAACGGAACACTTTACGAAGACACCCCTCGAGTAACGTATTGTGAACAATCCCACGGAAAACACCCCAGGAAACACATGCGCAGCATTCCCGCGAAACGAAAACATTCCACGAAACACCACGCGAAAAGCACCACGCGAAAAACACCCCACGAAACATTCAACAGAACACAGAACACGAAACACACCTTACGAAGCACGACACGAAGAACACCCCACGAAACACCCAACGAAACACCCCACGAAGAACACTCCACGGCACACCACGCGAAAGCACACCACGAAACACCACGCGAAAAACAGCGCACGAAAACCACCCCACGAAACACCTAACGAAGCACACAACACGAAGCACACCCCACGAAACACAATACGAAAAACACCCCACGAGTCACCGACCGAAACACCCCACGAAAAAGCGCCCCACGAAACACCCCACGAAAGCACCCCACGAACACCACGCGAGGAAATCACAACACACCACGAAACAACGAACGAAACACACAACACGAAACCCGCCTCACGAAACACGACACGAGAAACACCCCACGAAACACCCTACGGAAAACACCCCACGAAACACCACGGGAAAATGCCCCACGGAACATCACACTAAAACCATCACACGAAGAACACCACACGAAAAACATCACACGAAAACCACTCCACGAGACACCGAACAAAACACACAACGCGAGACACACCCCACGAAACACGACACGAAGAACTCTCCACTAAACATTCTACGAAATACAGCCCACGAAGGACCACACGAAAACACATCACGAAACACCGCGCGAAGAACATCACACGGAAAAAACAACGGAACACCGAACAAAACACACAACACGAAGCACACCCCACGAAACACGACACGCAGAACACCCCACGAAACACCCCACGAAGAGCATCCCACGAAAAGCTGACGACGACGGCGGCGAAGACGAGGAAGCCCACGAAATCTAACGATTATGTCTTTGCGCGCGACTCCGAGAAGCGCGCGGTGGTCCTCCCCTTCAGGAGTAGCCAATCTCTTGGTTTCGTCCTTCGCGTCGTCGTCGTCGTCGTCGTCGTCGTCGTCGTCCCCCTCCTCATTCTATTTGTCTTCTTTCTTTGCGTCTTCCTCCTCCTCTTCCCCCTCCTCGTCCTTGTCCTCTCCATCCTCCTGCCGGCAACGAAGCCTTGAACAGCTGGTGTGGTTTGCGTTGGCGTTTCTTATGCTCTCGTTGTGCTGTGGCAATGGTTGCGCCACCCCGTGGAACACCCCACGGAACCCTTTACGAAGACACCCCTGAGGAACATATTGCGGACCATCTCACGGGAAACTCCCCACGAAACACATACGCAGCATCTCGCGAAATGAAAACACCCCACGGAACATCGCGCGAAAAACATCACACGAAAAACACCCCACGAAACACTTGACAAAACACACAACACGAAAGACACCCCACGAAACACCCAACGAAACACCTCACGAAAAACATCCCACGACACACCACACGAAAACACCCCACGAAACACCACGCGGAAAACATCATACGAAAAACACCCCACGAAACACCGGACGAAACACACAACACGAAACACACTCCACGAAACACGATGCGAAAAACACCCCACGAAACACCCAGCGGAAGACCCCGCGGAAAAGCACCCCACAAAACACCCCACGAAAACTGCCGACGGAAAAGAACACACGAGGAACACCCCACGAAGTACCGAACACCACGCACAACACGAAGCACACCCCACGAAACCCGAGACGAGGAACACCCCACGAAACGCCCCACGAAACACCTCACGGTGAACACCCCACGTAACACCATATGAGCACCTCCCACGAAACACCGTGTGAAGAACATCACACGGAAAACATCCCACGAAACACGGAACGAAACACACAACACGAAACACATCCCACGAAACAGGACACGAAGAGCACCCAACGAAATACCCCACGAAACACCCCACGAAGAACACCCCACGGAAAATCGCGCGAAAAAATCTTGGGAGCACCGAAACACCCCACGAAGTACACCCCACGAAATACCTCACGAAACACTCCACGAAACACATCTCACGAAACAGGACACGAAGAACACCCCACGAAATACCCCACGAAACACCCCACGAAGTACCCCACGAAACACTCCACGAAGAACACCCCACGGAACACCCCACGAAGAACACCCCACGGAACACAGCACATTGGGGGGCGCCGGGTGGTTCGAAAGCTGGCCGTCTCTCACGTCGGGTCCTAAGGGTTCCCACAGTTTGCGTGGGCCACTGGACCACGGGTCGCGCAGATCGGGGCCGATGGGGTTTCCCACGTCTTGCGCGGGCACCTGGAAACGAAATCACGGACGGTGGCGTTGTGTGGTTCGTAGGTGAGGAGACTCGCCAAAAACAGTGCTTGCATGGGGATGGAGAGAGAAGGAGACATACCAACGAAAGTGTTTTTTCGCATGTCCGAATGTATAAAGCAAGGGGGCAATAGTTGAGCCCCGGGCCGTCATGGGCTCGCACCTTCGGGCTTCGACGAAGTCCGACGTGCGTCGAGAGACATGGCTGGGCCGTTTACCTGGAGCTGGGGCGGCGCCTCACCGCCGCCGTCGTCTTCGCGATGGTCTTCGTCACGGGGCACTTGCTGGCGGGCTTCTTGGACGGGGCGACGCCGGCGGAGGGCTGCGACGTGGAAGAAGAGGAAGTCGATGGCGTGACGGGCTGGGTGAAAGCCACGACGCTGCCGAGCTCGGAAGCCCACGTCTTCAGGGCGTTGTGAACCTTGACGGGCACATTCGGCGCAATTGAGATCGCGAAGTTCAGCAACTCAGTGATGGTGTACGGCTCCGAGGTGTGCTTGGTGCCCGTGCGGGTCATTGACACGCGGTTAGAAAGTATCTTCGCCTGCGCATTCCACGCGGTCTGGTTTGGAGTGGCGGGGACGGCCATGTCTGCGGACACGAAGGCGTCGATGAGGATGTGCTTCGTGATGTCGCCGATGAAGTTGCATGCTTTGGCCGCGGCCGCGTCAGAGTTCCCGTATGCGGCGCCCACCCACGCCCAACTGCGGCCCTGCGTGGGGTTCGCGGCGGCGGTGGGCGGCATGAAGTTGGCATGCGTCCTGACCACGCCTGCCGGGGTGCTGGGAAGGCCCACCTGCTCCATCGCGCGAGCCGACAAAGTGCTGAGGCCATGGCGGTTGGCCGGTTGCGTGGCCTTGAGGCTGGCGCCATCTGCAAAGGTCACGCGTGCGCCAGCGTTCTTCTTGCCCGGGATGTCGATCATCTCCAAGTGCACCGAGATGGTATACAATGATGCCTGCTTCCGCTGACCCTGCACTGGCGTGCTCTCCGGCGCCGCCATCTGCAAAGGTCACGCGTGCGCCAGCGTTCTTCTTGCCCGGGATGTCGATCATCTCCAAGTGCACCGAGATGGTATACAATGATGCCTGCTTCCGCTGACCCTGCACTGGCGTGCTCTCCGGCGCCTTGGCGGTGTTCAGGAGCGCATTCTTAATGCTCGCCTTGGGAGGCATCGGAGGCGGCGGTTTGGCCGGGGCTGGGTCTAAGCACGGTGCTGCCGAAGCGCGCCCGCAGCTGCGGATCTCTCGAGCCTTCGACGGCGGCGGCACGCAGTGTGTACAATGACATGCCCGTGCGGTCTCGAAGGCCGAGACGGCAACAGATCGGGGATAGGGGTTCCCACAGCTTGCGCGGGGCCCCGCGGAGCTAGAGCGGGCTACCTGAATCTGGGCCAGATGGGGGTCTCTCAGGGTACGCCGGACGCCCGAGACGACAGCGGGAACGGGCGGGCTCGGGAGAGTCCTGGGAGCAGGCGGGAGACACTCGGCTCGTTTTGGCCAAGTGGGGGTCAGGGTGGGAGGCAGAGGGGGCGAGGGGGAGAGCAAGGGCGAGTGGATGCAGAGACTGAGGTATGTCTTTTTCAGGGCTCTGGCGGGCCGCGCTGTCAAGGGCGCCGGTGGCGCGGCGTGGCGGCGGCGGGTCGTTTGCGGACCGCGGCGCGAGGAGCGGCAGCACTCTCTAGCACTAGTTCTGTCCAAACTATGTTCTTCGTGAGGGCGTGCCCAGCAGCCGTGCGTCGCTCTGAGGCGGCGAGGATCCTAAGGTCGGAACGGCGTTGGGCACGGCTGAGCGCCACGTACAGGTGCCCGTGCGTGAAAGGGCTGCGCCGCAGATCGATCACGCACTTGTTGAGGGTGCTGCCCTGAGCGCCGTTCAGGGTGGAGGCGTACGCTGGGCGCAGGGGAAATTGTCGGCGCACGATGGTTGTTGCACCCTTGGCCAAGTGCCAGCGGAAGCAGATCCGGGGTAAAGGGAAGCGTCTGCCGTCCAGCGTGTCGACATCCACGTGATTGTCGTGGACGGCGACGAGGACCACCCGAGTGTGGTTCATCAGACGATCCTGTGGACTGAAGTTCCGCATTATTTCATACAAAGCGCCGACGACCAGTCGAAGACGGTGGGGGGGAACCCCGTGTTCGGTCTGGACGTTGAGAAATTCGGGCGTGACGTGAGGTTCTATGAAGTGGTCGTCCCGGTCTATCTCTATAGAGTCGGCGCTGAATCGGTGGTATTCGGCGCGACGGTAAGTGTGCGCGAGGATGTCCAGGACCATGTCGTTGAAAGCGTCAACGGTGTCGTTCGTGACGGCGAGGATCTTGGACTTGGCGCAAGCATGGGTGTCGTTGGGGTGGGGAAAGCAGAAGTCAATGGCTTCGCGGGGATCGAGTATGGTCGGGCAGAGGTGCAATTCCAAGTAACCCGGAGTGCCATCGACGGAGTGATTGGCTTCGGCAGTTCCGTTGCCGATCGTCTCGATCCAGCGAGCGTATGTGGGATCAGCATGTTGCCTGTGTTTGGTGGTGAGCCGGTGGCATTCGAAACGGTCCCACGTTGCCGACGAACGCACGCTCATTGCAACAATGTCGCGTCTGGACGCATGCTTGAGGACAGGGGGGATCTGGCGGAAGTCCCCGTAGCATATGATGACCTTGGGAGAGTATGCGTCGGGGGCTGCATGTCGCAGGGTGTCCAGGAACTGCACGACGGCATCCCATGCTGTCCTCTTCGTTCCGGGCCATTCGTCCCATTGTAGGACGGAAGCGCGAGCTAGCCGCGCGGCATCAGCAGTCTGCAAGCCCAGAGTGCAAGTCAACGGATCCTCGTCGCCCAAAGGGATCTTGAATGTGGAGTGGGCCGTGGCGCCGTGAGGTAAGAGGAGGGCGGCCTGTCCTGTCGTGGCCACGTTCACACAGGATTTGCCGATAGCCTCGGTGTAGTGGTGCACGTATTGGGCCAACGTGGATTTGCCAGTGCCAGCGGCGCCGTGGACGAAGACGAACTTGGATGCATTGGCGTCGATATGTCCAGTGATCGTCTCGGTGGCCGCGCGCTGCTCTGAATCGCTGCGCACGCGAGCCTCGAGCGCCTGGAAGGTGATCGTGGCGGGCGCGGGTGTCGAAGGAGGAGTGCTGCCGGCGGACTGTCCGCCCGTTGATTGTACGGTCACGGGCGCGTCCAAAAAGGCAAGCGCGTCGGCGCGGTCCTGCGCCGCCGCAGCAAGGCGCAAGCATTGCTTCAGTTCCGCCGCGGCAGTGGACGGCGCCATCCCCCGGTCGAGGAAGTCCTTCATGAGGTGCTGGGCGAATGCGTTGTACAGCGTCACTGGTTTAGCGTCGAGGTCGAGGAGCACGACAAAGGCGAAGCGCAGCTGGTGGGCCGTGTACCGTAATTCCACGAGTTCTTGCAGAACGCGGGCGGCCTCGTCGTCCTTGGCAAACATGCCGGTCGCCAGCATGGCCTCCTCGTACGTAGGGTACTGCGAGCCATTGTGCGATTGGCAGTCTTGGAAGCTCCTGGAGGAGGGGGGCCAAACAGTGGGGGTTATGGAAAGGGGAGGTGGTGGGGGGAGTGGAGGGGGAGGGGGAGGGCCGGAAACGTCTAAATCGAACAGACCGTGCAAAGTTTGATGGCCGTCGGGGGAGTGGAGGGAATGTTCGTTCGGGGAAGAAGAGGGGGGCGCAGGTTGGAGGCCCGGTCCTCTTGGGAAAGTGGAGGAGCATCTGTCGCAGGTAGAAGACGTCCTTCTGCCGTGGGTACTTCATCTCCAGCCGGCACACGGGCGGTTCTCCCCGCATGCGGACGCACACGTAATTCTGGCGTCCCGGCGGCGCCATGTCCGTGGTTGGGCGCACAGGGAGGTCTGCAGGTATTCGGTGCCATCGTGTAGACAGGGTCGGCCACTCGCTCTGGGGCGGTTCGACGAGGTGGTTGCCGAACACATCGGGGAAGAATCCGCGGAACGCCACGGGGCAGGTCGTGCTGACGATGAACCGTTCGAAGTACTCGGTGTATTTGCAGCTGAGGAAGGGCTCCCGGTTGGGGCGGTAGAAGTAGCGCTCCAACTGAGACGTAGTGTGGTCTGCAGCATCGGCCTCGAAATCTTCTCCAAGGTTCGCCCAGTCATCGTCGGGAAGGTGCACGGGCAAGCAAAGTACGGTGGGCACGCGCTCGTACGTGGTGTAGCCGAAGATTCGCCATGCGCACTCGGTGGCTACCAGGTACCGTCCCCGTAGCAAATCGGCAATTTCGTCTGTCGGCCGGTCTTCCGAGCCAATGGTGTACATGGTGTGGTCGGGGCCTTTGAAGAGGTACTTGAAGAGGTTTTCAAAGAGATTGACTGATCCGGCGAACTTGACGTTCGCATGGCCGTCCCACTTCAAGAGTATTCGGGGGGAGTACTCAACGACCAGTCGATTGCAGCACACGTTCCGTCGTCCGCATGCAGGCCCGCCGGACTGGCAATTGGGGCAGGTGCCAGAGCACGGGCGTCGGCGGTGGTGCGGGTACCCTCGGGCGTCCATCTCGGTGGTGTCGGCGAACGGCCATGGGCAGCCTTTGATGCACTCTTGGGCGGGGTCGTCCGGGTGGCAGGAATGGTTGCACCGATGAATCATATGAAGCAGAACGCGCTCGCGGAGTGGGCCAGGTTCGGGAGGAACTTCACAGGATATGAGAGCATCGATCTCCTCGGGCGTGCAGGGCGGGTTATCCACTGCGAGAGCAATGTGGGCATGGGGGAGGCCGCGCATCTGGTACTCTATGACGCGGATGAGGTACCTTCGGCGCCCGCAGAAGTCGTTCTTGAGGAAGGAAATCATCTCCAGGAGGCGCGCGTGAAACACGCGGACGACGACGTCTGGTCTGTCAGCAGCGGTTTGTCCTGGCAGGAGGGCGGATTGAATTTCTGGCCAGTATGGGTTGCACGTCAAGGTGATGAAGAAGGTAGGCGGTCCTTTACGTCGCGCCAGTTCTAAGCAGTCGACTCGAAGACGTCG
>CAUYUJ010000505.1:0-12500 GCA_963575745.1 Prorocentrum cordatum
ACGCTCGTGCGGCTCCTCGACGCGGAGGCTCAGAAGATCCACCAGAGGCTCAAAGGTACCACTGCCACCAGCCAGGAGACTGTTCTTTAGGGTCCAGTGATAACCCGGGTTATCGTCGCAGGCCCAGAGGTTGACACCAACACCCAGATCAGCGGTGTGCCTCCACCGAGGGAAGACGATCCCGATCTCGGTGATGGTGGTAATACTCTGGGTTCCAAGTTGACCAAAATATTTCCACCAACACCGAAATCTAGGATCATCTTCCCCCTGTGGAGGAAAACCCCCTGTGTTGGTGTTGGTGTTCATTTCCAGGCCTCCAATATCGGGCTTGCCCTCCCCTCCCCCCCCCCAGGAGAACTCAACCTTGCCGGCTGCGCGCGCAGGTCCAGGTTGGGGGGGCGCGGGCATATGCAGGGCTGCCCACAGCGCGAAGGTTGGGTTCTCGGCCGGCCCTCTCCTCCCCCCCCCCTGGATGACCCGGGCTATCGCCGATTAAAAAACGGTCTTTGGGGGGGGTGGCTGTCCCACCCTCTCGAGCTGGTGGCACCTCGTTCCAGGCATGCCTCCAGAGAGTTCCCGGTAAGGAGGTGCCACCAGCTCGAGGGGAGGGAGCGGCCACCCCAGTAGCTGGTGGTAGTGTTACTCATGTCTCTCCTGAAAGATCGAGGAAGAAAAACTGCGTAAATATAAACGTTTGGCGCTCCGCGCGGATTTCTTGGATCCGCGGTGGGCCCCCCCCCCAGCGGCGCCGGAGGCGCCGCCCCCAGCGCGCTCCGCGCGCCAGGGAGGGGGGTCCAGCGCAGATCCAAGAAACCCGCGCGGAGCGCCAGAAGTTTATGTTTATGCCGCTTTTCCTTTCCACAGGAGGGGAGCGGTACCGATGCCGCTGCCTGTTCTGGAGAGAGCTCCTCGCCACGGCCAGATTCGCCTCGGAATCCAGCCCCCCTGAGGTCACGGCAAGATCACGGCGGGAGGTCCTGGGCCGCGTTCGGCCGTCGGGGCCCTCGCTGGGCCTCGGGGCGGCCAAAGAGCGGCTCGGGATGAGGAACCGCTCTCGGGTTCGGAGTTGCGGGCTCCCCGTACAGTGGAGACCCATGCCAAGAAACACCCGGCTTGCCTCCAGGGTCCCTGGGGTTTCTTGGGTATCAGCGGTTTCGCGATAGAGAGAGCGCGAGGTTCCCGCACCAAAAATTGGTGCACGCCCTGGGGTCTCATGGTTGGGTTTCTTGTGGAAGGTTTCTTGTGGGCTGGCCTCCACTGTATTGCAAATTCAGGGCGTGGCATGTCCGGGTCGGAATCCTGGCCAGGGCGCGCCCCGGGAGACGGCCGCGGAGCACGGCGGGGGCGTCCGTCGAGGCTGTGTGCCCGGGAGGCTGCAGAACCTCGGGGATTCTGCCTCCTCTCACGGTGGCAGCACTGATTCCCATGGCCACGCCTCGGGTGGTCCCCCTCCTCCTCCTCCGCCTCCTCCTCCTCCTCTTCCTCCTCCTCCTCCTCCTCCTCCTCCTCCTCCTCCTCCTCCTCCTCCTCCAGGCTCTCAGACCCTGGGTTCCCTCTCCACTGGCTCCCTGCCCACTGCCCTCGCCGCAGCGGGCGCGGTGCCTCTCTGCTCCCCCGCAGGCGGCTGCACCGGCGGCGCCCGCCGGGCGGGGGGAGGCGGCCGCGGCGCGGGCGCGCGCGGCCTCGGCGCCCCCCGTGGGCGAGGCGCTGCCGTGGCTGCGCGGGCTGCTGCAGGCGGCGGAGGATCGGCATCACCCAAGGGTTTCGAGTCAGCGGCCCTGGTTTACCACCCGTGGACTCGCACACATGTTAGACTCCTTGGTCCGTGTTTCAGGACGGGTCGAATAGAACCGTTTAGTCCTCGTCGTTGTTCGGGAGAGAAGAAACACACAGACACAATTAATCGTCGATGCCCGAGAAAATATGGGAAAATATGGGCAGTGGGGGGGAAGACAGAAACCCCGAACATATGGGAAAAATATGGGGAATGATTTTATCTGTGTGCCTTTATTTGTGTGTCCTTGGGCCCCTTCATTTGTGTCAGGGAAATGCCCAAGTCACCAAGGTCCCCCGCCAGTGGCAAGCCAAGACGAGCTTCCAAAACGCCAAGGACATTGCAACCAGACGCGAAGGAAACATTCCGCAGATGAGTTCTGCCAGAGTCGCGGCGGGGCGCGCCAGGGGCACAGCGGGGCACGACTGGCGGAGGGCGCGGAGCGGCGCGCCGCGGCCAGAGGGGCCGGGGGCGAGGGAGCCACGCGCAGGCCGTGGAAGTCTTCGTGGGCGTGCTGGAGGACAATGGCGGAGCGCAGGGAGAGGCATCACCCAAGCGTGCATCTTGTGCAGGCCCTGCGGCCGGTGCCGCCGACCCTGAAGGGGGAGGACGACGACGACGACGGCGGCGACGACGACGACGATGACGACGACGACGACGACGACGACGGCGGCGGCGACGACGACGACGACGACGCTGTGGCGTTTCGGAGGATCGGCATCGCCCAAAGATGAACAGGCTCTACAGTCTTAGCTGCTCTGAGACGCTCGTTTTGAAACGCCACACGTGCCGTGTTCAAAACGTCAGTGTAAACACGCTGCGTGTTGGCTCAACGTGTTGGCCCACGTTTTGGTGAATGTATCGCGCCAAACGCACGTTCTTCGATCTACGTGTTGAGCTCCGTGTTATCACGCTACGGGTTGCGTGTTGCGTATCGGGGCGACTAAGCCTACTATGCGTGCGTCGGCCCCCCATCGGCGACGCGCGTGCTGTGAACTCTTACAGGATGGGTTCGTCGTCGAGCGTTTTCTGGCCATGCCGTCTGAGCAACGGTCTGCCATAGTATTCGGGCTTGTCCCTTTACAGGAAGACTATTCCCAAATAGTCAAACATAGAGTGTGGACGAGTTCTCTACTATTTTTGGCTATGTTTGAATTTGCTTGGATTTTTTGTATATTACTAGTACCATTATTATTAGTTTTAGTATTAGTACCATTATCATTATCATTATTCATAGTATCAAGTTGACAAACGAAACAACACATCCTCCAACATCCGCCTGCAGGAGGACACGCCCAGCCTCGTGCTATAGTATGTTCGTGTGAGTGAGGGGCTGAACGGTCTCACACTGTCCCTGGGTGCGTTGCTGAAGTGGGGGTCCGCGGCGCGGATTCTGTTTGTTGGTTGGTTGTCGGTTGTCGGTTGTCGGTTGTCGGTTGTCCGTTGTCCGTTGTTGTTGTCGTTGTCGTTGTCGTTGTCGTTGTCGTTGTCGTTGTCGTTGTTGTTGCTGCTGCTGCTGTTGCTGTTGTTGTTGCTGCTGCTGTTGTTGCTGTTGTTGTTGTTGTTGTTGTTGTTGTTGTTGTTGTTGTTGTTGATCTCATACTTATGAAGAATATTTTTGTTGATCCCCCCTCACCAGTGCATGCTGTTTTTCTCCATCAGAGTGTGCCCCTCGACGCTCGCACCCTGTTTTTTGACAGGGAAGGTCTGATGCTCAAGCTCAGCTCCTGGCCCCCCCGGATTGCAACAACAACGGCTCCCGCTTGAGACTTCCTCCAAATTTACTCAGGACCCCCGCTCCCGCCAGAGACTTCATCACAATGTACTCAGGTTCGGTGCTCCCGCCTGCGACCTCTTCGCAATTTAGTTAGGACCCCCGCTCCCATTTGAGACATCCTCACAATTTACGCAGGATCGGTGCTCCCGCTTGTGAGCTCCTCGCAATTTAATCAGTACCCCCGCTCCCATGTGAGACTTCTTCGTCATTTACTCAGGAACGGCGCTCCCGCTTGAGACCTCTTTGTAATTGAGTCCAGACTTCTTCGTAATTTAATCCAGACCCTCGCTCCCGCAAGAGAACCCTTCACATTTAATGCAGGGGTTGCGCTCTCGCTTGTGATGTTCATGCGATGGATTCAGAAATCGCGCTCTCGACGCTCAGGGAACACGCTGCGCCAAGGACGCCGTCACAATTTACTTAGGAAAGACGCTCTCGCCATACCCAGGCATCCCGATTGAATGTCCCACCCGCCCGACCCGCCCGTCAGGGAATCGCCCGCCCGTCGTGGGCTCCCGCCCGAGACTTTCTTCAGGAACGGCGCTTGCTTCCTCGAACGTTCACGCTCTTACCTTCCTGCTCCTCCTCCCTCTCCCTCCTCCCCCCTCCCTCCTCTCCTTCCTTCTCTCTCCCCCCTGTCTTCCCTCATCCTTTTGCCTTATGCCCTATCCCCTCTCCCTCCTCTCCCTTCTCCCTTCTCCCTTCCCTCTCCTGCCTCCTCCCTCCCTTTTTTTTTTTGTTTCTCTCTCTCTCTCTTTCTCTCTTTCCCCTCTTTCTCTCTCTGTCTCTCTCTCTCTCTCTCTCTCTCTCTTTATCTACCTCTCTTATGCGTCTTTCTCTCTCCTTCCTTCTCTGCCTCTTATCAACCGCCCCCTGCTTCGCTTCTTCTCTCCTGGCGTTTTCCCCCTTCCTTCGTCCCTCCCCCTCCCTTCCTCCCACTCTCCCTCGTTTCCCCCCTCTTTTTGCAGGGCCCACACCAATTCCAATGGCGGGCACATGTACGCCCACGAAGGATTGTCCGCCCGTTCAGGTTTGCCCGCCTGTCTAAGCCCGCCGCCCCCCGCAAAGAGAAATAATCCTCCAAAGGGGGTGTGTTCGAAAACAAAAATGGCGGGTATCGAGGGTGTGGGGAATTCGTTTTTAATGGCACAAGGGCAAGTAAGAGCGAACAATCTTAGAATACTTGTCGTTGTTGCTGTTGTTGTTGTTGTTGTTGTTGCTGTTGAACATTATTACTTCTAAAGAATAATTATTGTTGGGGCCCCTGGTGCGCGGCCCCCTCGCCGCGCCTAGGCCGCAGCCATGTTTTCATCATTTTCGTGAGGAAGTCTCCGGCAAAACGGGTTGGTCCGGATCCGGTTGTTTTGTTACGGGCGGTTTTCCCTTGCAAAAAATAAGGCAAAGTGGACATTTCTTGTTCTAACATAACCAAACTTCAAGAATCCCTTGCAAAAAATAAGGTAAAGTGGACATTCGCGCGCGCAAGACGAAATCCTTCCAAAACCTTAGTGTTCGTAGCGATTTTAACATAAAAACATCAAAAAACCAATGGTTTTTCAAAAAAAAAATGTCAAAATTTCATCCCGCGCGCTCTTGCGGATTTGTAGGAAACCCAACACTTTTTAAACATTTCTGTCAAACGGGCTTTTGCGAGCAACTTTTTCACTGCTTCGAACAGGAGGTGCCCAGTACAGTGTCCAGTACACAGCAACTTTTTTGCGGGCTTTTGCAGTACAGGTGTCCAGTGTTGGAACAGGGGGAGAAGTCGTATACTAAGCTAGCGTCCAGAAAATGTTACCACAACAAGTCACTGTACCCATGCGCCAGTGTAGTAGCCACGGTCGTCCGCAGGCCACGAAGTGAAGTGTCCGAACGTCATAGGGCGGGAAGCTGGGTGTGGGTGGTGGCGAAGAGTCGTTTGGAAATGTTGGTAGAGCTTGAACCGGCCCCCCCACAAAGTGGGGGTATTGGCGGGCGTCGTATGAAAACCCTGGCACTGGTGAGAACGGAGTGTCCCCACGTGCTAGTAATTGTTGTTGTTGTTGTTGTTGTTGTTGTTGTTGTTGTTGTTGTTGTTGTTGTTGTTGAACATTATTACTTCTAAAGAATAATTATTGTTGGGGCCCCTGGTGCACGACCCCCCCGCCGCGCCTAGGCCGCAGCCACATTTTCATCATTTTCGTGAGGAAGTCTCAGGCAAAACGGGTTGGTCCGGATCCGGTTGTTTTGTTACGGCGGTTTTCCCTTGCAAAAAATAAGCTAAAGTGGACATTTCTTGTTCTAACATAACCAAACTTCAAGAATCCCTTGCAAAAAATAAGGTAAAGTGGACATTCGCGCGCGCAAGACGAAATCCTTCCAAAACCTTAGTTTTCGTAGCGATTTTAACATACAAACATCAAAAAACCAATGGTTTTTTTTATAATGTCAAAATTTCATCCCGCGCGCTCTTGCGGATTCGTAGGAAACCCAACACTTTTTAAACATTTCTGTCAAACGGGCTTTTGCGAGCAACTTTTTCGAACTTCTGCAACAACGGTTGCGCACCTGCCAGGGCCATCATCCCTGTCAAATAATACCATGCGGGACACATTCGTTTTTTCTTCGCGCGCGCACGCCGTCGTCGTCGGCCGCGGGGCCCTGAATAGTAGCCACGGTCGTCCGCATGCCACGAAGTGAAGTGTCCGAACGTCATAGGGCGGGAAGCTGGGTGTGGGTGGTGGCGAAGAGTCGTTTGGAAATTTGGTAGAGCTTGAACCGGCCCCCCCACAAAGTGGGGGTATTGCCCGCCTCCTATGAAAACCCTGGCACTGGTGAGAACGGAGTGTCCCCACGTGCTAGTAATTGTTGTTGTTGTTGTTGTTGTTGTTGTTGTTGTTGTTGTTGAACTTTCGTTCATGAAAATAAGTATTGTTGATCCCCCCATCACCAGTGCATGCTGTTTTTTCTCTATCGAAATGCCCCTCGACGCTCGCACCTTGTTTTGTGACAGGGAAAATCTTCCTGCTCAAACTGGGCCCCTGGCCCCCCGGATTGCAACAACAACGGCTCCCGCTTGAGACTTCCTCCAAATTTACTCAGGACCACCGCTCCCGCCTGAGACTTCCTCACAATGTACTCAGGTTCGGTGCTCCCGCTTGCGACTTCCTCGCAATTTACCCCCGCTCCCATTGGAGACTTCCTGACAATTTCCTCAGGAACGGCGCTCCCGCTTGAGACTTCCTCGCGATTGAACCAAGACTTCCTCGCAATTTAATCAACACCCCCGCTCCCGCCAGAGAACCCTTCACATTGTACTGAGGAATTTCGGTCTCGCCTGTGACTTCCATGCAATTTATTCAGAAATCTCGCTTTCGACGCTCAGGAAACACGCTGCGCCAAGGACGCCGTCACAATTTATTTAGGAATCGCGCTCTCGCCATACTCAGGCATCCCGCTTGAATGTCCCACCCGCCCGACCCGCCCGTCAGGGGATCGCCCGCCCGTCGTGGGCTCCCGCCCGAGACTTTCTTCAGGAACGGCGCTTTCGCTTAGGACTTCCTCGAACGTTCACGCTCTTACCTTCCTGCTCCTCCTCCCGCCTCCCTCCTCCCTCCTCCCTCCTCTCCTCCCTTCTCTCTCCCCCCTGTCTTCCCTCATCCTTTTGCCTCTCTGCCCTATCCCCTCTCCCTCCTCTCCTTCCTCCCTTCTCCCTCCCCTCTCCTGCCTCATCCCTCTTTCTTTCTTTCTTTATCTCTCTCTCTCTCTCTCTCTCTCTCATCTCTCTTTCTTTCTCTGCCTCTTTTATCTGCCTGTCTGTCTGTCTCTCCCTCTCTATTATTATCTCTGTCTCTCTCTGCCTCTAATCAACCGCCCACCTCTTCGCTCCTTCTCTCATGGCTTTTTCCCTTTTCCTTCGTCCCTCCCCCTCCCTTCCTACCACTCTCCCTCGTTCTCCCCCTCCTCTTTTTGCAGGGCCAACACCAATTCCAATGACGGGCACATGTACGCCCACGAAAGATTGTCCGCCCGTTCAGGTTTGCCCGCCTGTCTAAGCTTGTCGCCCCCCGCACAGAGAAATAATCCCCCCACAGGGGTGTGATCGAAGACAAAAAGGGCGGGTATCGACTGTGTGGGAAACTCGTTTTGAATGGCACACGGGCAAGTCAGAGCGAACAGTGTTATAATGATTGTTGTTGTTGTTGTTGTTTTTGCTATTGTTCCCTACCTGGGATCTGCCTAGAAGGGTTCTTACTCTCTTGGCTTAAAGGGCCGGGCAGTGCTACCCGCCCCATGGCGGTTCCCCCAGTATCCGGCCCGCGGTTCCCCCGGTTGCGTCCCCTTAAGCTTAGCGTTGCTTATATCATCTTAGTATGGCTTATATTTCATGTTAACTTAGCTTAGCTTCATCTTAGCTCAGGTTTATCTTAGCTTAGCTTACCTTCATCTTAGCTTCGCAGAGCTTTGGCATAGCAGAGCACAGCATAGCACAGCATAGCGTAGCATTGCAGAACGCAGCACAGCATATCATATCATAGCCCAGCATGTCATAGCATAGCGCAGCATATCATCTCATAGCTCAGCATAGCGCAGCACATCGCAGCACATCATAACACAGCGCAGCATCGCATACCATAGCATAGCAACTCATATTATATCATAGCATCGCGCAGCTTAGCATAGCACGGCATATCATAGCATAGCTTAGCATATCACAGCGCAGAATGACACAGCATAGCTTATCATATCATATCATAACAACGCATATCATATCATATCATACCATAGCATCGCACAGCGCAGCATCGCATATCATATCATAAGATAGCGCATCATATCCTTGTATTGTATATCGTAGCATAGCAGAGCATAGCAACTAATGCTGCTTTCCTAGGGGGCTCCAACTTCTAGGTAGGGTCGCACTGGGGTCATTGTTGTAATTGTTGTTTGGTGTCGTCGTCCCACCCGCGACCCACCAGCGACCCACCCCGCGACCCACCCCGCGACCCACCCCGCGACCCACCCCGCGACCCAACCCGCGACCCACCCGCGATCCAACCCGCGACCCTCCCGCGACCCACCCCGCGACCCACCCGCGACCCACCCCGCGACCCAACCTGCGACCCACTTGTTGACCCACCCGCGACCCACCCCGCGACCCATCCGCGACCCACCCGCGATCCACCCGCGATCCACATGCGACACACCCGCGACCCACCCCGCGACCCATTTGCGACCCAGTTGCGACCCACCCGCGACCCAACAGCCACCCACCCGCGACCCACCCCGCGACCCACCCGAGACCCATTTGCGACCCACCCGCGACCCATTTGCGACCTACCCACGTTGGTTTAGCGAAAAAATTCGGCGCCTGCGGCGGGCTCGTTGTATAATTTGTAAAGTTTTGGCGCTTGCGGCGGGCTTCCCTGGAGTTTTGCAAACTGCCGACGTCCCCACCGCCCCATCACTCTTATCCGCATCTGCAGTGTACTACGGTTATTGTTGGACACCCTGAAGGCGCTTTCGTGCTCTAGCTAAGGCGCCGTCTGAATTTTCCCTGAAACGTTCAGGCGAATCGGAGTTCCGCCCGAATCGGCCCCCCAACAACAACAACCCTCCGGCTCGGTACTTCTTCCTTGCTCACTTGGGGGCGGGACTCTTGCTCGCGCCCCACAGCTGCCTTTCCAATAACATTGGCGCTGCCGCTCGATACCTCCTGCTTTTCATCTCAGAAAGAGCGTGTTCTACCGCTGCTGGCGGAAAACCGGGGGGGGTCACTACCGGTTCGAACCCGTCCCCCCCCCCCTCCGGAAAACCGGGGGGGGGTCACTACCGGTTCGAACCCCTCCCCCCCCCCCCAGTTCATCATGAAAAGGGGGGGGGTCACTACCGGTTCGAACCCCCTCCCCCCCCCCCTCGAGCTCGAAAACCCGGGGGGGTCACTACCGGTTCGAACCCCCCCCCCCTCGAAAACCGAGGGGGGGTGCGGACAGTGGTGGGGACGTGTGGTGGTGGGGACAGTGGTGACAGCGTGGTGGGGACAGTGTAGGTGGTGGGGACAATGGTGAGGACAATGGTGGGAACAGTGGGGACAGTGGGACAGTGGTGGGGACGGTGGTGGTGGGGACAGTGGTGTGGGGACAGTGGGAATGTGGTGGAAACAGCAGGACAGTGGAGGGTACAGAGGTGGTGGGGACAGTGGTGAAGGCGGTGGCAAGGACGGCGGTGAGACAGTGGGACACAGGTACAGTGGGACAGTGGTAGGGACAGTGGGGACAATGGTGGGAACAGTGGGACAGATCAGTGGTTCGAACCGGTAGTGACCCCCCCCTCCGGTTTTCGAGGGGGGGGGGGTTCGAACCGGTAGTGACCCCTCCCGGTTTTCGAGCTCGAGGGGGGGGGGGGGGTAGGGGAGGGGGGGGGTTTTGTCGGGGGACGGGGGGGGGGGAGGGGGAGGGGTTCCAGCAGGGGGGGGGATTTTCGGAGGGGGGGGGGGGGGGGTCGGGTTCCGGAGGAAAAGGGCGGCAATTTTCCACAGTAAAGCGGCGGTGGATCACGCTCTCTCTCATCTCAAGAACGGCGCTCCCGCCTCAGGGTCCCCTACAAACAACGACGCTCCCGCTCGATCTTTCCTTCACTTCAACTCAAGACTCTCAGGAGGCCCTGAGGTTTTCCTAGTCCCTCTCGAACCTTAATCATTTTGTCATTGTTGGACACCCTGTTGTCCAGTAGTTATCATTCAGGGTGTCCAACAATAGTATCTGTTTAGCGACGACAGCGATGACGACGGCGTCGTCGTCGCCATCGTTGTCGTCGCTAAACAGTGTTCTTATTGGACACCCTGAACGCGCTTTCTCGCTCTCGCGCCTGCTCCGCGCGACCTCTCTCTCGCTCGTGTCCTGGGGCGTGGCGTCGTCGCTGTCGTAGCCGCCGCCGCCACCGCCGCCGTCGTAGCCGCCGCCGCTGCCGTCGTTGTCGTCGTCGTCGTCGTTGTCGTCGTCGTCGTCGTCGTCGTCGTCGTCGTCGTCGTCGGCGTCGGCGTCGGCGTCGGCGTCGGCGTCGGCGTCGGCGTCGTCGTCGTCGTGGTGCTCTGGAGGCCGTCGGGGGCCTGGAACTCCTGGGGACTCCAGGGCCATGGGCATTGTTTGGAACAGGGAGGAGGCGGAGGAGGAGGAGGAGGAGGAGGAGGAGGAGGAGGAGGAGGAGGAGGACGACGACGACAACGAGCCCCGGCGCCATCAGAAAACGGCCGACGCAAGAGCGGTCCCCAGGAAAGGGTCGAGAGCCGAGGGGCCTAAGCTCTGAAGCTTCTCTCCAAGGCTCTGGGGGCTCTCCAAGGGACTCTCCCAGAGTTTGTGAGGCCTTTCCCTGAGGTCTTAGGCCACTCAGTCGTCGTGATACCTAGAAGCATGGCCTGGGCAGAGAGACTGCGAAGCCGTGCGCCATCTGGCTGGATCCGGGCCGACCGCCGCGGGCGGGTGATCGGACCCCCGCGTGCAAGAAAGAATCCCCCATGATTGGGGGGTGCTGGGTGCTATCATGATGGATGCATGCTGCATAAAGAAGCAAAGAGCATTCGGGTAAATTGATTGTTGTTGCTGCTCTTGTTGTTGTCGTCGTCCGCGCCCGCGACCCACCCGCGACCCACCCGCGACCCACCTCGCAACCAACCCCGCGACCCACCATGCGACCAACCCCGCGATTCATTTTGCGATCCACCTCGCGACCCACCCGTGGCCGACCCAGCGACTTGCCCCTTCACTCGTTACGACGGGGGCGCTCGTACTCAACGTTGATAGTAAGGATGGACGACTTTCGAAGATTTCCCCTCCATTTTTTCATTCGGCCCATCCTTGGCCACTTTCGCTGGCCGCGCCCCGTTCGAAAAGTGCGGGCATGGCCTTCCAAGGCCCTTGCGTCCGTATGGCGCATCCTTGCTATCAGTTTTGATGGCTCGTTCGGTTCTGACGTGCGCCTCCAAGGGGGGCGCCTAGCACTAAAAAGCCCGTTTGCGTCCCAGAGGAGGCGTGCCGCGCGGCGCCGGCCGAGCGGGGACGCAGCAAGGGCCCCGCGCGCGCCACGACGTGCGCGGGCTGCCGCTACGTGCCGGTGCCGCTGCTGCGCTTCGCGGGGGCCGTGCAGCCGTTGGCAGAGGCGCTGCTGGCCGAGGCGCTCGCGGAAACCGTCGCGGCGCCCGACTGAGAGGTGGGGTCTTGCCAGACATCCGACGCATTGAGCGAGACTGGAGCGGAGGTTTTTTATTGTTTGCGGCCTCCATGGGGGGCCTCGCCCAGCCCAGGGACCGTGAAACGAGCGACCCAGGATGCAAAACGGGCTTCGTGCAAAGTTTCAGGACTTCTGGGGACAGCAAGCATCAAGACATCGGATGCCTGGGCTTGCAGCCCTGAGCGGTGTTTCCTGGCAGGGTCGTGCCGATGTGGGGGCTCAGGCGCCCTCGAGGGCCTCGGGATTCTGGCCGCTGCGCTGGTGCGCGGGCGACGTGTACTCCTCGGCGTTCTGGCGATGGAAGCTCAGGCGCTCTCCAGTGTTCGAGCGCGTCGCGCCCTCTGCCAGGGACGTGTCGGACCAGGCCCAGCTGCTGGACGTGCCCGCGGGCATCTCGCGGAGGTGGGCATCGTCGGCACGGGGTCGCGGTCAGGGCGAGAGGTAGCGCTTAGCTTCTGCGGCGCCAGCGCCCGAGGGAGCCATGCAGCAGTGCTCCGCGGCAAGGAAATTGCGAGGGTCAGGGTAGGGCAAGGAGTCGCGGGGAGAAAGAGGAGTGGGAGTAGGAGGAAACGGAGGAGGCGGAGAAGGATGATGATGATGATGATGATGATGATGATGATGATGATGATGATGATGATGGAGGAGGAGGAGGAGGAGGAGGAGGAGGAGGAGGAGGAGGAGGGGCAGGGGGAGGGGGAGGAGGAGGAGGAGGAGGAGGAGGAGTAGGATGATGATGATGACGAT
>CAUYUJ010000505.1:17500-40000 GCA_963575745.1 Prorocentrum cordatum
CCCCGCCATCGCGTTGGGCTCAGGAGGGGCTCCGGTTTTCGGGCCGCTTCGCAGGCCCCGGTCGGCAGGCCTGTTCGTGGCCGAGGCTCGCCTTGGCCAGGAAGCTCCTCCGTTCCCGTTTCCTCTTGAGCGTTTACTGTGGCGGCGCGATGGTCGCACCCTGCCTTCGGCGTGCCACGCGTGCGGTTCACTGCACGCATGACTTGTTGTCTTCTCTTGCTAGGAGCGCTTGATCCTGCCTAAGTGGTCACTGCTGGGCGCGAGTGAGCGCTACTAGACACTGATAGGCGCTAACAGGCGCTAACAGGCGCTAATAGGGACACTGATAGACACCGATGGGCGCCCATTGGTCGGAACCTGTCTAAAAAGCAGGTTCGTACATGGTTGAGAGAGACGTGGACGGCAGCGGGCCTCGTGGACTGGCCCCCCCCCCCGCCCCGCCAGCCGCTCCTGGGCCCCTCCGCCTCGGCTCCTCGCCCCCCCCGCACAGCGCGGTGGCGGGTGTACGTGGCTGCCGTGCGTACTTTCCTTGTGCTTCGTGTTCGATCGCATCCTGGTGCGATCACTGCTGGCGGCGCTCGTAGGGAGGGCCTTCTGAGAAGGCGGCCTTCTTAAGAGGGCGGTGCGCTTCTTAGGCGGCGGGGGCCTTCTTAGGAGGGCCGGGAGGCTGCTGTGAAGGCCTCCGAGGCCGAGAGGGCTCCCAAGCTGAGGCCGGGAGGGCTCCCGAGAAGGCCCCTGCCTTGTTGAAAGCTCCCACGCCTTCTAATCGGGCCGGACGAAAGGGGGGGATTGGGAAAGGGGGGGTTACGAAATTTGCTGCATGCAGCTGGTTTCGGCCCCACCGAGGGGCCCATTCCTCGATACATTGCCGCCTCTGGCGCCGGGAGGCGCCAGGAAAATCAGCTACGTGAGCTGATTCTCAAGCCCCCCCTTTGCTATCCCCCCTTTTCGCCCGACCCGATCTAAGCAGGCTGCCCCCCCTCGCGCTGGCCCCACGTGCCCGCCCCCAACTTTGCCACGCGCGGTTCGAGCGGCGGCGTATCACCCTCTGAGCCTGTGCGGTGCGAGTCCAGCCTTTCGCGGCCATCGAACACGGTCTACGACTCAGATGCTGGGATCGAGCCACCGTGCAAGACGCGCCAGGGTGATAATTACAGGGTCTTAGGGCGCTGCGATTTTTCCTTGTAGTCCGTGCTAGGAGAAGGGAGGTATATAAGTAAAATGAGAGAGAGAGAGAGAGAGAGAGAGAGAGTGAGAGCGTGACCGCGGGCGAAGCCACACGCGGGCGCGTTGAAATCAATTTATCGCGCCACCCCCCATCGTGCACTCAACAGACTGCGACTCGACCGAAGAGGGGAGAGACAGCACTGGCCGTTCTCTTTCAAGCAAAAGGTTTGGGGCCAAGGCTCTTGTCTAGTCGCTTTTGTCGCCTTGCTGCTGGGAAAAATTAGCCGCTCTCGCGGGTACCCGTTGCTCTCAGGGGCTCCCACGGTTCGTTTCAGTCAGTTGCTCCGTGCCACACTCAGCCGGCCGATTTGATGAAATCAGCGCTGCTTGGTCCGTGCGATCTCTTCGATCGTGCCGATTTCTGCGTCGAGTCGAGCGAATTTGGTGCGTTCGATTGGGTCCGCGATGGTAATTTGTCACCCTTTGTGGAGTTCATTGCCAGAGTCCTCGGAAAGAATCAGGCTGCTTTTCTTGCAGAGATCGGTCGGCGGATTTAGCAAAAGTCTGATGGCCGAAACTCAACATTAGTGGCCGTATCGACAAAGACATTCGGGAGAGATTCCGATTTGTTGGAAACATGACCATTTCGACCAATGCATGCTCTTTGATATTCCATCTCAGATGGAGGTTAACGTGTCGTTGACCTTTTTACCGCCGTGTAACTTGTCAGGTGTGCGTCAGCTTACGGCGGTACGTGTTGTGAGGCCGAGCCATCAGCTGTTTCGATGGTATTATTCGCAGTGCCTCGAGTGCCGACAAAAACAAGCCGCACAATTGTGGGCATTTGCAAGTGACTGCC
Source organism: Prorocentrum cordatum (assembly GCA_963575745.1). Taxonomy (NCBI): domain Eukaryota; class Dinophyceae; order Prorocentrales; family Prorocentraceae; genus Prorocentrum; species Prorocentrum cordatum. The sequence goes on from CAUYUJ010000505.1 coordinate 19,527, forward strand.
TTGTAAAGAATGCGAGTGGTGCGTGGAACACGCATTTCAACAACAAATCTCAAACGTCAGGTGGCCCTGCCGATATCCATCGCTGGGCGGGCCTCTCTGCCTGACCCGTCTGCTCACCGAGGACAGGGCGTCCCCTGTTCCGCCCCCTTGCAGGCCTGAATCCCAGGGCGGAGTGCGCGCGTGTGCCCCGCGCCCGGTCCCCTCCGGGATATCCGGCGCTCCGCCGCTCTCGATGCCAGGGCCCCGGGACCACTGAGTTTCGACGCTGCGGCACCGCTGCAGCGTTGGTCGTGAGAAGCCACGACCAGAGCCCTGGCCCTCGGTTTCGCTTCCCACGGGCCAGCGTAGGCTGTGGTGCAATCGGCATGGCGCAGCTGCACACAGTGCCCTGTGCCGCAGGCCGTGCATGCGAGTCAGCCTTTGTTCGCACACCACGAGCCGTGCCCATGTTTGGTAGTTGGTTTGGCCACGAACCCAACCGGGAGCAGTGCTTCTTTGGTCGCAGGTGTAGGGAACAGGTTTCGCTATTTTATTGCTGCAGTATTCGAGCCGGGCCGATCTGCGAGGGTCCCGGGGTCCGAAGCCGGGCGGAAGCGCCCGGAGTGAACAAAATACAGCCAGCGCGCCCAGTAAGGGCGCGCGCCTTCCTCTAGGGTGCCGGGGTGCCACTGTGCCCTTGCCTCTGCGGCCCGTCCCTTGCCGTTTCTGCTGGTCGCCCGCCGCCCCAGAAATCCCCTTTGGGCCTCCCAAAGGGTCATTGCGTCCTTGCCACCCGTCCTTGATTCATGTTTTTCAGGAGGGGAAACAACACACAGACACAATTAATCGTCGACCCCCAGGAAAATATGGGAAAATATGGGAAGTGGGGGGGAAGACAAAAAAACCGAAAATATGGGAAAATATGGGGAATTCTTTTTATTTGTGTGCATTTCTTTGTGTGTCGCAGGGCCCCTTCAGTTCTGACGGCAGCAGCGCTCGGAGCTCGGGCCCGACGGCCCGTTCTCCCGGGGCGCCAGCTTTTCACCACCCTGAGCCGTCTCCCTGCCGGGACCCCGAGGCCCCCCAACAATCCCATTTGGGCCTCCAAAAGGGTCTTGCGCGTCCCTGCCACCCGTCCGTAATCCATGTCTTGACTGCAGCAGCGCTCGAAGCTCGGGCCCGACGGCCCGTTCCCCAGGGCGCCAGATCGTCACCCTGAGCCGTCTCTCTGACGGGACCCCGAGGCCCCCCCCAACAATCCCAGTTGGGCCTCCAGAAGGGTCTTGCGCGTCCCTGCCGCCCGTCCTCAATATCCATGTCTTGACTGCAGCAGCGCTCGAAGCTCGGGCCCGACGGCCCGTTCCCCAGGGCGCCAGATCTTCACCCTGAGCCGTCTCTCTGACGGGACCCCGAGGCCCCCCAACAATCCCATTTGGGCCTCCAAAAGGGTCTTGCGCGTCCCTGCCGCCCGTCCTCAATATCCATGTTCTGACTGCAGCAGCGCTCGGAGCTCGGGCCCGACGGCCCGTTCTCCCGGGGCGCCAGCTTTTCACCACCCTAAGGTCGGGCCGGGCGAAAGGGGGGGATTGGGAAAGGGGGGGTTACGAAATTTGCTGCATGCAGCTGGTTTCGGCCTCACCGAGGGGCCCATTCCTCGATACATAGCCGCCTCCAGCGCCAGGAGGCGCCGGGAAAATCAGCTACGTGAGCTGATTCTCAAACCCCCCCTTTGCTATCCCCCCCTTTCGCCCGACCCGATAAGGCCGCCTCTCTGCCGGGGCCCCGCGAGGCCCGAGGCTCGCCTCTGGAGCCGCGGCGGCGTGCGCGGACGGGCGGGCCGCGCACGCCGCATTATTATTATTATTATTATTCTTATTATTATTCTTATTATTCTTATTATTATTATTATTACCACTATTATTATGATTATGATGATTATTATGATTTTTATGATTATTATGATTATTATGATTATTAGAATTATTATTATTATTAGTATTATTATTATTATGATTATTATTATTATTCTTATTCGTATTATATACATATATATATTATTATTATTTTTAGATGTTTAAATAAACGTCGACCCCTGAGGTCCTGGCGCTGCATTTTTTTTGGTTGCAATGGGCGTCGTAGCCAGTTTCCGGGCCCCGGGACCATCACAGACTGATTTGGGTCGGGACATGCTGCAGAAAGATGGGGTCTATAGGGCTCTGGTCGTGATTTTTCGCGATGCAGCAACTTTTCCGCAACGTCGGATCTCAGCGGACGTCGACCCCCAGAGGTTTTGACCCATGCTCTGGGACTTGTTTTTAATCCCGAGTCGTTTCTTCGACAGTCCCCAGGCCCGAGGGCCCCCAGAGGCAGAAGACTGCAAGAAACCGCCCGTCTTTTTCCACGACGCAGGGGGTTTGGGCAGGGAGACGGACTCGAAATGCAAAGTGAAGACTAACATTTTGGGCTCGTGTCGAGGTCCTTTTTCTCTTCTTCGCCACAGTTGTCCATAGACACATTGGGTGTCGTTGCGTGTATACGAACACTCGGGGTGGATAGGTGTATCGACAGCGCGGCCGTCACGTTCGGCGCAGGGCAAGGTCGGAGAAAGGGTAGATCCGTCTCCGGTGTTCGTTCCAAAGCAGGTTCCACAAGGTACTTGTCGTCGTCGTCGTCGTCGTCGTCGTCGTCGTCGTCGTCGTTTTTAGTCATCGTCGTCGTTGTCGTCATCGTCGTCGTCGTCGTCGTCGTCGTCGTCGTTTTTCGTCGTCGTCGTCGTCGTCGTCGTTTTTCGTCGTCGCCGGTCGCCGTGGAGTGCCCTGCGAAGCAGGTCCCACAAGGTGCTCCGAAGACGGACGGTGCCTGGGCTCCCGCCTCGCTGCGTGGCCGGCTCGAGCGCCGCGGCGGCGCCCCCGCGGGCCCGCGGCGCCCTGGGGCGGCCAGGCCGCGGCGGCCCCTGGCGGCCAGCAGGCCCGTGGGCGCGCCCCCAGACCTCCGACAACTCGATACTCCTCGAGCTTCTCGGGTCGGTGATCCTCGGGACGAGCCGGCTGTGGGTCTGAGGTGGCCCAGCACTGGGTCCAGCGACGGGAAGAGGTCGAGGTTCTGGGCTCTAAGGAGTGCTTGCCCTTTTCGGCCTCTGGGGGGCCGCCTTCGGGCCTTGGGAACGCCAGCAACGCATCGGGAGTGAAGAACTACACCAGATGGACCCTGGGAGAGGTCCGAGGGGAGATTCTGCGTGGACTTGTCTTAATCCCTCTCGTGACCATCGATTAGGCGTAAGAGTGACCTTTCCCCGGAGTGACCTTTGGTGCGGGCACAGATGGGCCCCCAGATGGCCGAAAGAGAAGCGGTAGCAGCGGCTTGCGCGCTTGTTTTTGGCCCCCCCCCGCGGTCCCAAAAAGCCACGCACCAAAGGTCACTCTTACCTAGGGTTGCTCTTGCGTGTAGCCGAGACCAGTTTCCCCAGACCCCGCGGCCGCCTCTGACTCAGGAGGCGTATTAGCCCAAGTGCGTGTAGCAAGTAAGGACCACCCCCTTCCGGTGAGACGATGGCTCACCCAGCACCCGGAAGCGTTGTCCTGGCACCCTGGCATTTGGCCGTGTCTTGGCACTCTTTTGGAGCCCCCAGCAACTCTCGAAAGCGGCCAGGAGGAGGAGGTGGAAGACGAGGAGGAGGAGGCGGAGAAGGGAGAAGGAACAGAAGGGAGGAGGAGGGAGGAGGACGAGGATAATGCGGAGTGCTACTAGTACTACGATTGAATATTTCCACTGGTGAGCTGCGGACGGGAATTGATACGATTCAAGCAGCTTGCTAAGGACTACTACTACTACTACTACTACTACTACTACTACTACTACTACTACTACTACTACTACTACGACTACGACTACGACTACTACTACTACTACTACTACTACGACTACTACTACGACTACTACTACTACTACTTCTACTACTTCTACTTCTACTTCTACTTCTTCTACTACTACTACTACTACTACTTCTACTACTACTACTACTTCTACTACTTCTACTACTACTACTACTGCTGCTACTGCTACTGCTACTGCTACTGCAACTCCGAACACTACTAATACAACGACAACAACCACTTCTACTTCTTCTACTTCTATCACTAATGCTACGGCATCGACGACGACGACGACGACGACGACGACGACGACGACGACGACTACTACTACTACTTTAAGTAAGACTACGTCTCATACTGACGACTACTACTACTACTACTACTACTACTACTGCTGCTGCTGCTGGTGCTGCTGCTATTATTACCCTTATGGGTACACCTACGACTATTATTATGTTTACTACTGCAACTACTACTACTACTACTACTGCTGCTACTACTACTACTACTACTATGACTACTACTACTATTACTACTACTACTACGTCTACTACCACTACCACTGCGACGACGACTACTACTACAACTACAACTACAACTACAACTACTACTACTACTACTACTACTACTACTACTACTACGACTACTACTACTACTACTCTTACTACTACTACTACTACTACTACTACAACTACTACTACTACTACTACTACTACTACTACTACCAGTACTACTACGACTACGACGATTTTCTAGTACTACTACTACTACCACTACTCGTCGCACAATCATATTTTTCCATTACGACTACGACAACGACGACGACGACTACGAGTACTATTCTTCTTATTTTTACTTTTTACTCCGACTACTACTGCGAGTGCTCCTCCTACTACGATTACTGCTGCTACTGCTACTGCTACTACTACTACTACTACTACCACTACTACTACTACTACTACTACTACTACTACTACTACTACTACTACTACTACGACTACTACTACTACTACTACTACTACTACTACAACTACTACGGCTCCTACAACTTACTGCGACTACTATCGCTACTATTATTATACTACTACCATGTCTACTACGACTACTCCTACTGCGACAGCCCTATTTTTATTTACGAATGCTATCACTACTACGTCTACTATTCGTATTTCTCCTACCACTGCGACTGCGACTACGACTACGCGTACACTAGTGTTACGATTCTTGTTATCATGCGTACCACCACTACTACGACTACTATTTTTTTACTGCTGCTACTACTACTATTACTACTACTACTACGAGTATTATTGATACTATCCTGCGACGAATATTACCACGGTGACGACGACGACTACTACTACTACTACTACTACTACTACTATTAGCACTACTACTAGTACTACTACTACTACTACTACTATTACTACTACTACTACTACTACTACTACTACTACTACTACTACTACTACTACTACTACTACTACCACTACTACTGCTACTGCTACTACTACTACTACTATTTCTACTACTATTACTACTACTACTACTACTACTACTACTACTACTACTACTACTACTACTACTACTACTACTACTACTACTACTACTACTACTACTACTACTACTACTACTACTACTACTACTACTACTACTACTACTACTACTACTACTACTACTACTACTACTACTACTACTACTACTACTACTACTACTACTACTACTACTACTACTACTACTACTACTACCACCACCACGTCGTCGTCGTCGTCGTCGTCGTCGTCGTCGTCGTCGTCGTCGTCGTCGTCGTCCGTCGTCGGCGTCTCGTCGTCGTTCCTCCTATTTCGTCGCCGTCGTCGTCGTCGTTGTCGTCGTCGTCTTCCCTCCTCCCTCGTCGTTGTCAGCGTCGGCGTCGCCGTCCTTCCTCCTTCGTTGTCGTTCGCGTCGTCGCCGTCCTCCCTCCTCCCTCGTCGTTGTCGTCGTTGTCGTCGTTGTCGCCGTCGTCGTCCTTCCTCCTCCCTCGTCGTCGCCTTCGTTGGCGTCGTCGTCGTCGTCTTCGTCGTCGTCGGCGTCGGCGTCGTTGTCGTCGTCGAAGTCGTCGGAGACGTCGTCGGTGTCGTCCTAGTCGTTGTCGTCGGTGTCGTCGTAGTCGGTCTTAACAGGTTTTGCAAACCAAGTTGCGGTTGGGTGGGTGGGATGTTTGCGCGAGCAGTGGAGATGACGACTTCAAGTTCAGCAGAGTGGATTCTCTTTTCTAAAAGGAGAATAGATTCTACCCCCCCCCGACTTATCCGTTCCCCTTTCGGGTATATAGATCATGTATGATTCTGACCACTCGTCCATCCTAAATATGAAATCATATCATCCCAGCCAGGCCGGGTTCCCCCCCTGAGGTTCCCTTGTGAAAAACACTATGCGGTGACATTTTTTGTTCAAACATAACACTTTTTCACGAATCCCTTGCAAACAACGGGACGACGTGCACACGCGCGCGTCGTCGCGCGCGCATACCGAAATCCTTCAAAAACCTTCGGTGCCGGAGGGATTTCGCAATCGAGTTTCCCCAAAAACATACAAAACACAGTGTTTCGCAACACTGATTTGCTAAACAAGCTTCCGCGCGAGCTCTTGCGAAATCTTTAGAAAACCATAGTATTTTGTTGTATTAAAAAAAATCACAAAATGCTACCAAACAGGTTTCGCGCGCGCGCATGTCGAAATCTGTCGGACGCCCTTGCGCGTGTGCCGTCGCGAGAAGCCTCTGCAAAAAATGGGACGAAGTGCAGACGCGCGTCGTCGCGGGCGTACGCCGAAAACCTTCAAAACCCATCGGTTTCGGAAGGATTTCAAAATCGTGCGTCCAAAGAACCTACAAAAACCCAAGGTTTCGTAACACGGAATTTCAACAAAAGCGTGCGCGCGCGCTCTTGCGTCGTCGTCGTCGTCGTCGTCGTCGCCGTCCTCCCTCCTCCCGCGTCGTCGTCGTCGTCGCCTACGTCGTCCTCTGTCTTTCTCGTGTTCGTCGTCGTCGTCCTCTTTGGCGTCGTGGTCGTTTCCGTCGTCGTTGTCGCCGTGGTCGTCCTTCCTCCTCCTCCCACGTCGTCGTCGTCGTCCGTCGTCGGCGTCTCGTCGTCGTCCCTCCTATTTCGTCACCGTCGTCGTCGTCGTTGTCGTCGTCGTCTTCCCTCCTCCCTCGTCGTTGTCGTCGTCGGCGTCGCCGTCCTTCCTCCTTCGTCGTCGTTCGCGTCGTCGCCGTCCTCCCTCCTCCCTCGTCGTTGTCGTCGTTGTCGTCTTTGTCGCCGTCGTCGTCCTTCCTCCTCCCTCGTCGTCGCCTTCGTTGGCGTCGTCGTCGTCGTCTTCGTCGTCGTCGTCTTCGTCGTCGTCGGCGTCGGCGTCGGCGTCGTTGTCGTTGTCGTTGTCGTCGGAGACGTCGTTGGTGTCGTCGTCGTCGTCGTCGTCGTCGTTGTCGTCGGTGTCGTCGTAGTCGGTCTTAAGAGGTTTTGCAAACCAAGTTGCGGGTGGGAGGGTGGGATGTTTGCGCGAGCAGTGGAGAGGACAGCTTCAAATTGAGCAAGTGATTGATTACACCACATAGACTGCACCACAAACATTGCACAACTATTGCGCACTCGCATTTTACAACAATGCGCCGTTTGGGGTCCACGCGCTGGCTAACACACATATGTTTGTAACAACGTTTCATAGGCGTATAACGACTCACGGTCGGGAGCTTCTGCTTAGCGTGTCGCGCCGCCGGTTTTTGGTCCACGCCCCCATTTCCGAGCGTCGTCTCCCAGAGCTCTTTCCTTTCTCCCGCCCCGCGGAGCGGAGCGACCACCCATCAGCTCGCAGGACGTGGTGTGTCCTTCGGGCCGCCGCCATCTCTTGTCTGCGTGTGTACATTCGAGCCTCTGGAGGCCTGGGCCTGGCGGCGATGCCAGCGACCTCGCCGGCGGCCTCCGGCGGCAGGCAGGGGACTGCTGCTCGCTCGCCGGCCGCCGCGTCGGCGGCGCGCCGGCCGCGCGGCTCGGGCGCGTCCGCCACCGCGGGGCGCGCGCCGCCGTGGCAGCACGCGCGGGGGTGGGACGAGAGGCACCACCTCACCAGGCTCCTAAGGGGCAGAGACAGCATACGAGTCGAGCTTCTCCTGCATTTCTCCGTGGCGGTTTTTCGCCCACGGCGCTTGCAGCGCCCAGGGCTCCCAGGGTCCCCTGGGCCGTCGGGTAGTTTCATACAGCGGCGCTGTAGGTGCACCGGGCTGAAAACAGCAGCAAGTTCACACAGAGGCACCACCTCACCAGGCTCGCGGGGGGGCCCACTCATTCCCCAAACAGTGCTTGCACTTAGGGATTCTTCTTTTGTGCGGAACTGGGCCTGCCCGTCGGTCTGACTGCTATGTGGTCGCCGTCGCCGCTCCGTTTCCGCTCGTTTTTTGGGCCTGCCCGTCGGTCGTCGGTCTGACGGTTATGTGGTCGCCGTCGCCGCCCCGTCGCTCTGGGCCTGCCCGTCGGTTTGACGGCTGTGTGGTCGCCGTCGCGGCCCCGTCGCCTTCTGGGCTTGCGTTGCGCTGCATTGCGTTACGTTGTTTTGCATTGCGGTCCATTGGTTGCGAAGGCGTTGCGGCAGGTGCCGCCGACCCTGCAGGGGGACGACGACGACGATGACAACGACGACGACGACGACGACGACGACGACGACGATGACGACGACGACGACGTCGACGACGGTTGTTGCGGCGGTGACGACGACGACGGCGCTGGCGCTCTGGAGCCCTCCTTGGGGCTTTTTTGGGAAGCGTATTGGGCCCTGTTGGGGTTTTGTTGCTCCCATCGTACTTTTGGACCACATCCCAGAAATCATTTCGAGCACCCAGAGAAGCATCGACTCGGGGTCGAACGCGTATCGCCTCCCGGGGCCCGACACGTGAAAATCCTCAAGTCTCGGTACTTTCTTGGTGCTCGAAGTTCTTTCTGGGGATCAGGGCGAAAGTAAGTTGAAACATCACAACGTTGGGGGGCCTCTTTTGGGGTGTTTCTTTGGCCGCTCCGTGGCGACTTGGGGCCGACTCGATTCGCATCGCTTCCTTTGCGGGGGATCTGGTCGCCTGCTCCTCGTCGAGAGGGGCACGGCAGCCCACCCCGCCCAGGAAGGCGCGAAGTCGTTGTCGGGAGCAGGAGGCACCACCTGACCAGGCCCCGGCCGGCCCAGGCATCGGATGCGTCCAAGAGGGGGGGGGGGGTCGGTAGCAAGTCCTGGGAGGCTCGTGTGCCCTGGCAACTCCATCTTTATAGCGCACTCGCGTCGATTAGCGTTGGGTAGTGGGTAAGATAGCGTCGCTTTAGCGTCGATTTAGCGTCTATCAGCTTCGATTAGCGTTGATTCGCAAGAGCCGGCCAGATGGTATGGGAGGCTTCTGTGAGTTGCCACCGAATGGGTGAGGGGGATCATCATGGCCAGAGCCTCGACGTCTCCCAGACTCTTACGACGGCCTCCTCTTCTCTTCAGCACGCCCCAAGACCCCAGTCGTCGGCGAGCATGCCTCGGGCCATGTTGGGCACCTCCCCCTCTTCAAGGGCGCCCTCGAGGGCTCGAAATTATTCACGCTTCGCGCTTCGCGCTTCGCGCTTCGCGGTTCGGCTCCGATTCCTCCTCATCCTCCCCTTCTCCCTTGGGAGGCGGCGCGAGAGCGCGAAGTTCTTCGCACTTCGCGCTTCGCGCAGCGCGAAGCGCGAAGTTGGGAGCCCTTGCTCTTCCTGCCCCTCCTAGGCGTAGCCGACAGAAGCCGGACCTCCAGGACGGAGCTGCGAGGGCCGAGGCCGAAGGGCGTTTTTTCGGAAACTGGAGCATCTACATTACCAGTGGCGGGCTGTTTTTCAGTCCCAGAGCTTCTTGAGGCTCGGGGACGACGTCGGAGTGGTGTGGTGTGTACCATTTTCCCCGTTTTCCCGTGGAAGCAGCGGAACATGTATACACCAGGATCCCGCAGACACCAGGATCCGCTTTCTGGTGCGAATTTGAGTGCGGGGCCGTAGAAACCGTCGGTGTATGGAGTCCGGTCCCTTATTTTTGCCCCCGTTCTGAGGCTCCGGGGAGCCTCTCGTCGCCGCGGCTGGGCCCACGTTGAAATCAGGACCCAAACGCACCTCGGCGCAGGCCCAGGAGTCGAAGTTCGACCCCCCAGAACTAGGCCCTCCCACGTTGTGCCGTATCGTGCTGCGACCTCTTGGTTGTTGTTGTTGTTGTTGCTGCTGCTGCTGCTGTTGTTGTTGTTGTTGTTGCTGCTGCTGCTGCTGCTGTTGTTGTAGTGTTATGCCCGATTGTATGAGTGGTCGGATTGTAGTGGGCTGCGGACACAAGGCTTGAATCATGCATTATCCTTGGCATCGTTTTTTTGCGCTCTTTTCTGCTCCGCGATCTCTCTTCGTTTGGCTCGTGATGCGAATCGCATGCGCGCGAGCTACCAGGGCCTACATCGAACCGTGTGGATGTTGCGACGGCAGAAAACGAAGCATGGCGACGGCAGGTGTTTAGCGATTTTTCGGCCTCCATGACCCCACTCTTGGTCTCAGCAGGGCCCGCTCGGCCGTCGTCGTGCTCGCGTGGGCGCCTCTGCGCGGTCAGCGTTCAACCGAGGATTTAACCATGTGGATGTTGCGGCGGCAGAAGACGAAGCATGGCGACGGAAGGTGTTTGACGATTTTTCGGCCCCCATGACCCCACTCTTGGTCTCAGCAGGACCCGCTCGGCCGTCGTCGTGCTTGCGTGGGCGCCTTTGCGCGGTCAGCGTTCAACCGAGGATTTAACCATGTGGATGTTGCGGCGGCAGAAGACGAAGCATGGCGACGGAAGGTGTTTGACGATTTTTCGGCCCCCATGACCCCACTCTTGGTCTCAGCAGGGCCCGCTCGGCCGTCGTCGTGCTCGCGTGGGCGCCTCTGCGCGGTCAGCGTTAAACCGAGGATTTAACCATGTGGATGTTGCGGCGGCAGAAGACGAAGCATGGCGACGGAAGGTGTTTGACGATTTTTCGGCCCCCATGACCCCACTCTTGGTCTCAGCAGGGCCCGCTCGGCCGTCGTCGTGCTCGCGTGGGCGCCTCTGCGCGGTCAGCGTGAAAAACCGAGGCTTTCTGTGGCGGCCAACCGTGTCGCCAGAGTGTCCCGCGACAGGTCGTTCGGTCGTTCGCGCCAGGGCGCCGAGCTCCGCAAAATTTACCGCCTGCGCGCGCAGGCACCGATGCTTTTGTCGGGCCCTTGCGGCGCAGCGAGGGCACTTCCAGAGTGCCTTCGGCGCGCGCGAGCTGTGCGCTGCTGGTGGAAAAAGAACCCGGCGCCGGAGATCTGGGAAGGACGCCCAGACATCCGCGGCGCCCCGGACCACGTCCAGCTGCCTGCAGCAGATGACGCCACCGTGCCGGCGCAGCAGCGCAGCGCGAAGGAGGCTGAGTCCAAGGCGTGCTGCCATTCAGCGCGTGGTCTCGACCTGCGTGGGTCTTCAACTCGACCTCGTTCCCTCCACTATTGGGGGTCGCTGGGGGGCCGCTCGGGGGCCCCCTGGAGGGCCTCTTTTTTGGGGGCCTCTTGGGGCGTCTTGGGGGCCTCTGGGGCCGCCTTGGGGCTCTCCTGGCCCGTCCGACGCCGTTGGAGGCCGTCTTGGGCGCCTCTCTGGGCCGTCTTGGGGCCCTCTTGGGGCGCTGTCGGCTGGGGGTCTCTTGAGCATTCTTGGGGCTTTCTCTTGGGCTTTCTCGAGGGCGTGGCGATAAGGACGTTGACGACGACGTCGGGGACGACTTGCCCCGATGGCACGAGGGATGAGACCAATTACGAGGATGGTGGTGTCAATGATGCTGATGATGGTGATCATGGCGCATTTGAAGATAATGGTGTTGTGGATGCTGATGGGGAGGATGGGGTGGAGGGAGGCCGGGGAACGGGTACGGGGCTTGGGGGAGCACTGGCGGTGTGTTTTTGTCGGCTTCCCTTTCGGCCTCCGGCGAAGGGATAATGACTATCTCGGGAGAGGCATGCGCAGCTACTTCGACCGCCCCGTGCAGAAGCTAGACAGGCCCCGATGTCAAGGGGAAAAAGGAGGAGAAGGAGGAGGAGGAGGAGGAGCAGAAAGAGGAGGAGGAGGAGGAGGAGGAGGAGGAGGAGGAGGAGGAGGAGGAGGAGGGGAGGATCATGATAAGGAGGCCAGCAGGGAGGGAGGGAGGGAGGGAGCGCTTCTTTTTGACAGCAACCTCCTCTCGACCATTCCTAGCAGGACCGTGGCCACGGGAAGAACTCGTTGTTCCTCTCCCGCTTGCTCTGCTGTGGGTGACGGCCCCGCTGGACTTGCATCCGCGCCCTGCGCCCCGCTCTGGTTTCTTTCATCTTGGAGCATGGCTGGCCCTACTTTTACGTCGGGCACGTCCCTCTACACGATAATCATCAAAATTGGAAAAAATAATCATCTTTTTTTGTAATTCTATTTTATTGTTTTAATTTTTGATCATTTTGTGGATTTTTCTGTTGTTGATTTTTTCGTCCAAAATCCGCTTGTAGGGGGACATGCTCGACCTGACCCTACTTTTCGGCTCGACCTCCTGCGCCAGAGTAACGGCGGAAGGGGCAGTTGCATGAGAAAGCTCCGTCCAGAGCAGTCGGCCACAGCGCGAACGCATAACCACTCTGCGTGAACGCCACGTCGTGGTCTGATCGAGTGCACCGGCACGCAATCATCGAACCAGATATTCACCAGGTGTGAGCCCCAGATTGGTTCAAGCCCTACATTCTGCTGGCTCAAGCCCTACGCTCTGGCTCAAGGCAATCCTGGCTGAACACATTCTGGAAGAAACCCCTGCCCCTCTCAAAGAGGAGGAGGAGGAAGAGGAAGAGGAAGAGGAGGAGGAGGAGGAGGAGGAGGAGGAGGAGGAGGAGGAGGAGGAGGAGAAGGAGAGGAGGAGGAAGAGGAGGAGGAGGAGGAGAGGAGGAGGAGGAGGAGAGGAGGAGTAGGAGGAGGAAGAGGAGGGAGGAGGAGGAGGAGGAGGAAGGAGGAGATGAGGAGGAGGAGGAGGAGGAGGAGGAGGAGGAGAGGAGAAGGAGGAGGAGTAGGAGGAGCAGGAGAGGAAGCGGATGAGGAGGGGAGGAGGAGGAGGAGGAGGAGGAGGAGGAGGAGGAGGAGGAGGAGCGAGGAGGAGGAGGAGGAGGGGAGGAGGAGGCGGAGGAAGAGGAGGAGGAAGAGAGAGAAGGAGGGAGGAGGAGGAGGAGGAGGAGGAGGGGAGGAGGAGGAGGAGGAGGAGGAAGGAGAGGAGAGGGAGGAGGAGGAGGAGGAGGAGGAGGAGGAGGAGGAGGAGGAGGCAGGAGCAGGAGGAGGAGGAGGAGGAGGAGGAGGAGGAGGAGGAGAAGGAGGCGGCTTAACCTCTCTCCATGATCCCACCCTGCCTCGCGCCGTCCGTGCCTTGGCCCGTCGCCCGCGACGGGCTGCTGGGCCTGCTCGTGAGCGCTGTGCTGGCGGCGGCCTTCCTCTTCCTGTCCCCCTCCGGTTGGGGCGCCGGTCAGCGGGCCGCCGCCGCGCTGGAGGAGACGTGGGCGGTGCTGGCCCTGCTGTTAAGTCGGGCCTGTCCCTCTACAGGGGGAATGTTCAAAAATGATCCAAAAATTGTCCAGGGACGAGTTTTTGATCATGTTTGGATTACTTTTGAACATTGTTGGCGTATTTTTTCCGTCCAAAATCCGCCGGTAGGGGGGCACGCCTGACCTGACCCTGCTGCTCGTCCGCCTCGCGGCCCCGAGGCTCCGCGGCGACGCCCCGCAGAGGTCGCAGAGGCCGAAGCAGGGCGCCGCCCTCGAGGTGCCCGGCGGTGGCGCAGCGGGCGGCGGCACACCTGAAGCTAGGTGCGGGGACGACGGGGCCTGCGCGCAGGCGGTCGGGAAGCTCGCCACGCGGATTCCCTCGGCAGTCTACAGGCCGGCGACGTGCCCGGCGCAGAGGAGCTGGCGCAGGAGACGCAGGAGGTCGGCGGCCCACCCGGCCGCCTGCGCCGTCCCTGCTGGGCGGTCGCCTTCGAGGAGGTGGTGGCCGGCCACGTTCGCGACGCCAGCGCCGCGAATGCGGACGAGTGGCTCGGCGCCTTCGCCGCCGTCGCCCCCGCGATCGGGCCCAGCACCGCCTGCGCCAGCTCGGCGCGCGGCGCCCCGTGCGCGGGCGGCGACGCCGCCGCCGCGAAGGCGCGGGTCCGGAGGATGCCCGAGCTGGAGCGGGGTGGGCGACGACGCGTGCTCCGAGCTCATCGGCGGCTGCGCCCGGGCGGGCGACATGCCGCGCGGGAGCGCCTGGTGTGTGTGTGTGTGTGTGTGTGAGGTGCGGAGGGCCGGCCCGCGCCCCGGCGCCGAGCTCCACGGGCTGATGCTCTCCAGGCCTGCGCGGGCGACTGCCGCGGCGCCGCCCGAGCGCGGCGAGCGCCTGGCCGCCCGCTGCCCGCACGCGTGCCGCCGGTGGCCCGCGGGCAAACCGCCCAGAAGGCACCGCGGCACGGCGGAGCAGCGAGACGTGCGCGCATGTCACGTTCTGGGGACTGCAGCCAGGCGCATGCTTGCAGCTGTCGCGTCTGTGACAGCCAGGTGCCGCGCAGTGTCGGACGGGGGCGCGTACTTAGTCCTGCAGCTTATTGCTGGGTTGCGCAGGCTTCTTGATTTGAGCGCACGGGTGCCCCCCTGGCGCGCGGGCCGGCCCTGCGCCTCTCCGCTCCGCGGGCTGCGGGGCCGCGGCGCACGGGCCAGCTCGCCTGCCAGGCTTCCCCGCCGCACGCCTGTCTTCATGCGCAGGCGCGCGTGCAGCGCGGGCCAATCCCCTCGGTGCGTGGAGCCCGCCCGACGCCTCCACTCCGCGGCTGCGGGGCCGTGGCACTTGGGCCAGCTCGCCGCCCAGGGATAGCCCCTTGCGCGTCGTTTGTTCTGTCTTTGTAACATGCTTGGCCGTTGCGTCGGACCTTGCGCCGACCGGTGCCCCGCGCCTGCGTCGCCGGGAGGCGCCGGCGGGTTGCGTTTGCCAGTTGCGGCGCGTTGCGCGCCCGATCTCTTCCATTTCTGCTCTCCTTCCCCTTTCCTCCCCTTTCCTCCGCGCCCGATCTCTTCCATTTCTTCTCTCCTTCCCCTTCCCTTCCCCTTTCCTCCGCGCCCCTTCCACTATTGATCATGCCGTTTCTAGTCAGGAGGGAAGAAAACACACAGACACCATTAATCGGCGATTTCCCAGAAGTATGGGAAAATATGGGAAGTGGGGGGGGGGAAGACAGAAACCCAGAAAATATGGGAAAATATGGGGAATCTTTTTTTATTTGTGTGTATTTCTTTGTGTGTCCCAGGGCCCCTTCATCTAGTCGCCGCTGCCGCGGCCGTGCCCTCTCGGTCTCGCGGCGTGCGGGCCTCGCGGCGTTCTTCGACGGCGCGCGCCGTCGCCTCTGGAGCTCGTCTCTCCCGCCCGTCGTTGGCCCGCATGCTCCTCTCCATGGCTCCGCGCGGCGCCCCGCCGGGTGGGCGCGGCGCGTGGCCGTGGCGAGCTTCGGCATCTGCCCAGCGCGCCCGCCTGGCCACACGTTTCAGCTCGCTGAGGGGCAGCGGGCGCGATCTGTGTTTCCGGGGCGACGCAGGAGGAGGCAATGCTCGTAGGGCAAGAGCAAATCTAAGCAGCCCAATCGTTGGTAAGAGCCAACCTTAGGTCCGAACTTGTCGCGAATGGGTGTCGTAAGGACTGTTATTGACAGATGAAGCGCGCCGGCTGAGCGTATTGGGATTTGGCCCTGGAAACAATGCCGCCCCCCAAGCGATTTCCAAGCCAAACGTGTCCTTTCCCACCTCCTCGCTCGTCCCGTCTGCACGCCTGCAGCACGCTCGGTCCCTCTTCCGGGGCCACGGCCCACACCGTGCGCGATTTTTTGCCCATCGCAGGTCGGCAGGCTGGCTCTTTGTGGCTTCTTTGGCTGCCCGTCGCAGCTTGGCTTTTTCGTGGTGCTCCCAGCCTATCGCAGTGCCGTGCTCTTGCCCAGCGCTGGTTGGCTCTTGCGGTGCTCCCGGTTTGCCCGTCGACCTTCCGACTCGTTCCGCGGTCGAGGCCGCGTCGGGTGGAGTTCCGTGGTCGCGCTCCGTCTGCCTCGTCAACAGAGACAGGCGCGTGGGCCCCAGGCCATGGGCTCGAGGGAGTCCAGGGCGGCACGCTCGTGCTGAGGCTGCTTCGAACCAGGCGCGTCGGGTGGAGTTCTGTGGTCGCGCTCCGTCTGCCTCGTCGACCAAGACAGGCGCGTGGGCCCCAAGCCATGGGCTCGAGACTGTCCAGGACGGCACGCTCGTGCTGAGGCTGTTTCGAGCCAGGCGCGCACGCGCGCACGCCACGGCCATCGAACTAACCTCATTATTTTAGCTGGTCGGATTTGTTAGCGGATTTCTGGGGGACTCGTGGCCGGGGCGCGGGTCGCCCTGGCTGCCTTTTCAGACACGGTCGTCTTATCGGTGCTATTCGCTGCTGGAGCGGCTTTCCTTTGGCAGGATTGGGTGCTGGAGCCCATGGCGTGGGCTGCTGGAGCCACTGGCCCCAGGAAGAAGTGGGTACTGGAGCCCACCCTTTTTGACGGATAGTCTGCTGGGACCGTGGTTCTTCCCCTAAGCTGGGTGATGGAACCCACGGCGTGGGCTGCTGGAGCCATTGACCCTAGGGAAAAGTGTGTACTCGAACCCACCCTTTTTTTGACGGATAGTCTGCTGTGACCGCTGTTCTTCCCCTAAGCTGGGTGATGGAGCCCACGGCGTGGGTTGCTGGAGCCAGTGTCCCTCGTAGAAGCTGGTATGCTGGACCCCCCCCCTTTTTTGACGACATGATTTGCTGGAGCCGCTGTCCTGGCAAAACTTGGCGGTGGCGCCACGCCCCGTTCAGGGTTTTCACGATTCAAATAAGGTGGGGGCGTGTGGGCCCAGGTGGGGTCCCAGCATTCTAATCACTGGTCGCCCTCAAATGGGGAGCATTCCGCGCGCGCGTGCGTGAGCGTGCGCGTGTGCGCGAGCGTGCGCGTGCGCGCGTTCGTGCGCGTTCGTGCGCGTTCGTGCGCGCGCGCAAGCAAGCAAATTCAGGCGCGAGGACGAGCCGTGGCCCGAGCGCGAGCCAGACTCAAGACCGAGCGCGAGCCTGAGACCGAGCCCGAACCCGAACCCCATCCTGAGCGCGTGCACGCGCGGGTTCGCGCGCTCGCGTTCGCGTGCGTGGACGCGCGCTTCCGATATGCTGACATGCTCTCAAAGAGTCAGCTCACTACCAACAATATTCACCTGACTGTAATGTTGAACGGGTGTCCGAAGCAATCCGTTATATTGGAACCTGTGTCGAACCGGGCTCCGACTCATCGTTTGGAGGAAGACCCCGCAGGAAACGCTTACTTTTTTCTTTGTTTCAAGCTGGTTTCTGTTGCTTCTAGCCTGGTTTGAAAGAGCGCGTTCTGTGGTCGCTTGGAGCTGGGGGTTGGAACCAGACCCCCTCCCCTCCCCTGGATGGAGGGGGTGGGGGGGGGGGTTCGAACCCCGCCCCCTCCCGTGACGGAGGGGGGGGGTTCGAACCCCCCCCTCCCAGCCCCTACTTCTCCTCTCTCCCTCTCCTCGGCTGGCGGCGGCGGCGGGGACGACGATTTCCTTTTCTGGTCCGGCGCCGGCGCCTGCGGCGGCGGGCGGCGGCGGCGGGGAGAATCGACGAGGACGACGGTGGGGGTGGTGGTGGTGGTGGTGGTGGCGGTGGTGGTGGTGGCGGTGGTGGTGGTGGTGGTTGTGGTGGTGGTGGTGTGGTGGTTTGTTGTTGTGTTTTGTGGTGGTTGTGGGTGGTGGTGGTGGTGTGGTGGTGGTACGGCGGTGGTTTGTGGTGGTGGTGGTGGTGGTGAGTTGTGGTGGTTGTGGTGGTTTGGTGGTGGTGTGGTGGTGGTTTGTGGTGGTGGTGGTGGGTTGTGGTGGTGGCGGTGGTTTGTGGAGTTGGTGGTGGTGGTGGTGGCGGTGGTGGTGTGTGGGTGGTTTGTGGTGGTGGTGGTGGTGGTGGGTTGTGCTCTGGTAGTGGTGGTGGTTGTGGCGGTGGTGGTGGTGGTGGCGTGGTAGGTTGTGGTGGTGGTGATGGTGGTGGTGGTAGTGGTGGTGGGTTTTTGTGGTGGTGGTGGTGGTGATGGTGAGTTGTGGTGGTGGTGGTGGTTGTGGTGGTGGTGGTGGTGGTGGCTGTGGTGGTGGTGGTGGTGGTTGTGTGGTGGGTTGGTGGTGGTGGTGGTGGGTTGAGGCGGTGGTGGTGGTGGTAGTGGTGGTAGTGGTGGTGGTAGTGGTGGTTATCGTCGCTGCGTCCCCGCAGTCGCCGGCGCCAGCGCCTGCGCTGCTGGCCGCCGCCAGCGCCGGCGCCGGCGCCAGGGGCGGGGGATGGGGGGTTTGAAGCCACACCCCTCGGCGCCGAGTGGGGTTGGGGGTTTGAAATCCCCTCCCCACCCCCCTTTCCCGTTTGGGCTGCCTCTGGTCATTGTCGCTGCGTCCCCGCCGTCGGCGCTGCTGGCGGCCGCCGGCGCCGGCGCTGGGGGGGGGGGTTCAACCCCTCCCCCCCTCCTTGGGAGGGGGGGTGGGGGGGTGGGGGGGTGGGGGGGGTTCGGGAGGGGGGGCGTTTGGGGGGGAGGGGAGTCCCTCTGAGTGTTGGGAGGGGGGGCCCACCCCCCGGTTCGAAACGTGCCGCCGAATGTTCCCAAGGCAAGCGCCGTGAAACGCGTTCTCTCCCTGGTTTCGCGCCTGGTTCGAGCTTGCTTTGCGGGGAAGCTCCGCGCGACCTGCCGATGTCGAGCCGATGTCTGGTTCAGCCTGGTGAAGGTCCTCGGTCGGGAACTTTGGCTCGGCGTGCCGCTCTGGCGGTTTTGCCCCACCACGCTTTGGCGCGAGGCTCTCGCCCCGCCCAGCGGGGCGACGCGCTACTGGCTCGCAGGGCACAGCGCGCCGCCGAGGCCGCCGCGGCGACGCGCTGAGCGAAGGTTTCCGACCGTAGCAGGATGGGAGTCTACAGTGGGGGTCCATGCAAAGAAGCACCCTGCTTGCCTCCAGGGTGCCCTGGGCTTCTCGGGTTTCGATGGTTTTGCGATGGAGAGCGCGACGTTCCCGCACCCAGAAATCAGCGGACGTCCTGGGGTCTCAGGGTTGGGTTCCTTGTGGAAGGTTTCTAGTGGACGGGCCCCCACTTGTAGTTGGAGGGCGCAAGCCCGAGGTTGCCCGCCCCCCTGCTGACGCAGCTTTTCCGAGCCCTCGTAAAGTACAACTCGCTCGTGCTTCTGAGGCCACATCCTTGCGCTCGCACTTCCGAGCCGACACTACCTTGCGAATTGCAATGCTGTCGCGTCCCCGAGGCCACACTCCCTTCTAGATAACGACGCGTTCGCGCTCCCGCACGCATTGTACTTGGACCCGCGCTCCCAACGGGGCGACTCCCGCGGTCGCACTGCGCGCTCCCCCGCACCTCCGATCCGCGCTGCGCCAGCCTATCAAGCATCGGGCGGCCTCGTATCACGGCGCAGCGTGCCGAGTTGATCTTCAGCCGCGCGGTGAGGGAGGCGGGGTCCTACCAAGCCCAGAAGCGCCCCAAAGCGCCGGGAAGCGCCCTGAACTCCAGGCGGTCAGCCCTGAGGACTGAGAATTGAGGACGGAGAGCCCGAGTGACCTGAGGACGCTGTAGCTCATGCTTCAGGGCACGGTGGCGGATACTGGGGAGGGCTCTCAGGAGATGGTCAAGAGGAGGACTATAAAGAGGACATGGTGGAAACGCAAATCTGATGATGATAAGGATGAGGATGATGGCCCAAACGAAGGCGATGGTGCGGATTATGATGATGCTGCTGATGCTGATGATGATACTGAGGCTGCTGATGATGATGCTGATGCTGATGCTGATGATGATGCTGATGATGATGGTGATGATTATGATGATGATGATGATGACGATGATGATGCTGCTGCTGCTGATGATGATGATACTGATGCTGCTGATGCTGATGCTGATGCTGATGCTGATGCTGATGATGATGGTGATGGTAATGGTGATGGTGATGGTGATGGTGATGATGATGAGTACGATGCTGATGGTGGTGGTGGTGATGATGATGCTGGTCTTGATGATGGTCATGGTGATGATGATGAGGAGGATGGTCATGCTGTTTATGATGGTCGTGGTGATGATGGTGCTGATAACCATGATGATGCTGATGCTGCTGATGATTATAGAGGTGGTGGTGATGATGACGATTATGATGTTGCTGATGGCGATGATGGCGATGATGATGATGACGATGACGACGCCGATGACGATGGCGATGCTGATGATGATTGTGATGGCGATGGTTGTGACGGTGGTGGTGATGATGAGATATTGCTGCTGTTGATGATGCTGCTGCAGTTGATGATGATTGGTGGTGGTGATAATGGTGATGCTGTTGATGTTGGTGATGGCGATGCTGGTGATGATGGTGCTGATGATGGTGGTGATGCTGATGCTGCTGATGATGTTTTTGTTGTTGTTGATGATGACGATGATGATGCTGATGATGGTGATGCTGATGCTGACGATGGTGAAGATGGTGGTGGTGATGGTGATGATGACAGGAGC
>CAUYUJ010000505.1:45000-49817 GCA_963575745.1 Prorocentrum cordatum
AATGGAGCCGCCCTCCACCTGTGTATCAGCTGCTCAGTGTGAGAGTTCTGGTTAGAAATATGAATCAAGTCTCAAGCGGCAATTCCATTTGAGATGAAAAGGGAACGCCCTCCATCCGTTTGTAACGATTGGAAGCTCTTAAGACGAATGTGCGCGGCGCTCACGCGACAACACTGTTTTAACAGGAGTTGCCCTCTATGCATGAAATTGCTGGGAGCTCTCAGCACGAATGTGAGCGGTGCTAACACCATAGCGGCATCTTGAAAGCCACCATGCTAATCATCTGTGCAACTGTTGGATACTTCAAGACGGATGTGCACGGCTTGACGTTCTGAAAGCGACCACAACACTGCTTCCGTGTGATTGTTGGAGGCTTTTTATACGAATGCGCGCGGCACTAAGGCAAGGGCCTCAGTTTGAAAACCACCCCACTCCATCCGTGTAGCTGTTGGAGACTTTCGAGACAAAATTGCGCGGCGCTCAGGCGAGAGCCACATTTTGAGCCACCCTTGCGTCCTTGTGACCCTTGGAATCTTCAAGCTTCGGGGCCAGAAGTCAGCTACGGGGAGGAGGCCTCAAGCGAGACGCCCGGCCCGCCTTACTTACCAACACGCCTGGCGGTCAGACGAGGAGGAGCTACCTAGAAGCAGAAGGGGGCGGGGGAGGAGAGCGAGGACCAGCACGCATCCTGAAATAAGATAGGCTGGGTGGTGGCCGGCCCGACCCAACCCAAGACCTTGAGTCTGCGTCTGCCGACGAGGCTGCTGTTCAGGTTGGCGTGGGCGGCCGCGCGCGAGGGGGGCCTCTCGCCCTCTCGCGCGGGCTCCTCGCTGCATCCAGCCCAACCTGCCTACCAATCCCACCTATCCCGCTCCTGTTCCTGCTCCTGCAGGAGGAGGAGGAAGAGGAGGAGGAGGAGGAGGAGGAAGAGGAGGAGAAGGAGGAGGAGGAGGAGGAGGAGGATTGGCGGCGAGCCCAGGGGGAAGTGAGGGGGGGAAGGCCTTCTCAGAGGGCGGTGGACAGAGACGGCTTCTCAGAAGGCCAGAAGGTTTCTTTAAAGCCCCCGTTCACTTCCCCCTCCTCCTGCAGGAGCAGGAGCAGGAGGAGGAGGAGGAGGAGGAGGAGGAGGAGGAGCAGCAGGAGGAGGAGGAGGAGGAGGAGCAGCAGGAGGAGGAGGAGGAGGAGGAGCCTTTTCGGGGACCTCGCGGGCTACGCCTATGTCGCTCTCGCCGCCCACGCGCGGCAGCGCTGCTGGCCGTGTGCACGCCGCACTCCCGCGCCGACACCAGCGTGACCCGCCAGGGCCGTACAACCCCCCTCCCCCTCCCCTGCTCCTCCTCCTCCTCCTCCTCTCCTCCTCCTCCTCCTTCTCCTCCTCCTCTTCCTCCCCCTCCCCCTCCTCCTCCTCCTCCTCCTCCTCCTCCTCCTCCTCTTCCTCCGTGCCTTGGCGACTCTGGTCTTCGCCCCCGCGTCGGAGTAGGCAGCTAGGTAGGAATTGGGCTCCGGCTTCGCCTTTCGCCCAAACCGCTTGGCCAGCCACTTCTCGTGGTGGGAAGCCGCTCCGCTCTTTTCTCGGCTCTGCTCCCTCGCGCTGCAGGGTGCTGTCTCTGCACCGCTCTGTGTGCTGTAGTTGGTGACATAGGGCTTTACCTTCGCCTCCGTGTTCCGCTGCAGCTGCTCGCACGCGCTCCCAGCACTGTAGTTGATGGAATCGGGCTCCATCGCTTCGCCTCCCACTTGCCACATCGTTGCGATCCCTGCTCGAGCCCTCCTCACGGCCCTCCCCATGGCCGCTGGAGCTGATGGTTTTGGGCTCTTCCTTCGCCTCCACGGGGTAGTGGTAGCTAGCTATGTCGGAAGTGGGCTCCAGCTTCGCCTCCGTCGTTGCGCCCTCTTGACGCTGCCACTACGCGCCCTTCTCGCACGCCCACTGCACGTTTTCTTGAGGCCGCCACTGCCCGCTTCCCTCGCACGCACGGCCCTGGCCCTCTTGAGGCTGCCATTGCCCGTCTTTCTCGCTCGCGCAGTGCCCGTCCCAGAGAGTCTGCCACTGCCCGTCCGTCCCGCACTGCTGCCACTGCCAGTTTTTGTCGTTCTCGCACGCGCAATTCTCACTTTTTTGAGGCTGCCGCTGCCCTCTCTTCTCGGACGCATGGTCCGCCGGGGCGGCGGCCATCTCGTCGCCCATCTCCTGCAGGAAGAAGTTGGGCTCCAGCTCCGCCGTGCGCTCAAACCGCTTGGCCAGCCACTTCTCGTGGTGGGAAGCCGCTCCGCTCTTTTCTCGGCTCTGCTCCCTCGCGCTGCAGGTGGCGGTCTCTGCACCGCTCTGTGTGCTGTAGTTGATGACATTGGGCTTCTCTTTCGCCTCCGTGTTCCGCTGCAGCTGCTCGCGCGCGCTGCTCCCAGCGCTGTAGTCGATGACATCGGGCTTCCTCGTTTCGTCGCCTGCCAGCCACGTCGCTGCGATCACTGCTCCAGCCTTCCACATGGCCCTGCTAGTGCCGTCGTCGCTGTAGCTTGTGGCGTTGGGCTCGTTCTTCGCCCCCACGGGGTAGTGGTAGCTAGCTGAATTGGCGTTGGGCTCCAGCTTCGCCTCTGTCGCTGCGCCCTCTTGGCGCTGTCCCTGCCCAACCATCTCGCACGGCCACTCCCCGTCCTCTTGAGGCCATCACTGCCCGTTTCTCTCGCACGCACGGCCCTCGTTCTCGCACGCCTGAGGCTGCCACTGCCTGTCCGCTTGGGGATGCCACTGCCCGTCGTCTTGCCACTGCTCGTCCGTCTCGCCCGCACAGTCCGCTTGAGCCTGCCCACATGCCACGATCCCCGTGGGGTAGCTGATGGTGTTGGGCTCTATCTTCGTCTTCCACTTCCCGCTGCATGTCTGGGTCTGGGCTTCCTCGCTCTCCTCGCACGCGCGGTTGCTAGAGCTAGGGTTAGCACGACTGTTGGGCTCCAGCTTCTCCACCATTGGTACAGCCTTCTCGCACTGCCCGCACTCGCTGCGCTTGGCGCCGGAGCTGATGGCGTCTGGCTCTCGCTTCGCCCCTTGGTGCCACCGCTCTGGGGGCTCCCACGCTCTCTCTAGGCCCTGCCACTGCCCGTCCGTTCATGCCCTGATCACCACGCGGTAGCTGGTGGCGTCGGGCTCTATCTTCGCCTTCCACATCCCGCCTGGGTGTCACAGGCTGGTGCTCCTGCTCTCTCTTCTCGCACGCGCGGCTTCCGATGGTGGGGTTATCGAGGCTCTCGGGCTCCAGCTTCGCCGCCACCGATGCAGCCTTCTCGCACTTCTCGCGCTCTCCGTGTCCTGCGCTGAAGCTGATGGCGTCTGGCTCTCGCTTCGCCTCTTGCTGCCACTCCTCTTCCTGCACGCACGCTCTCTCCTGGCGCTGCCACTGCCCGTCCGTCTCGCCCGCACAGGCCGCTCCTTCTTGCAGCTGCCACTGCCCGTGCCCGTCATCCACCTGAGGCTGCCACTGCCCGTCGTTCCCGCGCCCACTCTCTGGATGCTGCCACTGCCCGTCCTGCCCGCTCGCACCCCTGCCCTCCTCCGCGTAGCCTCGGCCTTCGCCTCGCCCAGCTGGGGCTGGCACTGCGCTTCCTCCTTGCGCAGCCTCTGGATCTTGTCCTGCAGCTGGCGGGGGGGCTTCCTCTATGGCGGGCCGTGGCGCCGCGAAATGGCTGCAGCTGCGCAGAAGAGCTAGCCTGGAGGAGGAGGAGGAGGAGGAGGAGGAGGAGGAGGAGGAGGAGGAGGAGGAGAAGGAGGAGCAGGAGGAGGAGAAGGAGAAGGAGGAGAAGGAGCAGGGGGAGGAGCAGGAGGAGGATGAGGAGCAGGAGGAGGAGGAGAAAGAGGATGAGGATGAGGAGGAGGAGGAGGAGGAGAAGGATGAGGAGGAGGAGGAGGAGGGCGAGGAGGAGGAGAAGGAGGAGGAGGAGCAGTAGCAGGAGGAGGAGGAGGAGGAGGAGCCGACAAGACCACCCCGCATAGGTGAAGCCGCCGCTCTCGCGGCGGGCCGCTTCGGACCCCCTCCTGCGCGAGGCCCTCCTCTCGCCCGGTCTCGCCGGCGGCATGGGCCGCTCGTGCGGGCCTCCCCCGACCGACCCGAAGCTCGCGGGCAGGCCCTCGGGGTGGGACGGCGACGACGACGACGACGCCGACGCCGACGACGCCAACGACGACGACGCCGACGACGACGCCGACGCCGACGCCGACGCCGACGCCGACGACGACGACGGCGCCGACGACGACGACGCCGTGAGGGAGAGGGGTCCTGGAGGAAAACGGGCCGCTGGAGGCTCCTTGGCCATTTTCGGGCTCCCGAGGCGCCGTCTTATCGCATCTTATCCGAATCCTCCTCCTCGTCCTTATCCTTCTCCGTGGGGGCTCTTCCGCATGCTGTGCCTCCTTGTCCTTCGCCGTCATCGCTCCTCCATGCCCCTGATTCTTGCTCCCGGCAGGCCGGAATGGGTCGGCAACTTTGACACCGAGTCGAGGCTGAATCGGGGCCTGGGGGGCAAAATGGGGCGGTGACACCTGCCTCTGACGCCATATCCAGACATCTGGCGGTTCGATTTTTTCGAGTCTTCGCCCTAGTAGTAGTAGTAGTAGTAGTAGTAGTAGTAGTAGTAGTAGTAGTAGTAGTAGTAGTAGTAGTAGTAGTAGTAGTAGTAGTAGTAGTTAGTAGTAGTAGTAGTAGTAGTAGTAGTAGTAGTAGTAGTAGTAGTAGTAGTAGTAGTAGTAGTAGTAGTAGTAGTAGTAGTAGTAGTAGTAGTAGTAGTAGTAGTAGTAGTAGTAGTAGTAGTAGTAGTAGTAGTAG
>CAUYUJ010000505.1:54917-81970 GCA_963575745.1 Prorocentrum cordatum
CCCGAGCACGCCAGGACCCCCGCGACAGGACCCCCGCCTCAGGACCCCCGCGACAGGTCGCCGGCCCGCGCCCCAGAGGTGTTGTGGACGCCTCGCGTGTGCGCGGGCCGCCTCGGCCCAGATCACGGCTGGTCATCTCCCGCACTCTTGTGGACGTCGGCTTCTGGAGAGGAAGCCTGCTGCCACTCTTTTCCAGATGTCTAAAATATGTTTCAAACATTTTTAAAGATGTAAAAACCATGGGAGTCCCCGGCTTTCCTGCCCAGACCCTCCTGCGGAGTCAAGATGCTCTCTTTGGACCCCACTAGAAACCTATCAGTCTTCGCTGTTAGGTAAATAATATGTTAAAACCATGGGAGGACCCGCACCCGCGACGCCCAGGACCCCCCCCCCTCGCGGCCCTCGGCAGGGGCGGGGTCGGTTTGGGTGGGGGGGGGCGGTCGGGCCCCCGTCCGCAGCAGCGCGCCCCCCGTGGACGACAGACGGATGCAGAGTGCTGCCGGCACTGCCGCCCCCCCTCCTCCTCCTCCTCCCCCTCCCCCTCCTCCTCCTCCTCCTCCTCTCCTCCTCCTCCTCCTCCTCCTCCTCCTCCTCCTCCTCCTCCCTCCTCCCCCTCCTCCTCCTCCTCCTCCTCCTCCTCCTCCTCCTCCTCCTCCTCCCTCCTCCTCCTCCGCCTCTCCTCCCCTCCCTATCCTCCTATCCTCCTATCCTCCCTATCCTCCCTATCCTCCCTATCCTCCCTATCCTCCCTATCCTCCCTATCCTCCCTATCCTCCCTATCCTCCCTATCCTCCCTATCCTCCCTATCCTCCCTATCCTCCCTATCCTCCTCCTCCCTATCCTCCTCCTCCTCCTCCTCCTCCTCCTCAGGCGTGGGCTTAGGCCGTGGGAGACATTTCCCTGCGGTGCGTTTTTGCACTGCATCATGGCACTGCCCGCCCCAGGCTCGTGCGCGCCCACGCACGAGTCGACACTCAACATACCTGCAGGGCGATCTCGCTCACCCGCCTGGCATAGGGCCCGCCGTCGAGCTCGCGCGCAGGCCAGGCGATTTCTGAAGATAGTCAAGCTGCGGGAACTACTCAATCGACATCACGGGTCTCAAGAGCCTCACATGAGAAGTGCCCCCCCCGCTGCAGACGGGAATGGCGCCCGACGAGGTAGAAGACCAGAAGTCCAGAAGGAGCCGAGATGGGCATGCATGGCGACACGTCAGTGCGGCTTCGAGGGCAACTACGCCAGCAACGATAATTGCTATCAGTGCGGTCGCGACCGTCGTGGTGTACCTGATCCAAGTTTTGTGCCACGGAAGCGACCGCCATCACGGAGACCATCCTCTCGTCCACGTGAGGGAGGAAAGGACAAGGATAAGAAACCTGACGGCGACAGCAGTGGAGCATCCAGTCCCGCTGATGGAGTCGCTCAGGCACGCCGAGCTTTGGCAGCCCTACGGAAGTGTGGCCTGGGAGATGACGCCCCAGTCGTACAGCAAGCTCGACGTGATTTGCAAGTGGCCGAGGAGCGCGAACAAGCTCATCGGACACCAGACGACATGCTTCGTAGATCCTTGGACAGGCACACCGCCAAATCCAAAGAGGCCGATGAGCTTAACCAAGCAGTTGCTGAGTTGGAGATCAAGCTTGGTGACAAAAAGTCGGCGCTCGTTCAGGCCAACACGGAGCTGCAGAACATCCAGTCTGAGGTGCACCTGGCCAGGGCCGCTGTACTCGCCGCCACCGCCCAGCCCGTGGGATCAGATGTACCGTCGGTGCAGGAAGCCATGGGTCGCCTACAGACGGTGGTGGCAGGGGCTTCAGCTGCGATGCTTGCAGGCAATTCTCCAACGATGCTTCAGACACTACAGGATCAGCTTGCACAGTTGCAGTCTGCAGTCCAAGCCATTGTTCCAGCCCCAGGCACTCCGCAGGCACACCCATGGGCACCCCTCCTTGAGATGCAGGAGGCCCAAGACGCCGTTGATGCAGAGGCCGAGATGGAAGACAGCGAGTAAGGCAGCTCTCTCCTTTGTATACTTTACGATGCCACGACTGGTCAACAATCGGGTTTGGTCATTGGACGACCTGCTTTTGTCTGAACTACCTGTGGTGGCACCCACTCCCGTCGGCACGCACGGCTCGACTCCTCAGCTCTCTGGGGCAATTGGCGGCGAGTCGTACCGACCTTCGGGACCTAGTCCTGTCGGCACGCACGGCTCGACGTTCTCGCCTCGGGGGGCGCTTGGGAGCGGGTCGTGCCGACCTTCGGGAGGCCAGCGAGCTGATACTACTGACACTACTACTACTGCTCCCAGTGGAGGGAGTGGCGTGAGGCTATCTCATCCACAGGCAGATCAAACGACATATCGATCGGCTGATACTGGGAGCGGTACGAGGCTATCAAGACTTGCAGGTGATCGACATCATGTCACAACATCTGCTCGACGCGCGCCCAGAAGGAGCAAAAGGAAGCCGCTAGCATTTGTGACTTACAATGCCAACGGCTGGACACGTCTCAGAGGCTTTCTTGAAGAAGGCGCCGCTGGAGCTCTCATTGTTGCATCTCAGGAGCTTCATGTTCGAGGGGGCCAGCGGCTACAGGCAGAAGAATGGTGCCAACGTAACGGGTGGAAGGCTTTCGTCAGTGATTGTAAAACTGGCCCTACGGGTCAGCCGATGGCTGGAGTGGGCTTGTTTGTACGACACCATGTTGGCACGACTTTCTTGGACGCCCTTCCTGGAGTACGGGATCATGTACTCGTTAAGTCGTGGTGCGTGGCAGTTTACGTTCACACGGGTCCTCGAGGAGGGTTTGTGGCAGGTAGTATCTATATGGAGCAAGGTCCTGGTCTCACGGGTGACAACATACCTCGGCTCGAGCAGCTGGGCAAGGCGCTAAGATACTATCGAGCTCCATACGTCATTGGTGGCGATTGGAACGTTTCCCCCCAGGTGCTGAGCGACAGTGCTTTTGTGGAGCGCATCGATGGCCACCTCATTGTTGCTCCGCTTGGATCTCATCGAGTGGCGGCAAATGGCACGTATACTTTTCTGGACTACTGGCTCGCCAGCGATGCCCTTGCGGCGGAGATGTCAGATGCTCGACGCGTCGAAGATTATCCGCCTCGCCCTCACTTTCCAATGAGAGTTCAAGTAGGCCCTCGGCCTCGAGCTCGCCAACTAATGCAGCTGCAGGGCCCGCGTATTTGGCCTGGTAAGCCAGCTCGCAAGCCAATTCTTTCTGAATATTCGGACGATGAAGATGAAGACGCTACCCCCTTGGGTGACTCTGGCATCGATTGGGTGGAAAAGATGCGGCTGGATGCTCAACTCGGGCCTGGTGACAATAGGTCGAGAGGAGGGCGTTTCGATTTCTTATGCCAACAGTTGTACGCAGGGGTTGAGAAGGAGTTAGCTCCGCTGTTTGACTGCTCAGACGACGACAAGTATCATGGCCGTGGACGTCAGGTCACCTATCGCAAGACCACGGCGGGAGGTGCTCTGGGCAGTCAGCAACCTGCAGGTACTACGCATTCTCGTGCAGTTCGGGCTCTACAGCATCGACTGGAAGACCTCACGCACGTAGTGGCCAAGCATGGGTGCACTCCTCTGCCGCAGCATAACATGATATGGCAACCACTTATTGACTTTGTTGGTGGTCAGGGTCGACTGCGGCGACTTACATCGGCTCTTGGCGCCAATTTGGTCCAGGAGGTAGTCTACTACATCACGTGCTTCTTCGCGCAGCCGTCCATGTACCACGTGACCTTCCTCCGCGCCCTCTGCGTCACCCTGTCCAATCTTGCTGCTGCTGAAGAGCGGCGGCTTGGCCAGGCACGAGGTCAAGGGTTTGTTAAATGGCTCAGGGATTGCCTGAGCAGCCGCTCCAAGCCTGTACATGGCTGGACGAAACCTAGAGGGTGGCAGTTGTCCCAGGTTCACACTCCCCTGGGTCCTTCGAGTCATGCGGATGATGTGGCCAACGTTCAGCGTGAATTTTGGGAAGGCATATGGGACGGTGGGTCTTCGCCAGCCTCACTGGAAGAGCTGCAGCCTGACCTGGCGCAGCTTCGTGATTTGGGTCCTCGGCTTCCACCCATGGGCATCCAGGAGCTACGCAAGGCCGCCAAGGCCTTTCCTGCCAGGACTGCTGTAGGTGCTGACTTATGGAGGCCCAAGCACTGGGCCCTGGTATCGAATGGGGCTTTATCGTTCTTGGGATATATGTTTCATTTATGCGAGGCATGGTCTTCCTGGCCTCGATATCTTCAGCATATACATATTGTGTTGCGTCGGAAACCTGCTGGGGGATACCGGCCTATCGCTCTGCTGTGTTCTTTGTATCGAGTTTGGGCCAAGGCTCGCATTGGACATGTACGAAGATGGGCCAATAGGTTAGGTCGACCATATATTGCGCTTGGCACGGGCAGGGCGACCACGGACGTTGCCGCGCGTGTGCTGTTGCATGGTGAAGCTCACCCACCGCAGAAGAAGGCGCAGTGGGATGACACTGTATGCTTACACGCCATCGTTGACATTGAGAAGTGTTTTGACAGGGTTCCCTGGGCCGTCATCACTCAGGCTGCCATCAAGCACGGTTTCCCAGGGGCCCTGGTGGCCCTAGCCTTACGCATGTACACGTACGAGCGACGACTAGCCTGGGATGGGGCTTTCTCGCAGCCTGTGTATGCGTCTCGGGGAGTACCTCCAGGATGTAGCATGGCTATGTTCATATTACAGCTGGTTCTGTTATCGCCTGTTGATGCGTTGCATGGTAGCACGGAGCACATTGATCGCGCGCTGCACGTGTACGCAGACGACCTGACGGTGCAGATTCAAGCTAAGGTAGACTGTATAGTCAAGCACGCATGTTATGTGTTGGAAGGGTTGGTGGACGTACTCGGCTCCGTTGATTTGGCGCCCGCCAAGC
Source organism: Prorocentrum cordatum (assembly GCA_963575745.1). Taxonomy (NCBI): domain Eukaryota; class Dinophyceae; order Prorocentrales; family Prorocentraceae; genus Prorocentrum; species Prorocentrum cordatum. Next base: position 59,844 of record CAUYUJ010000505.1, read on the forward strand.
GCAAGATGACCGTGACTTGCGCTCGCCCCACTATTGCCCAACGAGTTTGTCGTGCTCTAGGCAAGTTTGGTTATAGATATGTGTCGGCCCTTGAAGTGCTGGGCATAGAGGTTACCTCAGGACGAGCATTGCGCTTTCAGAGGATTCGTGCACGTGTGCGTAAGATGGGGGCTCGCTATCCCAGATTGCGTCGTGTTCGTAAGGCAGGGGCTCTCACGGGTAGGTTTGCCAAGGCTGCGGTGCCTGCGGCACTCAACTACGGTGTGGGAGTACACGGTGCCCCTCCTGCAGTTGTCAACTCCATGCGTAAGGCTATGCACAGTGTATGGTATGAACCAGGTCGTGCGGGTTCGTCGTGGATATCATCTTTCTTACATGGCGGGGGTCCGCAGGACCCCCAGATCGCAGCCTGGGTGGACCCTATTTATCAGTGGTGTTTATTGTGTTGGGATGGATCACAGCACGCACTTCTTCAGCAGGCCTGGCGTCGCCAGGCCCCAGTCATTTACGCGTCCAAGCAACCATGGGGCTCAGTGTCGGGACCCGCGGGGGCCACGCTGCTTGCCTTTCGTTCGCTCAAGTGGGTATCGTCCTCTGCTTTCGCCGTTCGAACTGATCAGGGGGATATTCTGGACCTTCGGGAAGCGTCTCCTCTTGCCGTGCGAGACTTGGCTCGTGCTGCTGCTGTGCGACGATTGTGGTCGGATTGGGCCTCTCGGGCTGATCGTGATACCTCGTGCACTTTGGACCCCAAGAGCCCCGCAGGGTATTGGCTGGAGCCCATAGTGTCTCTCTTGGGTAAGGCTAGGCAGGACGAGAACCCCGAAAAGCCCTACCTACTATCGTACCAATCTGCAGGTACCCTGAGGGCCATGGTCACGGGAGGCTTGTGGACACCAGCTAGACGATTTACGTGTGGATACGTTGATGCCGCTCAGTGCCCTTTGTGCCCCGAGGTTGCAGCTGACGCCTTTCGCATCCCGTGGACGTGTACCTGCAATGAGGAGGGGCGCAACACTTTGTATGACGATCATGATAAGTCCGTGCTTCCTCACCCGACCCCAACATCCTGGTTTTGGGCTCGTGGCTTACTGCCACGCACTGTATTTCCAGCCATTCCACAGAGGGATGACTCATGCACGTGGCATTCGCTGTATGGGGACTGTCAGGTTATTACTGGGCATGTGTTTTCTGACGGTGCTTGTCGCAAATATCACTACTGGCCAGAGGCCTCTCGGGCTGGATGGGGTTTCGTTCAAGTCGGGGACCATCGTATTATTGCTTGCGTTCATGGGGCCTTACCTGGCCCTGTGCAAACGTCCCCGCGGGCGGAGCTGTATGCGGTTGTTCAGATTTTGAGAGTTGCGATGTTGCCGATCACCATTTACACTGATTACATGGACCTGCCTGAAGGCCTCTCTCGTGGGCCATCATGGGGGTGCTCTCCTAGGCGCCCAAACAGTGATCTGTGGTGTGAAATATGGCGCAGGATAGAGGATCTTGGAGGACTGAGTTCTGAGCTTCAGATTTTCCATGTCCCAGGGCACCAGAAGGGCATGTCTTTTGAGGCCCGTGGGAACCGTTGGGCTGATTTTGCGGCCACCCAGGGCCGTGATTTGCATGCGGTCTCAGATCCTGACGCCCTCTTTATGAAACGGCTGTATACGGCCACACGTAAGACTCTCACCTGGATGGCCCGCGCGCATACCAAGTATATGTCGGAAACGGTTGCCCCAGGTCAGGATCGTTTTGAGCAACGGCGTAAGGCACGTGCTTTGGCCGCCGCTCGTGCTGGTGCCCCGTCTGACCCTGGGCTCCTGCATGTGTTTTATCCGTGCACCAATGGATGGCGTTGCGTCTCATGCTCCAAGACCTGTCGGTCCGACAAGCAGCGCAGGATATCCGCGTGTCGTCGCTGCCCTGCGAAGATATCTCTTTGCGCGAGGATCCTTCGCGCGGCGGGTGCTGACTCTAGTAGGGTCGGATCGCAGGAATGTGAGCTGAGCCTGTCCACCCCTGCTAGCACGTCCGTTTTGTCGGAGGGTGGTGGGGGGAGGCCGCGGACGGTGGGGAGGAGCACTCTTCAGCAGGACCGCGCCCGTATGGCCTCGCCACATCGCAGGAATGCCCGTGCCAGGCAGGGCGAAGTGGCTATACCCACAGATTTGACAGTGGACCTTCTGGCATCAGGAGGCTATGCAGATTTGGATTCCATGATCGCTGAGGAAGCGGCGTTTCACGATGACTCGGGGATGGGGGCTGAGTCGGGACCGTCGTTTACGTCGTGGGACTGGGGGACGCCTGATCACGAGGTTGATCGAGCCCAGGCTTCGCAGCCTCGAGCTCCCCTCGTGTCGCAAGGTGTGTCGACTCCCACCTCCTCCTCCTCCGCTGCTCCTCCTGCTGCGACTGCGAGTCCTGCTCCTGCTCGTGCTCGTGCTCGCTCCTCTTCCCCTGTCCTGCGAATCGTTCGCGCTCGTTTTTCTGCCCTTCCCCCTCTGGACAGAGGGAGAGGGGTGAACTTTGCCCCTGCGGGCGACGACGAACTGCAAGACGCAGTCCGAGCAGTGCAGGCGCGCCCCCCCCTGCTGGTGGGGAACCCGCGCCGAAGTCTCGTCGTCTCGGGCCTCGTGGAGGCTCACGTCTCCCTAGCTCTAGTCCTCTCTCCCCCCTCCCTGTCTCTGGGGACGTTGGCCCCAGGCAGGCTAGGGGGCATGAGGTGTATGTGTCGCCAGGCAAAGTAGTCATCTGCCTCTCGTGTGGGGCTATCTCGACTGGGGGTGCGTCGGCATTACTGGATGCCTGCCCCCCACCTCCGTGTAGTAAGCGTGGAGCCTCTCACATCCACAGGTTCAACACGAACCGACACCCTTCGGACTTGCGGCGTCGTGAGAACATCCAAGGGCAGAGAAGGCTCCAGGTTTCTGATCCCGAGGTGCATTGGCTGCAACTCGGATGATTAACTCGTTAATCGTTATAAGAGCTTCTGCTCATCTGCGCTCCGACCCCCTCCCTGCCGTGATTCTTTGATGGGCGTGTGGGTGGGGGTCTCCACGAGCGCTGGGCCTGGGCCAACGGCTCGGGCCCGCTTTCGAGTGGCCGTTTGGCGCGCCGCGCGACGGATCCCTCTTCAGCCTGCGTGCTCCTCCTCCTCCTCCTCCTCCCTTCGCGGTCCGACGCCGGCGCCCCCCGACAGCGACAACGTCTCCTTTGTACCGTTCTCCGCCCCCTCCCCTGCCTGCGGTGCCGCCTGTCCTTGCAGCCGCGCCGGTGGGGCAGCGCTTGCGCATTGCAGGACTCGTGTCGACTCCTCCGACTCGATTCGATTCGATTTCGATGGTCTCCGATTCCGATTCGGTTCGACTTGGGATTCCGATCTGGCTGCCTTCCGCTTTCTCACCGGACGCATCCTGGCCTGCTGGTTTCCGCCGATCCGGCTTTTCCGACTCGGCTGCCGATTTCCGCCGATCCGATTCTCAGCCACGCGCAGAGGGGGGTGGGGGGAGGGGAGAGGGCTTCTTAGAAGCACCCCTGGTTCTTAGAAGGCGCGGGCCTTATCTATAGATGTAAGGCCGGCGCCTTTTAAGAAGCAGCCTTCTTCTAAGAGGCCCTCCCCCCCCCCCCCACCCCAGTATGCGCGCTGCCGACAGTCATGTCAATCGCCGATCCGATTCGTCGATTCGATCCTGGGCTCTCCTGGCATTGGCGCCCGAGTCGCCTGCTGGATCGACTCCCCTTTAGTCTCCCAGCACGGGCACCTGTTGCACCGAACACGCTCGCCTTCGAGCACTGGCCAGGGGGAGGTGCTGCAGGGAGATGGGCAAACGAATTCTCTGATCCTTAGCTTCGCCGTCATCCCAACGTACTTATACTATATGTGCGTCGCCCCCCTTGGGGCGACGCGCGCACCGAGAAATCTTCTAGTATATACGTCGTGGCGGTCGCTTTCTGGCCACACCGCTCGGGACACGATACACTACAAGATGGGTGTACTACATGTTCGGGTCGGATGCGCGCCTCCCAGGAAGACACATAGTATTAGTACGTCCCTGTGCGTCCCATTCGCTGCCTCGATGCGCCCGTTCTGAGACGCAACGCGCACCGTGTTCAAGACGTCCGTGCCGACACGCTGCGTGCTGGCCCGGCACGTGTTGGCTCACGTCTTGGCGAGCGCATCGCGGCATGCCGACGTCTGCGGTCTGCGCGCTGCTCTCCGTATCAGTGCGCCACTTCTTGCGTGCTGCGTATCGGGGCAGCTAAGCTCCGATCGCTCCCTGCGCTGGGCCCTCTCGACCTCGGCAGGAGGTGCCTAGACTCGGCAGTGCCTCCACCACAGCACCTGGATCATCTCATGATGTTCCAACTGACTTTCGCCTGAACCACCAGACAAAAATTAGAGCACCAAGAAAGTACCGAAACTCAATGGTTTTCACGTGTCGGGCCCTGGGAGACACTCGTTCGACACTCGTTCGACACTGTTTCGACACATTTCTGGGTGCTCGAGATTCTTTCTGGGATGTGGCCCTTCAGTACGATGGGAGCAACATAAGGATAACCGCGAGTCTCCCCTGACTTTGCACTGCAAGCGTATCCAGGGCGAGCACGAGCTGAGACAGTTTGGTTGCTCCCTGGAACTGCTCTGCTGCCGAGCCTGCCAACTCATTTACAAACTCTACTGCCTGGACAGCTGAGGCTGGCTATTGGTCCTTCTCCTCCTCTTTGACATGGAACCTGACCTTGACACCTACTACCTGGCCTGGGCGATTCCCCAGCACAGACCAATATCGAATGGCCTTGGCCCATCCCGCCACCGCGTCTGGGCTTTGGTTCAGAGACCTCTTCGATACATATGAGGGCCTCTTGGTATACCTTTCAATCTTAGTAAGCACTGCACAGTCGTTTGTGATTTTGAGAGCAGTATGCGTTATATTCCATGTACTTAGTTGTCATGAGATAACACAGACGTTCTCACTCGCATCGTTCTGGCCTCCCAATGAACGTAGGAACAGCTTGCATCCGTTTCAAGGATGGGTGGAGGGCATGCCGTTTTCAAAAAGGACCTCTCGCCTCAGCGCCGCGCACACATTCTTTCACCGTTCGCAGCCGTTCAACGGGTGGAGGTGGGCTCCTTTCCAGCAGGTGGCTCTTGCCTAAGCGCCGCGCGAATTCGCTTTCAAAGCTTGTGAGAGTTCGGGGGACTCGGAAGGTTGAGCTCCCGGGAATTGTGTTCTGGTGCGGTTTAGGACTGTCAGGACGCAGCAGTCACGTGGAGTCACGGCGTTGGAGTCCCAGGAAGGGTTTTCATGTGCGATCTATTGATGTCAGGACGCAAAAGTCAAATTGGTTCGCGGCGCTGAAGTTCCAGGAACAGTGCTCCTGCACGGTTCAGGATCCTCGCGCAATTTTGCTAATTGAGGGTTGCCCGGATCCCATCAATTGTATCATGTGCTGCTGATGTTGTATTGCCGTTTCTTTGGTCCCAGCGAGACATGTGTCCTGTTTGGAATTTTGGGGAGGGAGAGTCCTGCTTGTTTGAAGTCGTCTTTGGAAGTTTGCCTTTCACTGGGCCACCTCTTGCAATGAACATGCACTCTTGTAGAGACCTGTGAAGAGGGAACTTGGAGGGGGGCGTGCTGCAACATCGACGATGCGTCTTGGTTTCAAACTGGTCTTCCCTTTCCTCCTCTTCCACGTGATGAGGTGAGGACGGGGCTGGTGTTAAGTCGGGCACGTCCCTCTACAGAAGGAATGTTCAAGAATAGTAAGAAATAGTTTGGGGACGATTTCCCGATTATGTCACAATTTTTGAATACACTTTTGCATATTCTTGATTTCTCCTCCAAAATCCGCCTGTAGAGGGACACGCCCGACCTAAGGCTGGTGATCGTGACGAGGGTCCCCTGCCGCCTGCCGTCCTCTCTCGCGAGCGTCCCGTGGCCCCTCTGCGCTCCACGCTGGGCAGGCCTTTCTCCCCTCTTCCGCAGTGCCGCCTCTGGCTCCTGCCATTCCCTTCCCTCCCCAGTGCTTCTGTCCCCTGCCCCCCGCTGCCCCTGTCCCGCTTCCGTCCCCGTCCTCCTCCCCCCTCCCTCCCTCGCTCCCCACCTCCCTCCTCCTTCTCCTCTCCCTCTTCCTCCTCCTCCTCCTCCTCCTCCTAAGCGTCGGCTCTGCAGGGCTGACCACACCCACCCCACCGTACACTAATTTAGCCCACACTGCTACCTCTTCGGCGCTCGTTCAGTCGAGGCAGCGCGTCTTTCTTGGTCTTTCACTTGCATGAGTTGAGGGCCCACAGGGACAAGTGCAGCCTCGGCCATCAGCACAATGACTATGGCGCTGAGGAGGGTCAAGCACACGTTGACGATCCTGCAGTTCAATCCCATGTACGCCAGTACCTCCGACAGAGTGCAGGACATCGCCGACCTTTCGCAGAACACTGGTTTTACGTGTCTCAATTCCACAGGTGTGCAGCGCTACGGGCCTGCTGGCGTGGCTACATGGCGCAGAGTGGGCACTAGATGGTGCCTGGACGCTGGCTGGTTTAGGTCTCCGCATAGCAATAAGTCCTGTGGTTGTTCTATTCTCCTCGGGCCGCACATCAAGCGCAGCACTGTGGTACAGACATTTGTGTGCCCAATTCCTGGCCGAGGTGTGGCTCTGCGTGCAATATGTAAGTATTATGATGTGGCTGTGGTTTCAATTTGCTGTCCACCAGTGCCCGCGAAGGCGAGTCATATCACGGCATATTATCAGACATGTGATTCTCTAATGAAATGATTACGATCATTGCCTTTCTGGAGTGTGCATCGAGTTTTCCAAATTTCTTGTACCGACCTCAACTCAGGCTTTGGGCTCACGAGATTAGAAGGTTCAGAACTTTGGCGACCTGTAGAGAGCGCAGCGGTCGGACCCTACCACGACAAAGCAATACAAAGATATTCGGCAGAGGTCCTCCTCCCGTTCCTTGATATGCTTGATATGGCAGTGCTCAATACGTACCGCGGGTATGGCGCTACATATTTCAATAACAAAGGTCAGGGGAGCCAGCTGGACTATATCATTGTACCGAGGTGCTCGTTATTTCAGACTCTCGGTTGGGCCGCTACGACGCATGGGCAGATCACTACAGGCCATTGCGGCCCATACTCCTCGCGATCACATCCCAGTTCGTGCTCGAATTTCATACACATTCACGGACACACTTGGGCTACCGACGTCTGTCTCTGATCATCCACGGTTGGGCTTTGTGCAGACAGCACACCGCTGGAACAGAGATGCCCTCATGGACGGACTACGACGAGGCACTCACAGAGTGGAATTCCTTCAAAAAGTTGAACAACGGATTTCTGATGAAATGGATGAGTGGAAGCAGTTTCAAAGAGAAGAGCAGACACCCAACAGAGATTGGTCATATTTGCCCCAGGTCACAGGCGAAGCGGCAGCTCCATATTTTACGACCCCACCAGCGCCATCGTCGGAGTACAAACAGCGAGCAGCTCACGTCACTAGTCTCATACAGCAGCGGCGCCAACTTCGCGAAACACTAGGCGCTGCTGTTCATATCAATGAGATTGCCAGTATTACAGAAGAGTTGCGAGCACTCAGCATGGACCTGCGACGACAGCGTCGGCGGTGCTTCAAACTGTGGCGCCAGGACATTGCAGACGAGCTGGTGGCGGCCCACCAGCAGGACCGCAAGGCAGAGGTGGCTCGATTGTCTCGCCTGCTGTCGGCCAGGGGCACGGGCCCCAAGAAGCGCAATTATAAACATGCTGCTGCTGCTGTCCCATGTTCAGAAGACCTCAAGGCTCGGCTTCAGTTGCCCTCCTGCCATGGGGGATTTGAGGCCACCATCATCGACTGGTTTCAGATTCAGGAGGTCGAGGATTTTTTGTACCATCCAGAGTCAGGGTTGGAGACCGAACAGTTCACGCCCCCCTTCGCGGAGGATGGCCTCCAGTGGGCCACGGAGAAGCTCCAGCTAATATCCAGATATTTTCGGAAGGCCAGTAAACGAAGAGCTGCTCCCCCGTGGTCGCTCCCTCTAGAGCTCTTCTGGGTGCTCCTGCGCCCCTACAGAAGGATCTCCAGAAGGTTTCGAGGGCTAGGTTACGAGGCTCCTACGGTTGACCAGAAATGGACCGGGTACTGCTTAAAGGTACATCGAGTATATCGTTCAGGACAAACACCAGCAGTTTGGCATTTATCCCAGGGCATTGCCATCAATTCTAAGAGGCTTGTGCACGTGCTGTGCCCGTTCGGCAAGGCCTTCATTGCCACAGGCCTCCGACCCGATCAGCGTGATCGGGAGCCTCTCTTTGCTCATGGCTGCGTGGCTGGACGACGGAGAGAGACGGCCGTGATGATTCAACAGAGTTTGAGTTGGCGTCTCAGACGCCTAGGCTTGCAGCATGTTCGGGATCACAAAGATATCACCAATGCCTTCGGCAGCACCGACTGGACTCACCTCTCCAGCACCAGCGAGGCCACTATGGAGCCCCAGGAGATTCGCTTTGGCGAACAACGTTTTATGAGGTCAGCTGCTGCCTTCCAAGGCCCCGACGGGTTCCTCTTCGCCAAGCCTCATGCGGGAGTTCTCCAGGGGGGCCCGTGAGCACTCAAGATCTTCACCAGGGACATAGATATCGTTTTCGAGAAGACCCAGGATGCGTTGATCGAGGGGGGGGGATGAGAATTCAGATTGGTGCATTGTTGATTTGCCGCAGGATGAGGAGGATGAGGAACCCATCGAGTTAGACCTGTCGTTTCACACGTATGTAGATGATGCTTCCAAGACGCTGGTCATTGGATTGAGTGGCGCCGCGTCTCATACCGAGCTCAGCTCCAAATCGATCTCCTACAATTTTCTTCTCTCCGACCAGCTCCTCGCACAACTACCGCCTCAACCCTGCCAAGAATGAGACGGTGCTGGCCCTGTTCGGAGATGGCTCGCAGGCTGGCCGCGCGAGGTTTAAGGCCAAAGTGCCCCCGACGGCAGGTGTGCCCAGCGACCTCGCCAGGATGCTGGGGGGCCTCGTGCGTGCAGACTGTGCGTTTAACAGCGAGCTGTCGGCCAGGCTCGAAGCAATTGGTGCAGATTTTTTTTGCATGGGCCGATATTGGTTTCAGTATGGCACTCCACCAGTTGAGAAGCGAGCTGTATTTCTTACTCGGTTTCTAGGGCCAGCAGTTTCTGGAGTAGAAGCTTCTATCTTGACGCAAGCGCACCTTGATAAACTACAAGCACGAGTATTACACTATGCACGGAGGGCGATGAGGGGAGGAGCGACATACGAAAAAGGATGGTCACAAGGTCTCGCTTTCCAGCATGCAGGTTCACCGTTTTTGGCAAATGGCTCCAGTAGGACATGAGCTCAGAGCGAGGAGGATAAGGTGGTATCATCGGTGGGTAGAGAATCCAAACAAGACACGTCGCATAATGGGGAGCACACCTAGGCAGTATGCGGGTCGAGCTCGCTAACGAGTTGCCGATTGTTGGCGGCGACGCTCGACTCACTCGGGCTGCATGTCCCAGGGCTCGCAGACTCGTGGAACAAATATCATCGCTGGCAGAGCTCGGGGACGAGGATTACAGTATGGTGCAGCAGTTTAATGGGCAGCCTCTCGGTCTTTTATCTGAGTCAGAGCTGATCGATTGGTTCACGCTCTTCGACACAGAAAAGATCAGAGCGGCATGCTTGTCGGTTCGCGTTCCTCCTCCTAACTGGGCCCCACCACCTGGGACTCCAGAGGGCCCCGAGGCGAGACAAGAGATTGGGGAGTACGGCTGTCCTGCTCAAGGGTGCCCCAGAAGGTTCCAGAGTAAACGTCAGGCCCCCGGTCCACTTGCATAACCATCATGGCCCCAAATCTATTCTTGGGACCGCTGTGGTTATCAACCAGTGCTTCGTGTACAACAGTGTATTCGAATCAAGAAACTCAGCATACAAACATGTGGTGGATTCATTCCAGAGTGGAGTATGCATGGCGAATCTTAGTGCGACATTCCGAGCACCTACACCTTTATCCTCGGACTGCCCGTTGTGCGAGGCTCAGGTGCCTGACCCCTCTGGACTTTCACAGCATATGCGCTCGCACTTTACCCAGTTGCCGCTACTGTTCGACGGCGGCGATCATGGCAGGCATCCCAGCCTGGCAGCTCAGCGCGAAGTGCATGGCCAGTCAGGATACAGGCGGCGACGAGCGACGGCAACGGCTGGAACAACAGGTGGTCAGCCAGGCTCGTCAGGAGCTCAAGGGCAGGGATGGGGGGCATCATGGCAGCGTTGTTGACAGTCGTGTGCAGGCTTTCGCCCACCAGTGCCCGCGATCTCGCGGAAATCACAGGCGCTGCGTTCACCTGTTTCCTCCTGCCAGCCACCGCCGCCCTCGTCAAAGTGATGTCGGCGGCTGGTCAGGACTACTCGACGGACTGCAAAGAGCAGGGGGAGCAGCGCGACAACGGGCCTCCTTGGCCCCGCATATTCATGGCGCTGGTAGCGCATTTTCTGGCTACTCTGGCGGACAACAAGGAGCCAGCGGCGAGTCAGACGCTGGCGGTTCTCAAGCACTACTGGGCACAGACAATCGAGGACGACAAGTCCGCGATCCTTTCTCTGCTGGCCGAGCACGCACGCTACTGCCGCATGCGGGCATGCTGGTTCGACGAGAAGGCTGGCAAGAAGGAGGCGGACACTTGCAAACTGCAGTTCATGATGAGCCCATACATTCAGAGTCAAGTGGTCACGATCGATGGTATGCCGCTGATGACGGTCCACGCGGCGTTGCAGGTGTGCATTCGCCAGGAGAACGGCAAGATCAAGGCAGAGGGGCGCAGAACGGCTGCTGGCGAAGTTCGGAATGGCCCTAGATGGGGATTCAGAAGCATCTGGCAGCTTAGATGGTGATCTCTCTATGACTCAGAGAGTGGATTGTGCGGCGGCTTCTGCGACACCCTCGACCTCTTCTGAGACCCGCGCTCGTTCGAGGATAAGGCAGCCTGCCCGTCTGTCTGCCACTGCTTAGTCAATTCGTATGCTCGAGCTGGCCCAAAAGGGCCACCTTGGACACCCCCAGCTTGCCAAGTTGCAAGAGAAATCAGCCGCCCCGATTTTAGCATACACCTCGGGGAATGTGCAATTTCAGGCTTATTATCAGGAGCCTTTGGAGTTTCGTTTGACGGTGGTTCAGGCTCTCGAGAGAGCCGCTCTGGTCAGGACAGTTGCCACTGACCTCAGCTCCTCCTCGTTCTCTGCTGATGCGCGCGCTTCGAGTGCGCTGCTTGCCCCCCCCCCCCTCCTCCACAACCGCCGTCATTGATTTCACAATCCGAGCAGAATGAGTTTCGCACGTAACGCCACGACCCCCTCCGCTGCCTGCTGCCCTCTCCCCTCCCCTTCCTCTCTCCCGCGGCTCCTGCTGCTGCTTGCCCTCCCTCTTCTCCTGGCCTCGCGTGTGTGTGTGTGTGTGTGTGTGCGTGGTGTTTGCGTGTGTTGGCGGTGTCCTGTTCCTTCTCGCCCGTCGTTCCCCCTCGTTCTCTCGTCGCGTCGTTGCTGGGCCGTGGCCTAGGATTGAATTGGGGGAGACTTCCGAGTCTCTTCTGATGCGAGCCTGCCGCTGGGAGGATAGTGCCCATGTAGGCCGTCACGGGCCGTTCCCCTTCGGACGGTTCTGCTTTGCGCCAGTGGCTTCCCCCCAGCGAGGCTGCAGGCTATAGCCCCGTGCTATCCGCAGATCCTTATACATATCTTGTGCTCGTGTGGCAAGCGTCGCACGACAGTGGAACTCACCAGGGTCGCAAGCGTTCCAGTCCAGTCCAGTCCTCCTCCTCCTCCTCCCTCCTCCTCCCTCCTCCTCCCCTCCTCCTCCTCCGCCTCCTCCTCCTCTTCCTCCCTCCTCCGCCTCCTCCTCCTCTTCCTCCTCCTCCTCTTCCGCCTCCACAATGAAAGAGACTCAGGATACGACTCTCCATCCTCCCCTGAAGTGGTCCGGAAAATCTCTCGCCCCCTCCGCGCGTTAAAAACAATATATACATATATAAACAAATGTAAGTTTCATTTTCCTATGACCCTTTGCAGCTCGACTGTTTTCGGTGTTTCACAATGGTGTTTCCGCTGCAGAGTTGGCCTCATTTTCGGATCGGCACTGTGCTCCCGTCGTTCAGAATGGCGCTCTCGCCCTGTTTGTGTAGGCGATTGGACATTATCACACCGTTGTCTTTTCATGGGCCACTTCCAGCACCTGTGAAGAGGAAACTTGGTTGGAGGGTTTATTGCAACATCGTTGACGCGTCTTGGGTTTACACTGGTCTTCCTCCTCCTCTTCCTTGTCCTCCTCCTGCTCCCCATTCCTCCTCCTCCTCCTCCTCCTCCTGCTCGTCGTCCTCCTCCTCCCCACCCCTCCCAACTCCTCCTCCTCATCTTCCTCCTTCTCCTCCTCCTGTTCGTCGTCGTCCTCCTCCTCCTTCTCCTGCTCGTCGTCGTCGTCCTCGTTTTCCTCCTGTTCGTCCTCTTCTTCCTCCTCCTGCTCCTCCTTCTCTCCACCCCTCCTCCTCCTCCTTCTCCTCCTCCTGCTCCTCCTCCTCCTTCTCCTCCTTGTCCTCCTTGTCCTCCTCCTCCTCCTCCTCCTGCTCATCCTTCTTCTCCTCCTCCTCCTCCTTCCTCCTCCTCCTCCTCCTCCTCCTCCTCCTCCTCCTCCTCCTCCTCTTCCTGGAGGAGAGGGAGCACGAGGTGAACACTCGGCTGCTGCTCGCGACCAGGGCTCCCGCAGGGGCCGAGAGGCGCGCCAAGGCCCCCCCCAACCGCGCCCCCCCCCCCCGCGCGTGCACCGGGGCAGGCCGCCGGCCACCCGCCATGGCCCGCGGGCGCGGGCGGCGGTGATCTCGACATGGACTTCCCGCCCCCGTCGGAGAGGTGAGATCGAGGGGGGTCGAGGATCGAGATCGAGGTTTTCGTGTGTTTTTCGCCCTCTCGGGAGTCGGTGGAGCTTCTAGTCGCCGCGGCTAGATTGCCATCGAAATCCTGCCCAAATCGCGCACCCAGAGAGGACCCGGGGCCGATTGAGGAGGAGACGGGGTGGAGGGAGGAGGAGGAGGAGGAGGAGGAGGAGGAGGAGGAGGAGGAAGAGGAGGAGGAGGAAGGAGATGGAGGAGGTGGAGGAGGAGAGGAGGAGGAGGAGGAGGAGGAGAGGAGGAGGAGGAGGGGAGGAGGAGGAGGAGGTGGAGGAGGAGGAGGAGGAGAGGAGGAGGAGGAGGAGGAGGAGGAGGAGGAGAGGGGAGGGGGAGGGAGGAGGAGGATGATGAGGAGGAGGAGGAGGAGGAGGAGGAGGAGGCCGGGGAGGAGGAGGAGGAGGAGGATGAGGGGGAGGAGGAGGAGGAGGAGGAGGAGGAGGAGGAGGAGGAGGAGGAGGAGGAGTCGCCAACGGTGTTGGAGTATACCCTCCCTCCAAGTTCCCTCTTCATAGGCCCCTACAACGGTTTATTTCAATTGATGGACCTGCCTCTTTGAAAGGCACCCGTTTGAAGACCCTGAAGCAGGCCAAATCATGTTTCTCGGGATTCCAACGCCACAGATCAACCTGATGTTCGCGTCTTGACGATCTGAATCGTGCCAGAACGCCATTCCTAGGACTTCATCACGAATAGTCAACGTTAACGGCTGCACCCGCGTAACTCTGAATCCTTCCAAAACACCATTTCGGGTACGTTGATGATGGGAACCCGTGAAACTCTTGCAAGTTGTTTTAGCGAATGTGCGCCGCGCTAAGGCGAGAGCCACATGCCGAAAACGACCCGCCCTCAATCCGTGAAGCTCTTGCAACTGTTTAAAACGAATGTGCGACGCGCCAAGGCGAGAGCCACATGTTGAAAACGGCCCGCCCTCAATCAGTGAAACTCTTGCAAGTTGTTTTAACGAATGTGCGCCGCGCTAAGGCGAGAGCCACGTGTTGAAAACGACCCGCCCTCAATCCGTGAAGCTCTTGCAACTGCTTAAAACGAATGTGCGCCGCGCTAAGGCGAGAGCCACATGTTGAAAACGACTCGCCCTCAACCAGTGAAACTCTTGCAAGTTGCTTTAACGAATGTTCGCCGCGCTCAGGCGAGAGCCACATGTTGAAAACGACCCGCCTTCGATCCGTGAATATCGTGCGAATTTTTATAACGAATGTGCGCCGCGTAAGGCGAGAGCCATATGTTGAAACCGACCCGCCCTCCATCTGTGAAGTTGTTGCCAAGTTGTCAGCTTCAGAATCATAAATGGTGAGGCAGTCTCAGGCAAAAACGCCTGGCCCGCCCTAAAACCTGGACTCGGGGTGCGACAGGGAGAAGTTATGTATAAGGAAAAGGAATGGAGGAGGGCTATGTATAAGGACAAGGAAAGGAGGAGGAGGAGGAGGAGGAGGAGGAGGAGGAGGAGGAGGAGGAGGAGGAGGAGGAGGAGGAGGAGGAGGCACTCGCTCATCGAACGGGATTGGTCATGATCGCTGCTGCTGGACAAAAAAAGGAGGAGGAGGAGGAGGAAAAGGAGGAGAAGCAGCAGGAGGGAGGAGGGAGGAGGGAAGAGGGAGGAGGACGAGGAGGAGGAGGGAGTTACGGAATTACAGATATTGCGAGTGTGTCGGCTACTGACTGACTGTGAAACTAGTAGGGAAGCAGCTGTAAGACAAGATGTTGCCAGTTATGGCTCTCTACTTGGACTTTAAACCCGCTGCTTCCTGGCACTTCTGGCCTGCTCTCTCTCTTGCTGTAGACCTTAGGCCACGGTCCCGGGATAATCTGCTTACGATCATACATTCGATTGCCGTCGAGGTGTGTGCTGCATTCCTTATCGAGCTGTGCGAGGTGTTCAGCTGCAAAACTCCTGCAAGTGTTACAAAGCCACAAGCTCAGCCCCGTGTGATACCGAAGCGTGTGAGATTCATGAGTGCCCCCCCATTATGTGCACCCTCAGCCCAGGAGGAGGTCTACTAATGATTCCTTCCACACTAATGAAGTCGAAGCACGGTGAGCTCAGCCACTCGGTCTTACATGCGAGCGCGGTCGACCCATTACAGCGTGTACAATTATGGCCATCCTCGCCGAGGCGATGCGACGAGGTGAGCAGTGCACAAACACTGGCTGCAGGAGTTCGAATGACCAAGTTAGAAGACCGACGCTGCCTACGCCGATCCCTAGAATTCTCAGCGTGCTGCAGCAGCTCTTCTGCTTGAATGGCCTCGAGCGTGCTCTGAAGTATGCGCATGCACACGGCAGAGGCAAGGGAGTCACCATTATACACGCGTGCGCGTGCTCTCGGACAAACGTGCGACCTGGGCCCCCGCAGCTGCAAACTCGTAGGTGACAGTGTTGCATACGATCCTCAGCCTAGGGGCATGGTCTCCTATCATATGTTCGGCTCCTGGGTGTGAGTTAACGAACAGGATTGTGCAATTCAAATCGGTTCTGTGTGCAAGGTCTCTACTTTTGCGAAACCACATGCCGGCGTCGGGTCCTGATGGGGCGACCCACCTAGACTCATACCAGCCCGAGCAAACACTATACTTATCTGTGGCATATATATATATATATATATGTGTAAAGATGTGGCCCTCACTCTCACGAGTGCACACCCACAGGTATTGCAATTCCCCCCGCGCAACAGTCTGCCGAGGCCCTGGGAGGGCAGACCAAGCGCCGAGGGAAGTGCTCATGTCATTTTCGAGCGTGCGGAGAAGAGCAGTGCCGAGGCCGACTCGTCGGAGGCGAGGGTGGTGCGTTTCCTTGCCTCCGCTGGCGTCGCCAAACAGGAAGAGGGGGTTGGCCGCGGTCCCCTCGCCGAATCCAGCGAACTCAGCACCTTCTGAAATGTGCCACGGCTCCTGGTCTGGGGGCTCTTCGACCGCGACCTGCGCCGACGGCAGCAGCCCCCGCGTCCAGAAACATTCTTCGGCCTCGGCCTGGGCATGCGCTTTGGCGACGCACTGCTCGCTCAGCCCGTGGACCGAACTGTCGGCTTGGCCTCGCAGCCCCAGATCCTGTGGAAGGCGGTCTCGGGTGCTGTCCGACACCGCGAGCAGTCTTGGGCGATCTGCTGCTTGCAGCGCGTCTGCTCCCTGGCCCTGGGCGAAGAAGCTCCCGTCGCCGCAGCCAGCATGAGCCCTGCCAAGCGAAGCCCGCCAGGGCCTTCTTCCAGCTGGTGCAGGAGATGCTGATAAGAGTGATTCCATACGCCGTTCTCCATTACACCTCCGCCGAAAAGGAGTGGCCGCTTTCTTCCAAAGGTCAGCTTGCACTGTGGACTGAAACTCCTGGGAGAAACTTTCAGGGATATCGATGGCCGCGCATCCAGTCAAGCTGCTCTCTTTGAAATCCCAACTGCACGTGTCGTCGGGAGTAGACCAGGAGTTCGGTGCCGTCGGATGCCACCCAGCGTTTTGCAGGTAGGTGATGATTGTGGCCTGGGGCCCGTGAATCCTTCGGCAACGCTGGGCTGCTGGAAGGGCCGCGAGCTCCTGGACTGAGCCTTGCCAAGTACGACCGACTCCAGCACGTAGATCAGGCTCCGAGACCCACGTCGCCAGGCACATCCTGAGCGTGTCCGGCGGGGGCCGATCGGAGGGGTCCCGTTGCGGCGCCTTGAGGTCCAGCAAGGTGGTGACGCACCTGCCCGTCAACCTCGGGGCCTACGCGTTGGCTTGTTGCCGTCGCACTGACGCCATCTGGCCACCGAACATGCCGTGCAACTGGTGGGCGTAGAGCCCCGCTGGGGCTGCACCCTGCTGCTCGAGCCGTCGAGTGACCCGATGCCGCCGAAGAGTGCGAGCATACCTGGTGATCTTGACCGACATGTCGTAGTGCCTGATGGCCCTTGATCTCCTGGTAGCTCTTCCTGGCCGACGCCCGCCATGCAGGTCGGTGCCAAGATATGGAGCCTGACTAGCGTACTTCAACTTATACCCACGTGCTGCAAGACGCCGAGTGATGATGCGGGCGTCCTCGATGTGACTGCATATCACCACGCTCTTGGGAGAGATCTTCAAACCCGAGGCCTCCATGCTCTGGCAGCTTTCGGGCAAACACCTGATCGTCTGCCTTCGCATGTCCTGCCTCGAGCCACGTGCAACTTGGGACAGATCCTCCACCCATAGCCGATGAGACACATTCACATGTGCTGTGGTGATCTTTGACATGATAAAGTGCGTGGCGCATTTGCCAAACTTCGTGCCCCCGCGAAGCCCCTGCGCGATGGGGCGCGTGGGGCAAAAGGGTGGTCCGTGCGCCCCTGGCTGACGAACGCGTCGGACTGCCATGCGCTGCTGAAGCTCAAGGCCAGGAATCTCGGCTGGGAGCTCCCGACGTAAGGCTGCAGCTCCAATACGATGCCTCCCCGCACTGTCGTACAACTGCGCAATGTCACACATGCCATGCACGCGTGCAACCCCCAGGTGTCCTGCCAATTCTTCATCGACTGCTCGAAGAAAGGCCTCTCGTACTGCCGAGTCGCCGCGCCCGGTGGCGCCCCGCGCTGGTCCGTCCACGTCTTGACGTAGCCCTCGCGGGCCTGTGACCACATCCTCCCGAAATGAGGTAGTAATTCAATGACTCGATCCCCGCTGCTCTTTTTCGGTAATAATGTGCCTATGGTGATCAATGCCTGATGTGGCCAGACTTGGTGATATTCGCATAGAGAGAGCAGCGCCGCTAATTCGGCCAGAGCGATGTCTGGCATACGATCCACATCCGCAGAACAAAACCTATCTACACCCATCGCCGACGAGGGTTTCACCCTGCGAAGCGCTGCGCGAAGGTCGGCGTCTGAGAGGCGGCAATGCCTCGTCTTGGACGCGGCGTCTGATATCTCCGAACAAGTCTAACAATTGCTCGTGATCCTGCCCCGTCGGTGCCCACAGCTCTTGCCACTACTGGGCTTTATAATCGAGCATGCCTCTCGGATGGATGAGCGTTCGATTGCCGGCTTCGACTGAGTCGGAGGCGATGGGTGTAGACCGAATAGCCTTGTGCAGGGCGCCCACTGCCAGTACAGTTTCAGCCCAGTCTCTGAAAAAAGAAATGGATCGATGAATATCTCTTTGTTGACTCCGCTTGGCCAGTCTTTCTGCCCAGTCGGAGCCGTCGGCCGAATCGGCCTCCGAGATAGACCATGACACCGCAGCGTGTAGGAACGAGTTCCACTGCGACCAGGTGCGAGAGTCTCCTCCGAAGGACCCGATGTGCCTCCTCGGGGTGCTGGCTCGTAGCCCGTCGATCGCCTGAACGAGGAGCTGCTGTTGCTTGCCGCCGTTGTCGCGCCGACGATGCTGAAGTAGTGCAGAAATAGCAGTGGCCAATCTCGTCCACCAGCCGCTGACCTTATCGCGGAGGGGCTCCAGCCTCTGGGAGGTTGACTGCTGCGCTGTACCGAGACGGAATCTCGCGGCGTGCCCTCGCGTCAAGGTCGGAGCGGCTTGCTGGTGGTGGGCGTGGGCTGCCTCTTCCACCGTGCGGACCCAGCTACGATAGAGTGAACTGATGTGTGGAGATGCCGAATCTTGAGACCCGATCCAAAATGCTACGGACTTGGCAACAGCATCGGCAGGCAAGCAGGAAATCCTTCAGGGTGAACCGGACATTTTCTTTGGCACGTGCCGAAGTCTCGACGCTGATTTGAAATTCGACGGGGGACCCTGAGCCCACCGATTGAGACAACATCTCCGATGCGTAAGACTCGTGGACCTGGGGGGGTGCTCGATCTCTCTGGGCTGAGGTCGGGTGGCGTGAGACTCGACTGAGAGAGGTAGCAACACATGGCGGGGCCGCAGACAGGGCAATTGGTGTGAAGTTGCTCTCGTCAGCCCACGGGCTGTGCTCGGAGATTTTGTCCCAATCGGCGGCGTGGTGGCTGCAGGAGACCTCCGAGGCCTTGTCGTTCTCGTCGTCTGTACCCTCCTGGCTGTCATCACCTTCCTGCCGGTGGGACTCTAAGCTCTCCCCAAACAACTCACGAATTGTCTGACTACGCTTCTCACGAGCCACCTGCCTAGCGAGCGCCCTCTTGGTCTTATTTGCACTCGACTTGGACCCCTCGACCGCTTGCTTTGACGGCCTACAGGTACGAGGGAGCCTCGGGGGGAGCTCAAGATATCTGGTGAAAAGCTGACTACCTGACGACACTAGCTCGATGCACAGTCCGATGTGTGGTCTCCACGGGACGGTGGAAACAGCAGTGACGGCCCGAATGTATGCCCTAGCTGCAGGGCGCACCACAAGATAATCGAGGTGAGATGATTTCCGATTCCCCCCCCCAGGAGTGCAGGTGAACTCCGCAGTGCTACACAACATCGCCCCCCCACCCCCCCCCTGTGCGCTCCAGCAAGGCGGTTTTGACCAGGGCGCTGGGAGTGACATTCCAAGCTGCAGCTACAATCCTCGGCAACTGAAGAGTGGCCAGGAGACGGGCAAACTTGCGGAATCTGGAAACGTTCTGATCTCGAAAGCCAATGGGCGAGTGTCCGTAAACCATCGAATTCGGCCAGGGTGAATCCTTCTAGATGCAACACCTTTGGTAACAACCCGTCGAGTGTTTAGCCGCGATCTGCACGCAGCCCTGGCGCTGACTTCGCAGCGTCGGGCACCTGCATAGGCAAGTGATTCTTAGCATAGAAGAGTTCTCCGCCTTCACAACTCTGGATGCACGATTTGCCCTTGGGCCTGGACGGCTTGGCGAGAAGCTTGAGAGAGCTGTCTCGTGCTTTCTTTTTCCAACCTGCGATGGTTCATGGCAAAATGTGCGTCTCACATATGGACGTGTAATCAGACGATGATTGCTGCAATGAGCGGATGTGCCCCCAAGCCTTACCACCCATGCAGCTCACGTTCGCAAGAAAGATGTACCAATAACGAGAAATGTCGCCAGCAGGTGCCGAAGCAGACTAGCTGGCGCTAGAAACTGAAGTAGCCGCAGTAGAAGTCGCCGTGGACGTACTGCAACCAGACGCCTGCACAGTGGTGCCAGTACTCGATGTACTGGATGTCCCCTCGGGCGACGTCGCCGTCGCCGTAGCAGTACTGCTGGCGGCTCGCCCTCCTCGGCGGCAGCAGCAGCCTTGGCCGTCTCCTTATCCTTGTTGACGGCCTCCTGCGCCGCGAAGCGTGCTTTGGACAGGCGCTCGGCCTCCCGCTCGAGCGCCTCCTCGCTGGCTGGAGGAAGGCCCTCGCCGCCGCTGCTGCCGGGCCCGCCCGCGGCGGCCTGGCCACCGCCTGAGGCGTCGCCAGCGCCAGCGCCGCCGCCAGGGCCGCTGGCGTCAGGACCTCCGCCCGCGACGCTGCCGTCGGCCCCGCGGCGCCTCTTGGCGATCCGCTCCTGCGAGGCCTTCTGCTTCTTCTCGACCCGCCCGATGAGCTCCTTCCACTGAGCGTCCTTCTCCTTGATTGTGGTGCGGTAGCCCCTCGAGCTCCTCCTCGGGGGCCCTGGGCTTCACCTTCTCGGACTCGTCACAGCCCCGGCTCTCGAATGCTGCGAAGAGCTCCTCATTGAGGTTGTGCCCGGAACATGCGGGCTCGGCGCCGCCGTCGCCCTTGGCCGTGGGGCGGAAACCCTCGGCCCTGGCAAGGGCAGCGGTGGCCGCGCGCTTGGTGGCCTCGCACTTGGCCACCTCCAGCGCCGCATCCTGCTCATTCTTCTCTGCCGTGGCCAGCTGCTTGCGCAAGCGCAGGACTAGCTCCACAAGCTGGGTACCTATGCCGATTGACGGCCGCCTTGAGCGCGCCGTCGGCCTGCTTGACCTGGTGGACGTCTGACTTTGCCGCTGCTGCGGCCATGTTGGCGAGCCGCTCCTTCTGCGAATTCAGCATTGCTGTGAGCTCCGCATCGGCGCTCTGGGCCAATCGAGCAGCGCCGTGACCTCCTGCTGCTGGTTGGAGCCTTTGTCGCCTTTGCCACCTCAGTGTCGACCGCCGCGAGGTGTGCCTGCGCTCTCTGTCTCGTCCTCGAAGTGTACGCACCGCCCGCCTCGCTCTTGACTGGGGGAACGTGACCTGGCAGACTTGGGCACGTATAGCCGCACTCTGTTGGTACAGTTGGCACAGCGATTGTTGTTCGACTACAGGCGGTCGTTGTACTCGCACGTCTGGCAGAACTTGCACCTGGACCACGCACGCTCGGGCTGATTGACATTCCGTGGCTTCCCCATGCTGCGTGAATTCATCCCATCTCTCGTTATCCTCAACTGAATGTGGGGGGCAGTCAGGTAAGGATATCCTTCAAGCGCCGCTCGGAGGCACTGGGAGTGGACTAAAACACGGGCCTTCGACGAGGCGAAGGGCTTGGTGCTCGAGCCCAAGTGGCTTGATAAGACGGAGGAGGGATGCGGGAGGAGGGAGGGAGGGAGGAGGAGGAGAAGTTGGAGGAGGAGGGGGGGGGAAACTGAGGAGGAGGCGGAGGCGGAGAAGGAAAAAGAGGAGGAGGATCAAAAAGGAGGAGTCTGAGGAGGAGGAGGAGAAGGAGGAGGAAGAGGAAGAGGAGGAAGGAGGAGGGGGAGGAGGAGGAGGAGGAGGAGGAGGAGGAGGAAGAGGGGGGAGGAGGATGACCAGAAGGGGAAGAGGATAAGGAGGAGGTGAACAAGGGAGGAAGAGGAGGAGGAGGAGGAGGAGGAGGAGATGAGCAGGAGAAGGAGGAGGAGGAGGAGGAGGAGGAGGAGGCGAGGAGGAGGAGGAAGAGGAGGATGAGGAGGAGGAGGAGGAATCAGAGGACGATGATGAGCAGGAGGAAGCGGAGTAGGAGGAGAGAGGAGGAGGAGGAGGAGGAGGAGGAGGAGGAGGAGGAGGAGGAGGAGGAGGAGGGAGCGGGAGGCGGAGGCGGAGGCGGAGGGGGGAGTAGGAGCGGGAGGAGGAGAGGAGGAGGAGGAGGAGGAGGAGGAGGGGGGAGGAGGAGGAGAGGAGGAGGAGGAGGAGGAAGATGAGCATGAGGTGATGAAGACTAGGAGGAGGAGGGAGGAGGAGGAGGAGGAGGGGAAGAGGAGGAACAGGCGGAGGAGGGAGGATGAGGAAGGAAGAGGACGAGGAAAAGGAGTGCGAGGAGGAGGAGGAGGATAAGTATGAGGAGAAGGAGGAGGAGGACGAGCAGCAGGAGGGTGGATGCGAGGAGGAGGAGGAGGAG
>CAUYUJ010000505.1:82070-89570 GCA_963575745.1 Prorocentrum cordatum
CACACAACACACACACAACACACACACAACACACACAACACACACAACACACACACAACACACACACAACACACACAACACACACACAACACACACACAAAACACACACACAACACACACACAACACACACAACACACACATACACACACATACACACACATACATACACACACATACATACACACATACATACACACATACACACATACACACATACACACACATACACACATACACACATACACACATACACACATACACACAGACACACACAGACACACGCAGACACACACAGACACACACACACATACACACACATACACACACATACACACATACAGACATACACACATACACACATACACACACATACACACATACACACATACACTCATACAGACACATACAGACACATACACATACACACATACACACATACACACATACACACATACACACATACACACATACACACATACACACATACACACATACACACATACACACATACACACATACACACATACACACATACACACATACACATACACACATACACACATACACACATACACACATACACACATACACACATACACACATACACACATACACACATACACACATACACACATACACACATACACATACACACATACACACATACACACATACACCCATACACACATACACACATACACACATACACACATACACACATACACACATACACACATACACACATTCACACATACACATACACACACCACACACCACACACACACACACACCACACACACACACACCACACACACAACACACACCACACACACACAACACACACAACACACACAAGACACACAACACACACAACACACACAACACACACAACACACACAACACACGCACAACACACACACACACACCGTGCCCCACTCCCGGTTGCAGCAGTGGCAGCTGGGCGGGCGAACGCGTAACTTGCTGCAGGTCGTCGCTCCCCGTTGCAGCACCTCTGGCTCCCCACCCCGTCGGGCACGGCCGCGAGCCGGAGCCCGAGCGGGTCGACGGGCGGGCAGCACAGGCAAGAGGCGGCCAGAGCAGGCCAGCCACAACCGGGAGAGCTGTGTTCCTTGCCCCCCTGGGGGGCCCCTCGATCTCGGCACCCCTCTCGAGAGATCGTCGATGCGACGGGTTCCCCCAGGGGGGTAAGGACCACAGCTCCCCCAGGTATGGCTGGTCGGCAGAGCCATGAAAACAAGTCGTCCAACACCAGGTGGAGGCCCTCAGGTTTCCCCCCTGCCGCCGCGGCCCGATTCAACGGGAGCTCGCGGTGTGTGGGAGCGGGGGGGGTGCCGTCACGAGATGGGGGCTTCAGCACCTGGGCTGTCAGGCAGAGACAGGACAGTCAGTCAGAGTCGTCGGAGACAACCGACGGCAAAGAACGTGATGACTGGGCGTCCAGACCATGCCTGAGAGCCTCGCTAGCACCCTGTGGCGCTGGGGCGTGGGCTGCAGAACTAGATGGGGCAACGGGATGCCTTGCTGCTTCCTCCACCTGCAGGCTGCGAGAAGGGGCCAACCTTCAGGCCAGCCTCAGCAGAGGTTGCTGGCTGGTTCGTGAGGTCGAGATCCTCCTCCCCGAGATCGGGATCAAGTCGAGCACCCTCGACACTCGACAAGTTCGGCGCCCTTTTTGGGGTGCCGACCAGAACAAATATTGTCTCCAAGCATGGCGGCGGCCGTGATCTCGTTTGGCCTTTTGTCGGGAAGCCGGCACACCGCTTGGCCACGTTACGCACCTGGCCACCGCCAGTATAATAATTGCAAGAGAGACAGACGAGGAGGATGTCATCCCCATCCCAGTGGTCCAAACCACGTGGCGTGTGCATCTTCTTCTGCAGTGAATTGTGAGACCCTTGAGACCAGGGGCTCCTCTGCACACGCTCTTACCTGACCTGGTGGCAGCACGAGTGGAGCGCCAGCAGATCGCACACAGCCAACACCTCCCTTCCCAGTGCCAATCCTGGTCGGGCCCAGGGGTCGGCCTGGGGGGCGGCGTAGGCTTACGCCTTGGTATATCTGTAAGGTCCAAACGTGGGACAAAGCACCGTGGCATAGGCAGAAAGCTGGCAAGCGAGTCTCGAGATGCGTTCAGCCCGCAGTCTCCTGGCAACATCTGAGGCGGACGGCTGGGGGTGACGGGGCACAGCCTGGCGGGCAGCCATATCAGCGAGGTCATTATCATTTTTATTAATAGCAATTTCCTTCAGCATTGAGGTCTGGCCTATCTTTTAGGCGCCCTTCGCAAGTACCACGTTCCCAGGAGCCTGACCCAGCGTCTGGAGCATGACTCCAGCATACGGGCGACGATATGAGGTCCTGGAAAGCAAGGGCTCCAACGCTTGGCGCACCACGTTCAAACAATCCGATAACATCGGGGTATCAGGTGCTCTACAGCGGGCAGCAATAGCATAGGCCGCAAGCTCGGCCGCCTGGGGGGTCTGAGGGAAGTATACCATGGGAGGCCCCGACATGGTGGCTAAGTGAGCGCCTTGCGAGTCCACAAGTATGACTGCCCAACCTGCCCTGGACAGCTCTGGGGAAACCTCTCTAGTACATGAACCGTCCACGAATATGCACCCAACCAGGACCGTCGACTCCGAGCTGGGGTCCTGAACCCTCGCAATCTGCATCCCGCTGGGTACGCCATCCACAGTGGTGGTAGTCCGCTGGGTGTTCATACAAGCCTCTGGTGAACAACAGAAACTCGGTGCTTGCCAAGAGCTTCCAAACGCTCAGCCTCGACAGCTGGGCAACACCACAGGCGGTGCAGCACCGTATCATCAGCCGCTTGGCAAAGTGGACATAGTATGTCAGGCAATTCATACCCAGCTTGGCTCGCACACTTCCGTGCCCAAATAGCATTACAGCATACAGCACGCATCCACCATTTCATTTACGGTGTGTTCTTCTTCTTCTTCTGCAGCATTACTCTAATATGGGCATGACATGCACGTACAGGTTGTGATAAATGCGGTAGGAGTTGAACATCCGATCGGCATTCATGGACATACTGAATAGCAAGTCGAAGGTGCCGCTTCAGCAGCGCAGGCGATATCAGCGTGAGTGGCAGGTCGTTCCTGTGCTTGTCCACGACCAGGTCAAACGAGGGCATGCTCGAACCTATCCTTGCCAAACTTCGCTTCATGGCCGGGATGGGTCCTGCGACTTTTTCCCAAGAATCGGGCCCATGATTCAGGACACCACAAGCCTAGGACTCACGCAATTCGGCCCAGGAGAGGCTGTAGGGGTAACTTCTAAGCCGCAAGGCCCATACCTCTTCGGCATACCGTACGTAAAATGGGGAGCCAGGGGGCCATAAACAGTGGGTCCCCATTCGAGAATGAGGGCGGAGGTGAGGGAACGAGAACCAGACTCAGGACGGAGGTACCTCCCGAGGGCTCGTCGAGCCGACCCCCACTCATGGACTGAAATCCCGTGGACCTCCGCTCCGTAGTACTAGCCTGGGAGTGGCCCAGACACAAAGAGCTTCCTGCAATGCTTACCTAGCGAGTGACGCAACTTGTGCACCCTCCTGGTCTCATTTTCAAGGTGCCGAACACGAACCTTGAACACCTGCCATCGCTGCTTGGCCCTAGGCCTCCCAGCAGTGAAATCGATACCCAGGTTGGATGCAGCAGTGGCGAGTCGGCGCCCAGCCAGCGATCCAATGGACTTCATCAGCTTGGTGGCCACACACCTCGAGAATGCCACCAGGCAGGCTTTGTCCTCGGGGATCGTGGCGCCGAGGGCGTGGACGATGGCAGCCTCCAGCTTTCTGGCACCATCGTTGAGGTCATAGACAGCTTGAGACTGCGAGCCTGACGCACACACTCTATACTCATCGATGAAGATGTCGGGTGTGACTGTGTTCGGTAGTTGTACCTTGTCGAGTGGCCCGATGGCAAACCACCCTCACCATAGTAGTGGCAAGCGAACAACCAGCTATGATACCAACATCGGCGAACGCTGGCCCTGCAGCACGACCCCCGAGGACGACGAATCGGGCGGACCGATACATAGTAATGACGAGGGCGGAGATGGCAGGGTGGAAGTGTTAGGTTTGGCATCTTTCCAGGAGTCTAGATACATTGATTGGTTCGAAAGATTTATACAGGTCCCACAGTAGACTGCCAGTAACTCGGCCGCAAGCAAGTTCACTTTCGGCACGCACAGCTTGACGGCACACGACGTCAGTGCTAGACGAAACCTTGGCAGCAGCGAGATATGGCCGAGCATGATCCTCCTCCCACTGCACCACATATCTCCTCCTGGCTTTCCCCCAGATCCTGTACACAGAACTGAAAAGCCCGATGGGGTGATAGCCTCCAGTGGCTTTAGCCAATAGCGACAGGAGCGTGAGGCTGGCCTGCACGGGTATAATGCTGCTCATCTCCATTGCTGTGTACAGTCAGGCCGGCTTAGTGAGAGCATCGTCGGACATGAGTGCGTAATGCCGCATGTGGAAGCCATCAGTAGAGGTAGCCATGCGCCTAGAACATTTTCTGTTGATGCTTCTGGTTTCTTCGGGGGGATAGGGTCACAAGCGGGCTTGATCACAAACTGGTCGGGGGGCTTCGGGGGTCGAAACCGGCGCGCCGAAGGGTATTACATCGAATGTATTCAGATGTAAGCAACGCAAGAGGGTCGGCCACGATTTTCCCTGCATCGTTGAGGGTCGATGTAGGAGCCCACGGAACAAACCCACGGACAGCTTTGCGGGTCTGCTTGGCGCCTTCCTCCACACGATGCAGGAGCCAGGATTTCCAACCCAGGAGACCGTCTTGCTATGCTTGCGCCTCCGCAGCGGCCATGGCAATGCTGCGGTTGGCGCGCAAATCAGCATGCTGGCTGGGCTGGTGTGGGAGGCCGACGGCAGTGATCACAGGTAAATGCTAACGATAATGCTGTACCAGAGCATCAGCAAGAAACTTGGGAGAAGCAAGCGGTCCCTGTCGATAACATCAGCACCAGCTTGGTTTCCGAGGGCACTACACAGCAGATACTGTCTGAATCTCAGCAGGGGAAGGAGGATGAGGAGGAGGAGGACGAGGAGGAGGACGAGGAGGAGGAGGAGGAGGAGGAGGAGGAGGAGGAGGAGGAGGGAGGAGGAGGAGGAGGAGGAGGAGGCTGAGGAGGAGGAGGAGAAGGAGGAGAAGTGAGAAGGAGTGAGGCGGGAAGAAGGAGGAGGGAGGAAGGATGGAAGATGAGGGAGGGGAAGATGAGGAGGAGGGAGGAGGAGGAGGAGGAGGAGGAGGAGGAGGAGGAGGAGGAGGTGGAGGAGGAGGAGGACGGAGGACGGAGGATGGAGGACGGATGAGGAGGAGGGAGGAAGGGGGATAGTGGGGGAGACAGGGAGGGAGGAGGGAGAATGTACAAGGGAGGAGGGAGGAGGAGGAGGAGGAAGGGTGAATGAGGATGAGGAGGAGGAGGAGGAGGAGGTAGGAAGGAGCAGGGGTGATGGGGGGAGGGAGGGAGGGAGGGAGGGAAGAGGAGGAGGAGGAGGAGGAGGAAGAGGAAGCGGAGGAGGAGGAGGAGGAGAAGGAGGAGGAGGAGGAGGAGGAGGAGAAAGGAGGAGGAGGAGGAGGAGAAAGGAGGGAGGGAAGAAGGGTGGTGGAGGGATGAGGGAGGGAGGGAGGGAGGAGGTGAGGGAGGAGGAGGAGGAACAGGAAGAGGAGCAGTAGTAGTAGTAGGAGGAGGACGCCCTCATGCAGAAGCTTGCGGCCCCGCGGATACATTCATACCGCATCCCCCAGTGCCGAGCTCACATTCGGGATACGCAGCAGAAATTCATTGATACAGAGACTTTGGTGCGTGCCCGTCGGCTGCCGATGGCCCTCATGATTCATGAGAAACGCCTCGTCTGCTTCGGCGGTATGTTTGCCCAAGCTCCCGCAGCTCTCTACTGCCTTGTCGACTGGGGTGCTCAGGACAGCGGATCGTGGCCGACCTGTTTGGCCGAGGATGTTATATGGCTTGGTCAAATATCAGGTTTGGAGGAGCGGCTGACATGTGGCTTAGACGAGTGGCTCCAGTACGCGCGCCATTATCGTAAGGCTTGTCGGCAGCTTGCTCGGTGGGTTTGAGAGGCTTGTATGACAGGGGGATTGATGGCATGCAGGCCGCAGCATGGCGGAAATACCGGGGAGGCCCCCGTGTTGTTCGGGAGGCTGTGCCAGCAAAGGAGGTCAGAAACATTCACGAGTGTGGTTTCACATGCCCTGTTGTTGCTGGCTGGCGGAGGCACATGATGTTGCACAACCCTTTGGACACGGCGCAGCTGGTTGCACATGGTTCAAGGAGTCGAGCCTGTGGTGCACGGTTCGGTGGTACGTTAAAGGTTTGTCGCCTTTTGCGACGCTCAAGTGTAGATGTTCCGACATGCTCGGTCCGACAGGCATATTGGTCACCGTGTGCGTTTTCTGGAGCGGTTTGTACCACCTGGGGTTCGCTTGATAGAGAAGCAAGAGGTCCCACCACTTTCACGACGTCGTATTGGTGGTATTCGGTTTGTTTCAGTATTATATTTTTGTGCACTGGCTGAGCATCTAGGTGAGCTGTCTAGTTGGATCCAGCAGCTGTTGTGATGATGATAAGTTCCCAGACATACCCATACTATGTCTCAGCATCTAGTGGGAGGTGAAGTGGTAGACACGATGATCGATCTCAAGCTGTCCACGTGATCTTCGAGCAGCTTCGAAGAGTGTGGTGACGTACCTTCTGGCACTTACGATAGTGGAGCCTGCCCATGGGGTCTCCGCCTATCACCGGTGACAATGGACAAGGGGGCAGTGGACAACAACTTAATAGCAACAGGGCGGATGCTTTTCGAGGCTTGTGGTTTGACTACTGTTCCTGCAGTGCTGCAGATGCCTGCAGATGAATGGACCCAGATCCTAGCATATAGTGAGCCTGCTCGCCTCTGTAGATGTACAGTACATCGTGTTGCTGCTGAAGCCCGAGGCCAGGTGGGCTTTGAGCATTTCTCGTTGATGGAATGTCGTGCGTTGTTGGAGCGTGAGGTGCACTACCTGCCTCATGCGGTTGTACTGGCTCGTTCACCACGACCTGTTGGAGCGCCAGGTGAACGGGCGCTGCGGCCCCTTGGCCTCTGGCGAATGCTGGCACGTGCCATCCTGCTGGGTGGCCCGATTTCCATGCAGGGGTGATGGACACCCGAGGTGCTAGAAGAGAGGTTGGGGAGTGAGGAGTGTGGGGGAGGAGGCGTCGTAGGCAGGCTTTTGCCAGAAAGGTCTGCTGCCTCGCTTGGCCCTTCTGTGGCGACAGAAGTACAGCACACGCTGAAGGGTCAGCTGGTTACTGCCCTGGGCGGACTTGCACCCCGTACAGGTTGCTTCGAGGCCGTCTTCTGCTGCCAATTTTCCCCTTCGTTTGTCACAGGCTGGCTGACCCGCCCCCCCCTCTGAATCACCGCTCAA
>CAUYUJ010000505.1:92070-102070 GCA_963575745.1 Prorocentrum cordatum
GTTATTGTTGCTAGTTTTGTTATTGCTATTGTTATTGTTGTTTGTAGTAATAGTGCCTTGTCTTCGTAGTATTGATATTTTGGGGTGGAATTCAGTTGCAAAGCAATTCTTACGGTTGGACACCCTGAATGCGCTTTCGCGCTCTCGCCTTGGCGGCGGCTGCATTTCCTTAGAAAATTTAGCACACGCTCATGCGTTTCGGGGTTCCGCCAAACCCAGCCCTCAACAACAACAACAACAGCAACAGCAACAACAACAACAGCAACATCAACAACAACAAGCAACACCAGCAACAACATCAACAGCAACAGCAACAGCAACAACATAAACAGCAACAACAGCAACAACATCATCAGCAACAACAACAGCAGCAACAACAGCAGCAACAACAACAACAACAACATCAACATCAACAACAGCAACGGCAACAACAACGCTTTGGCTCGATACCTCCTCCTTTCTGACTCGGGGCCGGGGCTCCTGCTCGCCCCCCAAAGCCGCCGCCGTTCCAACAGCATCGGGGCTCCCGCTCGACGCTTCCCTGCTTTTCACCTCGGGGCTGGCGCTCGCGCCTCGGGACCCCCTGCAAACAGCGACGCTCCCGATCGATACCTCCTCCGCTTTTTTTTGAATTACTCCCAGGAGGCCCTGAGGCTTCCCTCTGTCCCTGTCGAACCTTGATGATTAAACAATTACTCGTGCTGGGCACCCTGAAAGCGCTTTCGCGCTCTCGCGCCTGCTCCTCGCGACCTCGCTCTCGCTCGTGTCCTGGGGCGTGGCGTCGTCGTCGTCGTCGTCGTCGTCGTCGTCCTCGTCGTCGTCTTCCTCGTCGTCGTCGTTGTGCTCTGGAGTGGAGGCCGTCGAGGGCCTCCTGGAACTCGTGGAGACACCTAGGGCCAGGGATGTTTTTGGAGGACGACGACACGGAGGAGGAGGAGGAGGAGGAGGACGACGACGACGATGACGACGACGACGAGCCCTGGCGCCATCAGAAAGCGGCCGACGCGAAAGCGGTCCCCAGGAAGGGGTTGAAAGCCCAGGGGCCTAAGCTTTGATGCTTCTCTCAGAGGCTCTGGGGGCTCTCAACGGGGCTCTCCTTGAGCTTGTGAGGCCTCTTCCGGAGTAGGCCAGTCAGGCGCCGCGATGCTTGGATGCAAGGCCAGGGCAGGGGGTTGGCTAAGGCGAGCCATCCGGACTGGAAATGTTGAAATGTTTCGGAAGAGATGTTGTCAAGACCTCTTCGGGCGGGACGTCAGGGATGTGGAATATCGGACACCCGCGTCCAAGACAAATCCCCCGTGGGGGGAGAGCTATCATGATGGATGCGTGCTGCATATAGAAACATCAGGCATTCGGGTGAGCAGGTTGTTGCTGTTGTTGTCGCTGCAGCTGCTGCTGCTGTTGTTGCTGTTGTGCTATTGTTCTTGGTGTTGGCTTCTCATGAACAGAAATAGGTACTGTTGATGCCCCCCCTTCCCTGGTAACCGTTGTAATTGTTAATTGAAGTGCTCCTCCCGGGGCCCGCGCCCTGTGTTTTCACAAGGGAAAGTGAAGTGTCACCTAACTGGGCCCTTGACCCCCCGGCTTACAACAACAACGGCTCCCGCGCAATATTTCCTTACAATTTATTCGCACGTCGGGCTACTGCTGGCAAATTATTCAGGAATCGCGTTTTCCCGCGCGACTTCCTTGCAATTGATTTAGACGCCGCGCCCTGGACGCTCAGGCTCAGGCATCATGCTCTCGCTGTGGATTTCGTCACGATTCTTGTGGGAGTCGCGCTATCGCTAGAGACTTCTTCGCGATCCATGCAGGCCGCACGCTTCGGCAACCCGCCTGCTCGACCTGGCCGCCTGGGCCCGCCTTCTCGACCCGCTTGGTAGCGCCTACCCGCCCGATCTCCCCGTCTGGTTTTCCCATATGCGTTCTGCTCTTAACCTCCCTCCTGCTATTCTCTGGTGTTCAATCCTCCTTCCTCCCCCATCGCCGCCTCCTTCCATCCGTCCTTTCCTCCCCTGCCCTGGGTCTGCACGAAATACGCAGTGCAGGTAAGAAAGATCTACCCGCAAGAACACCACGATCGAATATGAAGAGGGCGGGTATCGACGTCTTGGGATACGCGTGTTGGACGGCACGCGAGCCGATCAGAGCGAACATTTCTAACATGATTGTTGGTGTCGTTTTTGCACTTGTTATTGTTGTTGTTGAATGCATTCCTGAAGAATAATTATTGTTGACCCCCCCCGCCCGGTGCTCATAGTATTTTTCAATTGAAGTGCCCCTGCCGGGGCTCGCACCACGTTTTTAATCAGGGAAAGTCTTGAGGGTCAAACTGTGTCGCTGGCCCCCGGTTTACAACAACAACGGCTCACGCCTGATATTTCCTCACAACTTATTGCAGAATTGTTTCTCGCTTGGGACTTCCTCGCAACTTGCCACCGATTCGAACCGCTTCGCTTGATATTTCTTCACAATTTGTTCAGATGCCGGTCCTCGACACTCAGGACTCGCGCTCCCGCTACATATTGCCTGGCGGTTCAAGAAGGACTCACGCTTCAATGACCCCCCCGCTCGACCCGCCCGTCGGGGCTTGCCCGCCAGACCAGCCCGTTAATGACTGCAGTCCCCGCTCGCTGCCCTTCGCCCGTCTTTGATGCCCCTCGCTGCCCGTACTGGTTCCGTTGTCGCCTTCGCTCGCTGCCCTTCGTGGCCCCGATGCTGCCCTCAGTGGCCCCGTCGCTGCCCTTCGTGGCCCCGCATTATATGCCCTTCGTGGCCCCCGCTCGCACGCGCCCGTCGTGGCCCCATACGCATGCTCTTCGTAGCCCCGCTGTCGCTCTTCGTGGCCCCCTCGCTGCCCTTCGTGGTCCCTTTGCTGCCCTCAGTGGCCCCGCTGTCGCCGTTTGTGGCCCCGCATACGAATGCCCTTCGTGTCCCCGTTGCTGCCCTCAGTGGCCCCGTCGCTGCCCTTCGTGGCCTCGCATTATATGCCCTTCGTGGCGCTCGTTCGTCCGCGCCTGTCGTGGCCCCACATGCATGCCCTTCGTGGCCCCGCATTCTATGCCCTTCGTGGCCCCCTCGCTGCCCTTCGTGGCCCCGTTGCTGCCCTCAGCGGCCCCGTCGCTGCCCTCTGTGGCCTCGCTAGCTTTTCTCATGATTTACTTGGGAATCGCGCTGTCGCTCGAGACTTCCTCGTGATTCATGCAGGACTCACGCTTCAACAACCCGCTTGCTCGACCTCGTCGCCTGGGCCCGCCTTCCCGACCTGCCCGCTATGGGTCTGCCCACCCCATCTGCCCCTCTGGTTCTACCAGTTGTTTTCTGCTCCTTGCCCCCCTCCTGCTAATGTATCTTCTGCTCCGTTCTTCTCCCTCCCCCTTCCACCCGTCCTCTCTTCCCTTGTTTTGGGGGCTGCACTGAATACACGTGGCAGGTAAGGAAGATATACCCCCAAGGGGGTACGATCGAAGACGAAGAGGGCGGGCACCGAGAGTTTGGAACATACGTATTGATTGGCACGTGAGCAGACGTTATAATGATTGTTGTTGTGTTGATAGTGTTGGAATGTACGTATTGATTGGCACGGAGCGAACAGTCTTATAATGACTGTTGCTGTTGATGATGCCGTTGTTGTTGTGGCTGCTGCTGCTGTGGTTGTGGCTGCGGTTGTTGCTGTTGCTGCTGCTGCTGTCGTCGTCGTCGTCTTTGAATTCCCATTTCTGACGAATAATTATTGTTGATCCCCCCAGCCTGGTGCACATGTTTTTTTTTTCAATTGAAGTGCCCCTGCCGGGGCTCGCACCCGGTTTCTTATCAGGGGAAGTCTTGAAGCTCAACCTGTGTCGTTGGCCCCCGGTTTACACAACAACGGCTCCCGCCGGATATGTTTCCCACAGTATATTGCAGAGTCATGTTCCCGCCCGAGACTTCCTCGCATTTGATTCAGGAGTCGCGCTCTCGCTCGGGACTTTCAAGACTAGCGCTCTTGCGTTGGAATCTCCCGCGATGTACTCACGCGCCGCGCTCCCGACACTGAGGCACCCCCAGGAGTCGCGCTGACGCTTAGGACTCCCTCACAGATTACTTTGGCATAGGGAGCTCGCTGCCCTTCGTTGCCCCGTTGCAGCCCCTCGTGGCCCCCTCGCTGCCCTTCGTGGCCCCGTTGCAGTCCGTCGTGGCCCCCTCGCTGCCCTTCGTGGCCCCGTTGCAGCCCTTCGTGGCCCCCTCGCTACCCTTCGTGGCCCCGTTGCAGCCCTTCGTGGCCCCCTCGCTGCCCTTTGTGGCCCCGTTGTAGCCCCTCGTGGCCCCTCGCTGCCCTTCGTGGCCCCGTTGCAGTCCTCCGTGGCCCCCTCGCTGCCTTTCGTGGCCCCGTTGCAGCCCTTCGTGGCCCCCTCGCTGCCCTCCGTGGCCCCGTTGTAGCCCCTCGTGGCCCCTCGCTGCCCTTCGTGGCCCCGTTGCGGCCCTTCGTGGCCCCCTCGCTGCCCTTCGTGGCCCCGTTGCAGCCCCTCGTGGCCCCCTCGCTTTGTTTCGTGGTCCCGTTGCAGCCCTTCGTGCCCCCCTCGCTGCCCTTCGTGGCCCTATATATGTGTGCCCTTCGTGGCCCCCGCTCGTTCGCGCCCGTCGTGGCCCCATATGCATGCCCTTCGCGGCCCCGCTGTCGCCCTTCGTGGCCCCCTCGCTGCCCTTCGTGGCCCCGTTGCTGCCCTCAGTGGCCCCGTCCTTGCCCTCCGCGGCCCAACATACGTATGCCCCTCGTGGCGCTCGTTCGTCCGCGCCCGTCGTGGCCCCATACGCATGCCCTTCGTGGCCCCGCTGCCGCCCTTCGTGGCCCCGTCGCTGTCCTACGTGGCCCCGTTGCTGCCCTCAGTGGCCCCGTCCTCGCCTTCTGTGGCGCCGCATTATCTGCCCTTCGTGGCCCCCGCTTGTTCGCGTTCTTCGTGGCCCCATACGCATTCCCTTCGT
Organism: Prorocentrum cordatum; assembly: GCA_963575745.1. NCBI lineage: Eukaryota > Dinophyceae > Prorocentrales > Prorocentraceae > Prorocentrum > Prorocentrum cordatum. Next base: position 97,033 of record CAUYUJ010000505.1, read on the forward strand.
GTCTCCGCTGTCGCTCTTCGCGGCCTTCTTCGTGCCCTTCGTGGCTCTGCTGTCGTTCTCTCTCTCGCTCTCGCTTTCGCTCGTCGTCGTCGTCGTCGTCGTCGACGTCGTCGTCGTCGTGGTCGGTCCCCTGTCCGTGCCTCTTGAGGTCGGGTTGCCGCCGATCAGCGCTGCCGCTGGTCAGGCCGACGGTCCGCGGCCGCCCCGCCGCTTGCCAGGGCCCGGCCTGCAGGGAAGAAAGGTATACCCCCCAAAAGGGGTACGATCGAAGACGAAGAGGGCGGGTATCGAGTGTTTGGAGAATACGCGTTGACGGACACTCGAGTAGATAAGAGCGAACAGTCTTAAAATGCTTGTTGTTGTTGCTGTTGTTGGTGGTGCTGTTGTTGTTGGTGGTGGTGTTGTCGTTGGTGTTGTTGAATTCCCAGGTCGGCAAAAAAGAAGTGTTGTGGATCTCTCCTCCGGGGCACATCGATTGCATAATCAAAAGGCTCCTTCCGGGTCTCGCATCCTGCTTTTTACAACGGGCAGTGTGGGGTCATCAAATTTGGCCTTCGGCCTTTGGCCCCCGAGTTACAACAACAACCAGGAGGAAGAAGAATACAACAGCAACCGCTCCCGCCGGACACTTCCTCACAATGTATTCCCATATCGCGCTGTTTCGTGGGATTCCCTTGCAATTTACACAGGATTCGCGCTCTCTCGTCGCTATCGCTCGAGACTTCCACGCGATTCATGCAGTACTGACGCTGGAGCAGCCGGCCTGCTCGACCCGCCCGTTAGGGTCTACCCGTTCGATTAGCCCGTCTGGTTCTGCCACGCGCTTTCTTCTCCCAGCCCCTTCTGCCAATCCCGTGCTCCATCCTTCTCCCTCCCCCTTTCCACCCGTCCTCTCTTCCCTTGTTTTAGGGGCTGCGCTAAATACGCGTGGCAGGTAAGGAAGATGTACCCCCAGGGGGGTACGATCGAAGACGAAGAGGGCGAGTATCTAGGGTTTGGGATATACATCTTGAGAGGCACGCGAGCATGTGAGTGCGAACAGTCTTAACATGGGTGTTTTAATTGCTGCTGACGACGACGAAGATGACGACGACGATGCTGACGATGGTGCAGACGATGCAGATGATCATGATGTTGTTGATGATCATGATGTTGATGATGATGATGATTCTTGTGGTGGCAATGATGGTGCTGGTGATGAGGATGATGTCTGATGATGATGATGATGATGGCGATGTTGATAATGATGATGACGACGACGATGATGATGATGATGATGGCGACGAATTCGACGGCGTCGACGACGACGTTGATGATGATTGGATGATGACGGCAGTGATGATGATGCTGTTGATGAGGATGATGATTATGATCATGATGCTGATGCTGATGACGATGCTGATGATTGTGATGGCGATGGTGATGGTAATGGTCATGGTGACGATGCTGCTGATGATGCTGCTGATGATGCCGATGATGATGACGATGACGATGACGATTATGATGATGATGCTGATGATGATGATGATGATGATGATGATGATGATGATGATGATGATGATGATGATGAGCAGGACGATGCCGATGCTGACTTTGATTTTTGATGTGGGAGCGGACCCCTCTGATGATGATGATGATGCTGATGCTGATGCTGATGATGATGATGATGGTGATGATGATGATGATGATGATGATGATGATGATGATGATGATGATGATGAGGAGGAAGAGGAGGAGGAGGAGGAGGATGATGATGAGGAGGAGGAGGAGGAGGAGGAGGAGGAGGATAAGGAGGAGGAGGAGGATGGTATCAGTATGCCCGCGGAGCTCGCCTTGGGCAAGCCCAGCACCCGGCCGAGCTGGACAGAGCTGGGGCTATCTGTTCAGGTACGACGGGCAACCTGGCGCGGGGTCCCCGGTGGTCAGCCACGGGCAAAAGGGTCCTTTTTAGGGGGCTCCTCCTCCTCTTCCTCCTCCGCCTCCTCCTCCTCCTCTCCTTCCTCCTCCTCCTCTCCTCCTCCTCCTCCTCCTCCTCCCTCCTCCTCCTCCTCCTTCCTCCTCCTCTCCTCCTCCCCCTCTTCCATCTCCACCTCCATCTCCATCTCCTTCTCCTCCTTTTTTCCGCCCTTGCACCCCTCTACCCCCCTTCCTCCCCATCCTCCTCCTCCTCCTCCTTCTCCTCCTCCTTATCATCCTTCTCCCCATCCTCCTCCTCTCTCCTCCTCCTCCTTCTTCTGATTCTCCTTCTCCCTCTCATCCTCTTCCTGCTCCTCCCCCCTCCTCCTCATAGTGCTCCTGCTGCTCTTCTTCCTTCTCCTCCTCCGTCCTCCTCCTCCTCCTCCTCCTCCTCCTCCTCCAACTCCTCCTCCACCCTCGCAACGCTACGCAAGCGATCCCTTGTCCGCGGCGCGCGCGGAGCAACGCCCCTCCGGTAGCCACCGATCGGACGTTTCCGTTTAACCTTCCTACATCCCGAGGTACATGGAGGAAGGGGATTAGGGTGGAGTGTGGGGCCAGGCCCGCTAAAAGGCTGCTCTAGTCGATCGGAGCGCTTCGTGGGCTGTCGAAGGCGCGCGAAACACACAGACACAAGTAATCGTCGACTCCGAGGAAAATATGCAAACATATGGGAAGTGGGGGGGAAGACAGAAACCCCAAAAATATGGGAAAATATAGGGAATCTTTTTATTTGTGTGTATTTATTTGTGTGTCCTGGGGCCCCTTCAAACCTGGATGTGCCCGGGCGGCGGCGTGGACGAGGATGCACAGCTGGGCTGCGGCGGCGCCCCTGCAGCGCTGCCCGACGCTCCAGCCATGTCCCGGTCTGCCGCCTCTCGGGTAGAGCCAGGACCCCGGTGCAGGGGAGCAATCGGGCCCCGGGGCCCAGAATGTGGATCGGAATTCGCTAAGCCAGGTCTGCCGCAGCAGGTGTTTTTTTCGGGTGACGGCAATTCCGGTCAGTGGAATGGGATGGGGGGGGGGCGTCCCTGGTACAGATCACCAAACCAGGTCCCATCAAACCCAGTCCTGCCATCGCCCGATCCTCGTGCTGGTGGCGCACGAGCTGGTCGATCGTCTGCTTGCCGAGGGCGACGTCCTGCTCCAGCAGCGCCTTCTGCCTATAGAGCGGGGCCGCCCGGTCGTCGATCTTCCTTATACATGTGGCTCCGCGTGCGCTCTCCAGCCCGACTTTGGCGCCCACGATCTGCCTCGTGGTGCCGCCGAGCTGCGCGAGCATGAAGCGGTGTGGGGGGCGATCTTGCCATGCTCCTCGGGTGCGTCGGTGTTAGTTCCGCCCGCCTGCAGCGACGCCGCGATGCGACGTGCGATCGGTGTCCTCGTCATGCGGGCGGCGCGGCGGTAGGGCCTCGCAGTCCATCTCGTCTGGCGGGGGCCCGGAGGACTGCGTGCATGGTGGCCACGTCTGGCTCTTCTGCGCCAGCCCCTTCTCTCCCACGGCGTCCACGCAAGTCCAGTACACTTGCACAGGAGCCCGAGACGAGCACTGAGAGCACGCCCAGAACGACGTACGTCTCTCGTCGAGCGCTGTGATGAGATCCTGGCAGTTCTCTTGGCTTCTCGGCGGCGAGCGAGGGGGGGACGTGAGACGGGGCGGACCTCCTCAGAGGGCTCGGCAGGCCGCCAGTCCTCAGAAGTTCCCTGCGCCTTCCCCGAAGACAGAGCAACGAGTGCGCAGAAGGCGCGAGGGCTTGAGAGAAGTCGCGCCGCCTTCTGACAAGGCCTTCTCCTTCTCATTTCCCAGGGGCGGCCAAGAGGGGGGTGATGACTAGGGGGGGGTGACATCATGGCGTGGGCAATAATATTTCCTCAGGTTTCGTGGCGCGACTTCTTATTTCATTACGTCCCTGGCCCCCCCCTGGGCTGCGCACATGCCGCTGGCCATGATTTGCGCCCCCCCCTCTTGGACGCCCACCTCTTGGCCGACCCCGAATATCCCCCCCTCGCTCGACGTCGAGCTTCGGCAAGCCTGACCAGGCGCCTGTCCGGCGCACGTTTCCCCCGCGCACGGCGGCGCCAGGAGTGACTCCCCTCGTGATGCATAGGGCAGTCGGCCGTAGGAGGGCGATGCAGCAGCACTCGGGATGTGCGGGCACGGAAGTGGGCGCGCGTTTGGTCGGCTGTGGTCTGTACGTAAGTGAATCACTCGGCGGCGAGCGAGGAGGGGAAGTGAGAAGGGGGAGGCCTCCTCAGAAGGCGGCGGGACGTCTCGGAAGCCCTGCGCCTTCTGAGAAGTGGTTTTGCGTCCTCGGGGAAGGCTTAGACAATTTTTTCAAAAGGCCCAGGGACTTCCGAGCCTTCTGGGAAAGCCCGCCCCTCCTCACTTCCCCCCCTCGCTCGCCGCCTAATTCCAGTAGGCTTCTGCAGCGCAAGAGACTAAGGATCCCCTTCTTCAGCCATACGCTTCAAGCCTCCTCCTTACTCTCCTCCTCCCCCCCTTCCTCTAAGATTCGATGACCCTCAGGACGTGTGTTAGCCCAATGTGGGTTTACCCCCTTCAGCCCAACCAGTAGATCATTACATCGCCTGCGTCGTATCGAAGTGCCTCGATGGACAAACACACGTCGGGGCTAACACTCACCACCCACCAAACCACCCCAACCCAACCCGAAGGCCTCACTTTGCCCTCCATTTCCAGTTGGGGCCAGTTGGGGGGGCGGTCGGGGAACATCGAAAAAACAGATGGAACCCGTACCCCCCCAATCCGAAATTCGGATCAAGTTCGGGTCGTCGGGTTGGGTCGGGGTGGTCTGGTAGGCAGTCAAATCTGCTTTCTGAGGATCATCGAAAGATGTGCCCCGACCTTAGTGGGCCCCGGAAACGGCAGGGCCGTTTTTTCACCGTTTCCGAGAAGTGTCCCTTGAAAATGGAAACGGCAAAAAAGCGGCGACCGGACACGGCAAATAAACGGCCCCAGGATTGGAACCGGAGCCGGAACCGGTCACACAACGGCGACGGAACCGGTGAAAAAACGGCGTCGGAGCCGGCAACGAACACGGCAGAACGGAACCGGTAACAA
>CAUYUJ010000505.1:109570-112845 GCA_963575745.1 Prorocentrum cordatum
GCACTTCCGACCACTGTCGTCCAACAGGTGACTGGTCGAGAAAAAGGAAACCGCACTCGGGACAGGCACGGGAGCTGCAACAGGGGGAGGAGGAGGAGGAGGAGGAGGTGACCCGCCTTCCTTCCTCCTCTCGATGTCCTGAAGCTCGCTGGCCATGGAGTCTGCGGCCGCGCGCAGGAGCCTGTGCCTCACCAAGAAGGCCTGTCGCTCGATGTCCAACACTTGATGCCGTATGTCTGGGGGCAGCCGTACTTCTGCTGCCATATCACCAACCAGTTCATCAATAGTAGAATTGCCGATCACTTTCCAACGCACAGCCCGTCCATCAACAATATCACTACCAGTCGAGTGCGAATTGACGAACTCCACGGATACATCATTCACATCACGCATACTCATCAAAATCCGAATGCGAGCCCACAAATCTGCATCAGCACCCCGAGGATCTAAGTACTTGCATTGGGCCCAACCCTTAGCTACATTCTCACAATCTGTGATATAATGAATGGGCCCCTCACTGGCCCAGATGGCGAGCCACAGGGACCTCAACTCTCCTCTGGCAACCGACTGCTTCAATCCTGGCAGACCGCCGACGATGTGGGCACCCACAGCTGGCGGATCATAACTAGACATCACAGCAACCCCCATGGCCACCCTGCGCAACCGTGGATCAGCTGTATCTGGACCTCCGCTTGCATCCCCGAAAATGATTGTGGGATGCTCTGCCGTACCTCGAGGAAGACAGCCAGGCCCCACATCAACAATCCCACTGTACTGCCAATCGTCAGTCAACTGCGGGTCGGGGGTTCGCGTCCACGGTGCTGGGATCAAACCTCTGAGCCAGAAACATGCCGCTGCCTCATGCTGAGATTGGGCAGAGGAAAATAACGTGTCGCTAGCTTCATATATAGGCGAATCCTTATTACAACTGCAAGCCCAAGACCGATGAAACGACGTCTCCACCTCACTCTTACAACGAAGACATGTCATGAAATCCTGCAGCTCCGATTCGCTCTTGCCACGATGCTCAGCAAGGGTTCCCTTGCGACTCCGAGGCCATGCGCCTCCGACAGCAATGGAAAGTAGTAGCCCTGCCAATCTCGCTCCTCCTGCTTGAATGGTGCCCAGTTGTTCTAAGAGACGTCTCAAGGACCATGTATCGATACCATCTTGGATGCCCTCTCCGTCGAAGTGCTGAGCCGCCTGTGACCAGTGAGGTAACATAGCAGCTACACGCACATCGGCCAAGAAATCATCAAAATTGTCCAAAGCTTTCACACCTGAAAATCCGTCGGCTGGGAAGCGCCAGTCGTGGTCCGAGGTAGGTAAAACCCAGTCAGTAGGGCCACGTGGCACCCAGCCAAATGACAACATATAAGTGATGATCGCCGACAGTGGTCCACGCACATGCCGAGAACGCTGAGCTGCTGGTACTCCTTGTAACTTGTCGACGACCTTGGCCCATGCGCGCTCCACCGATGATCTGATCTCAGGATGATCCCGCCACTGCTGGAGCCACATGGCGAAAGTACCGTGCGCAAACTTCTGGGCGGGGTCATACTCGGGGGACCTAATAGCCAGCAGTGACGTCAGACACCTACCCTTGGTACGTACCTGACAAGAAGCACCGAGCCTACGCCGATGTTGGAGAAGATACTGGCCGAACGCCCCGTGCAGCTGGTAACCGTAACTGCCTACTGCTTGTCCTCCCTGCTTCTCCAAACGTGATGATATCTTGACTCTGCGCATGGCGACGGTGTACCTGCGCACCTGCTTGTGTCGAGCCACGTGCTTGACAACTCGCTTCACTCTCTGCTCTCTCGCATGCAGTCGTCCAGCACCAAGATCAGCACCTAGACATACACAACTGCGTGCCGCTGTCATGTGAATGCCCTTCCTGCGAAGAGCCTTGACTACATCAACTGCATCTGAATAGTGACTGCAGACCACCACTGACTTGGAAGCTATCTTGAGCCCCTGGCCGTGGAAGCCTTCTGCCGTGTCCGTTATGCACTTCACCAAATTGACTCGTACCTGACGTCGTGAACCTCTCGTCACTTGGGATAAATCGTCAATCCAGAGTCTGTGGCTGCAATGGACGTTCGCCTTGCACATTTTATCCATCGCAAAAAAGTCATAATGCGCGCGAAGCGCGTCCCAGAGCGAAGACCCTGGATAATAGAACGTGTGACCTCAAACGGAACCGAGAATGCACGCAACTGATTCAGAGTCCGTGGGCATGCACATTGGGCCAACTCAAGGTAGAGTACTGTCGGTGGGAATTCCAAGCGTACTGCAGCCCGAACGAGTTTGAGCCAGAACATCGTGTCGTAATACGATTCAATGTCCGTCAAGCTGTGGCCGTATGGGATGTGCAATATCGTTGAGACCTCTTCATCAAGGAGCCTCCGAAATGCTTCTTGCAATGAAGAGTTGCCTTTGACTGCGGCATCCCAAGAAGGCTCCGTATCCGCCGTCCATTGCTGGACCCAAGGCTCACGTGCTTTGCCCCACACCCTTCCGAGCATAGATATGAGCCCAATAATTCTATCCCCAGAGGCCTTTTTGGGCAGAAGCTTACCAATAACCGCTAACGTTTGGGCAGGCCAGACGAGCAGGGACTCCACGCAATTGAGGAGGTCAGCCAGAGCTCCAAGGCCCACATCAGGGAGACGCTCGAGATCTCCAGGGGACACACGATCCACACCTAAACCCGTCTTACTTTTCATGTCACGCAGAGCACGCCGTAGGTCACTGACACCCAGGGGAGGTTGGGGATCAGGATTGTCACGTACTGCATCTCGCACAATACCCAACACCGACGCCAGGGCGGCCTCGGGATCAGTAACCACTGGGGCCCAAACCTTACGCCATTTCCTGGATTTGAAATCTATGATGTCCTTCGGGTGAAATAACAACTGACCGTCATCATCGAGGAACTCAAGAGGAGGAAGAGAGTCCTGCCGAGTAGCCCTATGCAAGGTGCCCAGAGCCTCCGACGACGATGCCCACTCGCGGAACTCCTTGAGCGACGCTGCCGTCGCTCTCCTCTGGCTCCGCTTGGCAATTCTATCAGCCCACGTGGCAAAGCGCAACAACGTGTCGAGGGACGCCTCAGAGACGACAGAAAGCAGCTTCAGCCATTCAGACCACCCAGCCTCCAGACCATCGCGGATATTGCAATGGACCTGCTCTGGACGATCTTCAACCAAGCCTACACGCGCTTTCTCCAGTTGCCGTCGTTGGGACAGCCCGTTTCCTCGACTGCGATGCTT
>CAUYUJ010000506.1:0-10000 GCA_963575745.1 Prorocentrum cordatum
TCCTCCTCCTCCTCCTCCTCCTCCTCCGCCTGCCCCTGGGCGACGGCCCCCACGGTGCCCCCCCCCCCCCCTCGGGCGTCGGGTGGCCCCTCGGGGGCCCGCGCCTCCTGGATCGGACACGGGTCCTGGGGTCCTGGGGTCCTGGACCTCGGGGCCTCCCGCCAGGACATCGGGGACCCAAGCCTCGGGGCCCTGGACCTCGGGGACCCACGCCTGGGCGTGACACGGACGGGTCACGATGGGCACGGGTCCTGGACCTCGGGGCCCTCCGCCGGGACGAAGTCTCCACCCCGGATCGCTTTCTGACGGCCCCCAGGGCCCGGGAGGGGCCCCGCGAAGCCGAACGCCGCGAACAACAACGAGGACGCGTCTGCATGAAGATCCGTTCGCTGAGGCTCCCAGATCATCTGGGGTAGACTTGGTCCAACTAAGGCCCTTTCTGGCGTCCCCACATGTGATCCAGGAACACCCCGGAACCGCATGATCCGGGCGACCCTGTCTTGCCCCTCGCCCCTCTCCTCTACAAGCACTCAATCTGACTACTACTCTCCTCTTTCCTCTGAAATTGTCCAGAAGATGGCCGCTGTTGTCCGCGCACGGAAACACACATCATTTCAGTATTTGATTGTTATTTCCAACACGTTGTTTGCAATCCGATTGTTCTCGGTGCTCCCGCTGCAGCGTGGGCCTCATTTTCGGAACGGCGCTTTGCTCCCGTCTTTCAGGATGGAGCTCTCGCCCCAGCGTGGGCCACTTTTCTTGATGCCACAGGTCTCGCAGGTCCCACAGGTCTCGCAGGTCCCACAGGTTCCACACCCACAGGTGTCGCAGGTCGTCCCCAAGTCTCAGAGGTTAGCAGGTCCCACAGGTGTCGCAGGTCCCACAAGTCCGACAGTAGTCGCAAGTTCCTCAGGTCCGACATGTGTCGCATGTCTCGAAGGTCCCACAGGTCCCACAAGTCCGACAGGGCCCACAGGTCCCACAAGCGTCGCAATATTCACAACTTCCACAGCAGTCCCACAGGCCCCACAAGTCCTGCCTGTCCCACAGGTCCCACTGGTCTCGCAAGTCTCGCAAGTCCCACAGTTCCTACAGGTCCCACAAGTCCCAAAGGTGTCGCAGGTCTCACAGGACCTACGGCACCCAGGTTGCGCAGGTTCCCCGCAGGTCCCAGAAGTCCACAGGCCCCACAGAAATCCCACAAGTCCCACATGTCACCTTTGCTGCTATTAGGGCGCTTTGCTGAGGCAATGAATTCGAGGTCGGCCATTAAACGCATTCGCGGATAGAGACAAACCTGGGCCGGCACGGAAACGGAAAGGGCGCCTCAGGAACTTGCCCGAGGTGGCTCATGGCACCCTTCGCTCTTGGGAGCCTTGGTGTGAAAAGCTTGTGACATCGCCGCTCTCCGTTGTGAGCCCTGGTGTTCAGAGACTTTCTCGTTGCCGCTCGCTCTTGGGAGCCTTGGTGTGATGAGCTTTTTACGTCACCGCGCTCTGGGGAGCCTTGGTGTCGAGAGCTTGTTGCGTCACCGCTCGCTGATGGGAGCCATGGTGTTCTCGAGCGTCTCTTGGGCCTCGTCGGAGTCTTCTCGGAGCCCTTTGGGAGCCCTTTTGAAGCAATTTTGGGCCGTCTTGGGGCCCTTTTGGGCAGTCTTGGGGCGTCTTGCAGGCCTTTGGCCGTCTTGGGGCTCTCTTGGGGGCCTCTTGGGAAACCTTGTGCCCCCTTGGGGCTCTCTTGGGGCCGTCTTGGGGCCCTCTTGGGGCCGTCTGGGGGCCCTCTTGGGGCTGTTTTGGGGGGCCCTCTTGGGCCGTCTGTCCGCCTCTTTGGGGGGCCTCTGGGGCCGTGCTGGGCCCGTCTGGACCCGAAGAGGCGAGAACCCGAAATTACCTCCCCAAACCGCAAGGGAGCCCATGTTTTGGGGCTCCTGCCGCCCCCTCGAGGGCCCTCTGGAGGGCCTCTGGAGCCGCCTCGAGGCCTCCTCCTCCTCCTCCTCCTCCTCCTCCTCCTCCTCCTCCTCGTCTGGAGGCCATCCGGAGCTCTCTTGGGGCCGTCTTGGGTCGTGGTGGTGCCCTCTCGGGCCGTCTTAGGGGCCCTTGAGCCGGTCCAATCGAAAAAAATGAAGAGGAAACGGGCCGTGGAAGGCGCCCGCGAGCCGCTTCACCCGAGAAATGCGAGGGAAACGGCCCCCTGGCGGCCATTCACGCCCGAACGCCCGGCCCTCGCCCCTCCCCTGGATCCCCTCCTTAGAAGGCTTCGCCCCCACACAAGAACGTCATCACTCGTACCTCGCTCTTTCCGTTTATAGCGCAATGTGAAGTGATGGGAGGGATGGAAATTATGCCAGATGTGGGGCGAGCGCACGTAGCTTGCCCCTCTCCACTCTCCCCCCCTCCCCTCCCCTCCTTCCTTCTCCTCCTCCTCCCCCTCCCTCTCCCAGCCCTCCTCCTCCTTCTCCTCCTCCTTTCTTCGGCAGGCTGTCGAGCTCGTCAAAGCTCGTAGCGTCTGACCTCCTCCTCCTCCTCCTCCTCCTCCTCCCCTTCCTCCTCCCCCTCCCCCGCCCCGCTCAAGACAATTGGGCTCGAGCAACCCTTTGGTTTGGCTCGAGACCAAGCGTCGCGCCTTCTCGTGGTTCTTGGGGGCATCGAGCACACCGCAGTTTCTCGTGTAGTCGATCTCGGTGGCGAAAGGCGAGGTCATTTGGAGGTTACGGTCTGCTCAGTTGGCACGTGCAGCTTACTGGGGAGGCATGTCATCTGCGTGGTTCAGCGTATCTTTGTCGGGGGTAGTGTGAATGGTTTCGGTGCTCGCTTGGGGGTCGGCGCTGCAGTCGAGGGACCTGCGCATGCTCAAGTTCTACGTGCGTGCGAGGCCTCGAATACAGAGACTACCATGTTGAATCGGCATGCAGAGCCTAGTCTCAGGCAGCTGGGAATGAGCTCACGAGCCAGGGACGTGTTCCAGCAACTGTACGAGGACGTGGGTTTGGTTCAGACTCCGACAAAGGTGATCATCTCGTGCATCTGTCCACCGACGCCGTGTTGAGAATACTTACGGTCGCTGCCGGGGAAAGACACGGGGCACATGTCCGACAATGTCGAGATGAGGCTCATGTACGATTGCATGGTGTTCGAGGCTATAAGTGGGCAGCTTCCTCACGCGACGGCGATGTCCATCAGCGGGCGTACGAACTTCATTCGAATGGGGGGCACAGCTGCGCTTTTGGCATCTATGGGACAGGCGCCTGGGTATCGCTCGAAGACTTGCAATCACGGACCTGACGAAACATGTAACCACCTTTAGAGTGGACGTGCTTTGGTGGGCGAAGGTCAGTACTTGTGGCCCGATTGATCCTGAGAGTTCGTGGGAAGAGATGTAATGCTCAACTTAGTCAGTTTGTGCACTGCAGCGACACTCAACGGATCGAATACTCTTTTCGCGGCAGAGTGGGACGGGTCGTTAGCGCATGCTTGCGCTCTCAGTGTTCTTGCTAACGCGCGGGCGAAGGAGATTCCAGCTACACTGGTTGCTAGAGAGAGAGAGAGAGAGACAGAAAAAAGAGAAAGAGAGAGAGAGAGAGAGAGCGCGTCAGCCTGCGCTTTCTTGGTGGCTACACTGGGACGTACGCTGATGTCCATGAGGTCGCGGAGGACCACAGGGTCAGGCAAATCATGGAGGAAATTCTGAGTAGCAATAAGAAAGCTCTGCTGTGGACGGATGATGGCGTTGCACCAAGTGTTCTTCAGCCGCACGCTAACCTCAGCGCGGCCGTGATGTGGATGTTCACATATATTGTGCACGAGGTCGCCTAGCAACCAGCTCGGCAACGGCCCAGTGGAAGGGCCAGTGGGATAACTAGTCGATTTCTAGCATGCGAAGGCGGCGCATCCTCACTGGAGCATGATGTTCAACAATTTCCTTGGTGGCAACGGGGGCTATGGGGGGAGCCTGGTTGTGCATTTACCCACCCGCTCGTTTTGTTTCAGTATATCCAGTACCTGGCGGAATGGGCTGCAGCTGCCACTCACTGGTACTAGTGTCTATGTGGACTTTTTTTCGCTGGTTACATTTTGGTCGATGGAGGCCCGTTTCAGCATAGCATATTTTGAACTGGAGTGTACTGTGTTGGATTGCTGGTGCGTAATTTGTCCTACTTGTGGTTTCTCCTTGGAGTAACACACAGGTGCGTTAGCCATATTTCTTCGGTATCCACTGGTTTTCGAATCAAGCCTGGAGGAGCAATGTTTGTGGCAAGTATTGGCAGCGGAGATGTTTCCGGGGGTGACAATCCCGTTTCGGAACTGTTCTGCGGTGCTTGATGGTATTTGGGGTTGCCCGATGACCAATCGTTTCGGCACTGCATGGGCCGCATCGGGTCACTCTCGGTTCAACCTAGTTATGCTTCAAGTGCTACAGGCGAGATATTCAATCGGGGTGATCGGCGCACGCTGTTCCTCGACCTCCTCATCTACCTGTGCTTCGTCTTCGGGTGCTTTCCTCCGTGGGCAAGTTCAGGAGTGGCTTGCGTGAGGACTGATTATTGGCACCCTCCTGCTCCCCCCCCCCTCCTCCCCTCCTCCTCCTGCTCCTCCGCCTCTTGCGCGTCGCCAAGACCGATCCTTCCCCCCGTCCCCCTCCCCCTTTTGCTCCCGATGCGCTTCGCAACGTCTCCGTCCCTTCCCCGGCACGTCCGCTGGTGCATGCCGTCGCTACGGTAAGGTCCCCCTCCATCAGAGCGGGAATCATCTCATGCGGCAGTGCATGCCGCGGCGTATATCCTGGCTGCGGCACGGCCACGCGCGGCAGCGTGCACGGCGGCGGGCGGGCGGCACGCGGTGGCACGCAGGATGCTTGTTGAACTCTCACTGCTGGAGAATAAATATTTTTGATCCCCCCTCCGGTGCACATGGTATTTTTTCAATTGAAGGGCCCCTCCCGACGCTCGCACCCTGTTTTTTTATCAGGAAAAGTCTTCCTCCTCAAACTGTGCCCCTGGCCCCCGGTTTACAACAACAACACCATACCACACCACACCAACACCAACCCACACCAACACCAACACCAAACCAACACACACCAAAACAACAATCAACAACACCAACAACGCCTCCCGCTTGATACTTTCTCGAAATTTGAACAACTGCATTCCCCCGTCCCGCCTGACTTGCCTACAATTTACTCAAGAATCGGGGGGGGGGGGGGCGCCTTCCCGCCTGAGACTTCCACGCAACTTATTCAGGCGCCGCGCTCGTGCCATTCAGGAATTGCGCGTTCGCTGGGGACTTCTTCGAATTTACTTCGGACTCGCTCTCTCGCTGGACAGTTCTTGGTTAGCCACCCAGAACTCACGAACGATCCGCCCGCTCGGCCCGCCCGTCGGGGTCATGCCCTTCGTGCCCCAAGCTCGCTCGCGCCCTTTGTGCCTCATTTTGCGCCCTTCGTGGCACCGTCCCCGTCTGGCCCATTGTCGCTGCCCTCGTGGCCCCGATGCTTCCTCACTGGCACCTCGCTGACCTTGGGGCCCATATATGTATATTTGTATGTATATGTCTATTGATATTGTATATGTTATATATGTATATGTAAATATGTATATGTATATGTATATGTATATGTATTGGATAGGTATATGTATATGTAAATTAAATGTAAATGTATATGTAATATATGTATATGTATATGTAATTGTATATGTATGTATGTATGTATGCATGTATGCATGCATGTATGTATGTATGTATGTATGTATGTATGTATGTATGTATGTATGTGTGACTGTAGGTATGTATGTCTGTGTATTCATGTACAGATGGTTTGTGTTTGTATGTATACATGCCTGCGTAATGTATAGTTGTGTAATGTATGTATGTTTGTATATATATATATAGATGGATGGGTGTATGTATGTATATATATATATATATATATATATATATGTATGTACACACACCCTTCGTGCCCCCCCCCGTCGTTCGCTGCCCTCAAAAGCCCTGCCCTTCGTGGCCCCGCTGCTGCCCTCAGTGGCCCCCTCGCTGCCCTTTGTGGCCCAAAGTGGCCCGTATGTACGCCCTTCGTGGCCCCCAATCGCTCGTGCCCTCAATGGCCTCATTGCTGCCCTTCGTGGCCCCAGTGTAGCCCCGTGTGCCTCCCCCCCGCTGCCCTCAGTGGCCCCCTCGCTGCCCGTAGTGGCCCACAGTTTCGCCCCTCGTGGCCCCCAGTCTCTCGCGCCCTCAGTGGCCCCATTGCTGACCTTCGTCGCCTTGGCGTAGGCACTTTATGGCCTGTATCTGCGCCTTTCGTGGCCCCGCTGCTGCCCTCAATGGCCCAGACGCTGCCCTTCGTTGCCCCCAGTCGTTTGTCTCCTCAATGGCCCCATTGCTTTAAGGGGCCCCCTCCCTGCCTTTTTGTGGCCCATCTATACACCCTCCGTGGCCCCCTGTCGCTCGTGCCCTCAGTGGCCCCATTCCTGCCATTCGTGGCCCCCCGCACTGTCCAATGTGCCCCCCTCGTTGCCCTTTGTGGCCCAGATGTTCGCCTTTCGTGGCCCCCAATCGCTCGTGCCCTCAGTGGCCCCAGTGCTGCCTTTCGTGGTCCCAATGTAGCCCCGTGTGCCTCCCCCCCGCTGCCCTCAGTGGCCCCGCTGCTGCCCTCATGGGCCCAGACGCTGCCCTTCGTGACCCCCCGTCGCTTGCGCCCTCAGTGGCCCCGTTGCTGCCCTTCGTGGCCCCAGCGCAGCCCCTCGTGGCCCCCTTGCTGCCCTCTTTGGCCCCGTCAATGCCCTCACTGGCCCCATTGCTGCCCTTCGTGGCCCCGCTGCTGCCCAAAGTGGCGCCCATCGCTGCCCATTGTGGCCCCGTTGCTGCCCTTGGTGGCCCATGTATACGCCCTTCGTGGCCCCCGCTCGCTCGTGCCCTCGGTGGCCCCATTGCTGCCCTTCGTGGTCCCGCTGCTGCCCTTCAGTGGCCCCATTGCTGCTTCTCTCGTCCGCAGTTATGCTCCTTCCCTTTTGTCCCTTGCCTCCCTCCCTTCCCCCACTCCTTTCCTCCTCGCGTTCTCTCTCTCTCTCTCTCTCTATATATATATCTCTCCCTCTCTTTCTGTCGCTCGCTTTCTCTTTCTCTTTCTCGTTCTCTTTCTCAGTCTCTCTCTCTCTCTCTATGTATCGCCTTTCCCACACCTCTTGCTCTTTTAGGGGTTGCGCCCAATACGCGCGGAAGGTTAGGAAGATGTACCCCCAAAAGGGGGCACGATCGAAGACGAAGAGGGCGGGTATCGGGGGTTTGGGATATACGTGGCGAGGTACGCGCAAGCAGATAAGGGCGAACAGCCTTAACATGATTGCTGTTGTTGTTATTGTTGTCGTCGTCGTCGTCGTCGTTGTTGCTGTTGTTGTTGTTGAACAACCACTTCTGAATAATAAGTGTTGTTGATCCCCCCGCCCGCTGCACATGGTATGTTTCGATTGAAATGCCCCTCCCGGGGCTCGCACCGTGTTTTTTATGATGGAACATTTTGAACATCAAACTGTGTTGTTGGCCCCCGATTTCCAACAACAGCGGTTCCCGCCTGATACTTCCTCACAATGTATTGAAGAATCGCGCTCTCGCTTCGGACCTCTTGTCAATGTACCACCGAATCGCGGCTCCCGCCTGATACTTCCTCACAGTTTATTGCAGAATCGCGTTCTCGCTTGGGACTTCCTCGCATCTTACCACCGAATCGCGGCTTCCGCCTGATACGTCGTCACAATTTACGCAGATGCCGTTCCTCGACACTCAGGACTCGCGCTCCCGCTACAGATTGCCTGGCGGCTCAAGCAAGACTCACGCTCCAACCGCTGGCTCAAGCAAGACTCTGGCAAGACTCAAGCAAGACCCGCCCGCTCGACCCGCCCGTCGGGGCCTGGCGGCCCGACCAGCCCGTTAAGGACTGCAGTCGCCGCTCGCTGCCCTTCCTTCGCCCGCCTTCGATGCCCCTCGCTGCCCATACTGGTTCCGC
This sequence comes from Prorocentrum cordatum, assembly GCA_963575745.1. NCBI lineage: Eukaryota > Dinophyceae > Prorocentrales > Prorocentraceae > Prorocentrum > Prorocentrum cordatum. The sequence continues at coordinate 7,999 of CAUYUJ010000506.1, forward strand.
GGTCGCCTTCGCTCGCTGCCCTTTGTGGCCCCGTTGCTGCCCTCAGTGGCCCCGCCGCTGCCTCTTGAGGCCCCGCATTATATGCCCTTCGTGGTCCCCGCTCGCACGCGCCCGTCGTGGCCCCATACGCATGCCCTTCGTAGCCCCGCTGTCGCCCTTTGTGGCCCGCTGTCGCATTTTCTGGCCCCATACATGTATGCCCTTTGTGGCCCCCGGTCCTTCGCGCCCGTCGTGGCCCCATATGCATGCCCTTCGTGGCCCCGCTGTCGCCTTTCGTGGCCCCCTCGCTGCCCTTCGTGGCCCCGTGTCTGTCCTCAGTGGCCCCGTCCTTGCCCTCTGCGGCCCTATATAAGTATGTCCTTCGTGGTCCCCGCTCGTTCGCGCCTGTCGTGGCCCCATATGCATGCCCTTCGTGGCACCATTGCTGCCCTTTGTCGCCCTGCTTGCCATGTGTGGCCCCCTCGCTGACCTTCGTGGCCCCGTCGATGCCCTCAGTGGCCCCGCTGTCGTCCTTTCTGGCCCCATATATGTATGCCTTCGTGGCCGCAGCTCGCTCGCGTCCTTCGTGGTCCCCTCGCTGCCCTTCGTGGCCCTGTTGTCGCCGTGTGCGGCCCCCTCGTTGCCCTTCGTGGCCCCGTTTCTGCCCTCAGTGGCCCCGTCGCTGCCCTCTGTGGCCCCGAATAACGTATGCCCTTCGTGGCCCCCGCTCGTTCGCGCCCTTCGTCGCCGTCGTCATCGTCGTCGTCGGCGTCGTCGTTGGCCTGTGCAGATGCTGTGCGTTGCCGTGCGGGGCATGTGCGAAACTTGCAAGAAAGCCAGGGCTGGCCGGGCTGGGGGCGGCTGGGCTGGAGGCGGCCCCGAGTCATCCTCGCCACTCTGGGTTTCGATATGCCCTGAGCTGAGGTGTTCAGGCCACTTTCGCTTGAGACATCCTCGCAACTCTGACCTCGGAGATGCCCTGCTTCATGTTTGTCCGGCCACTTTCGCTTGAAACATCCTCGCAGTTCAGGCGTCCGGTATGCCCTGAGCTGAGAAAATCAGGGCACTCTCTCTTGAGACGTCCTCGCAGCTCTGACCTCGGAGGTGCCCTGCTCCGTGGTGTTCCGGCCAAATTCGCCTGAGACATCCTCGCAACTCTGGGTTCCGATATGCCCTGAGCTGAGGTGGTCAGGCCACTTTCGCCAGATACATCCTCGCAACTCTGACCTCGGAGATGCCCTGCCCCATGGTGGTCCGGCCACTTTCGCTTGAGACGTCCTTGCGACTCAGGCTTCCGATATGCCCTGAGGTGAGATGGTCGGGCAGTTTTCGCCTGATACGTCCTCGCAATTCTGAACTCGGAGATGCCCTGCCCCATGGCCCATGGTGGTCGGGCCACTTTCGCTTGAGACATCGTCGCAACTTTCGGATCCGATATGCCATGTGTTGAGGTGGCCAGGTCACTTTCGCCTGCGACATCCTCGCGTGATACATCATCCGAACGCTGACCACATCCCCGTGTTGCATTGGTGCTGTCGCCTGCCACATCCCTTATTTGGATATGGTGCTTGTTGCTCAAGCGCCAGCCTCTCCTGCTGGTTTTCCTCGCCATTTACACCTCCCTGCCTCTCCGAGTCTTTGACTTTCCGGCATGTGCGGGCATGTGCGTTTATACTTTCGGAATTGTTCTAGCCTGTGCATCCGACTGTGCATCGGACTGTGAGGCAGGTGCGCCCATGTGCGGCAATGCTATTGAGGCCTTTTCGGAGTTGCATGGGCATGTGCATGCGACTGTGCGGCATGTGCGTGCATGTGCGGCCCCTTCCGAACCTCAATTTGAAAAGGAGCACTGTAGAAGTGAGCGTTTTAGAAATGAGTCCCGTGTATTGTACACCTGTGTTGGAATGGCCGGCGCAAACCATGGCCGAAGCTTTAGCGCAACTCGCGGCGCAAATCGTCGTTCTCCCTCCCATTCTCATTTCTCCTGCGTTTTCTCGTTGGGTGGCCTTTCCAACTACACGTG
>CAUYUJ010000506.1:12500-24023 GCA_963575745.1 Prorocentrum cordatum
TGCCCCGCCCGCGGGCTCCTCGGCCCTCGATCCTCGGACCTCCTCACCCCGGGACCTCTGGGGACCTCGAAGTGCCGCCTTCCTCCTTCTCGTTGCTGGGCAAGCCTGGATCAGCTGGGGCCGTGGCGTTCGTGTGCGTGTCCTGGCCCTCCTCCCTCCTCTCCCGCCTCCTCCTCCCCCTCCCTCCGCCTCCCCCTCCTCCTCCCCCTCCCTCCTCCTCCTCCACCCTCCGACTCCTCCTCCTCCAACTCCGCCTCCTCCTCCTCCTCCTTCCTCCCCACCTCCGCCTCTTCCCTCCTCCCCCTCCTCCTCCTCCTCCTCCTCCTCCTTCTCCGCCTCTTCCTCCTCCTCCTTCTCCGCCTCTTCCTCCTCCTTCCGCCTCCTCCTCCCCCGACCCGCCCGATGGGGCCCGCTCGCTCGCTTGCTTGACCCTCCCGCCCGCTAGCTTCAATGCCCCGCCCGCCCGACCCGCCCGTGACAGGCCTGCCGGCCTCCGGCGGCCTCGGGCTCCACTGCTCGCAGCCCCAAGGGGACGGCCATGTCTCGTTCTGATCTGGCCAGGGCTGGTCCAAGCACGCTGGTCCCACGAAGCACCGCACCGCGCTGGGACCTCCCTGGGGCCCTCGGACGTGGCGGCACGTTCGCGGTTCGCAGCCACCGAAGGACGGCGAAGTCACAGTCTGCTCTGGGCTGGACTGGTCTACGCTGGTCCCACGAATCGGCGGCGAGCCTGGAGGAGGAGGAGGAGGAGGAGGAGGAGGAGGAGGAGGGGGAGGAGGAGGAGGAGGAGGAGGGGGAGGAGGAGGAGGAGGAGGAGGGGAAGCGACAAGGGGCGGGCCTTCTCCGAAGGCTCGGAAGTCCCCCTGCCCTCGGAGAAGTTCTCTAAGTCTTCCCCGAAGACACATCTCTGAATGCGGGAGGCCCTCCGAGAAGCCCCTCCGCCTTCTGACAAGGCCTTCTCCTCCTCACTTCCCCCCCCCGCTCGCCGCCGAACGGAGCACCGTACTGCGCTGGACCCCTTGGAGCCTTCGAACGTGGCGACACGTTCGCATGTCGCAGCCACCAAAGGACAGCGAAGTCTCACTCTGATCTGGATTGGACTGGCCTACGCTGGATCCCGCAGGAGCCTTCACAAGCGGCGACAGCTTTGCAATTCGCAACACCCAGGGGCGGTGAGGTCAAGTTCTGATCAGCGCAGCACTGCGCTGGACACGAAGGAGCCCACGACGGTGGCGGCAGCCTCGCAGTTCGCAGCGCCCAGGGAGGGCGAGGTATTAGGGAATAGGAGTCAGGAGGTGATGGAAGCGGGAGGAGGAGGAGGAGGAGGAGGAGGAGGAGGAGGAGGAGGAGGAGGCGAGGAGGAGGAGGGGAGGAGAGGGGGGAGGAGGAAGGAGGAGGAGGAGGAGGAGGAGGAGGAGGAGGAGGGGACGAGGAGGAGGAGGAGGGAGAGGAAGAGGAGGAGGAGGAGGAGGAGGATGAGGGGAGTAATGATAGGAAGCGAGTGCTCCTTTCAAAGCGCGAGCCCCACGCAGAAGGGCCGGGCAGAACCAGCAGCGAGGAGCGCCAGGGCTTGCCGCCGCGCCGCCGCCTCGGCCGGCCCTCCTCCGACTCCCCCGGCCCTCCTCCTCCTCCTCCTCCTCCTCCTCCTCCCCTCCTCCTCCTCCTCCTCCTCCTCCTCCTCCTCCCTCCTCCTCCTCCTCCTCCCTCCTCCTCCCCCTCCCTTGCAGGGAGAACGCTGCAGGGCAGGGCCAGCTCAGGGCCAGCTCAGGGAGAGGAGCATCGAGCTGCACCTCGGCGTCGGATCGGCGATCTGCCCCCCGACAGCGAGTCCACGCGGTCCTCGGCGGGGCGGGACATCAGACCTGCGTCGGCGATGAGTGGGCGATCCGGGGTCGATGCGCGCCCCCCTGAGCTCACCCCCGCCCCTGACGCTAATTACCGCCGATGCCCAGCTCGCCATCGCTCGGACGTCCATTCCCCGCGAATTTTCGATTTCGTGCGTGTTTTTGTGGCTCGATGATCCAGGATGCTCCTCGATGGCCCTCGCCGAGGAAAAAATGCACACGCCCGAGCGATGCCAGGCCAGAGACCCAAGGATGCTGATGTTTTAAAGCTGGCGTGTTCCCATGCATCTCGGCCTCTGGTGCCCGTCATCGGGCCCGGGGGCAATCAGAAACGGATCTGGGACGACAGACCACCCCCGGGGAAGGGGTCGGGACCCCTGGGGCCGCGGATTGAAAATCATATCGGCGGATGTCTGGGTACCTGTTCCGCCCCCGCCCCGGTGCGGGAGAAGCCAGCAACGATGCCCAGAACGCTGTCCCAGACCGACAGCGGCGGCTGCTGGTCAAGCGACGTCTTGGCCTCGAGCTGTCATGCCGTCCGTGGCGGCGCCGGCAGCGAGCTCCGTTCAGAATGGGCCGGGGCTCCTCTTGGCCTTCACACCCGCTTTTTCCGTGCCTGTCGGGGATCTTCTGACCCGGGTCAATCCAGACCCGGGTCAGCAGGAAACCAAAAACTGCAATGCAAGAAAAACAAACTGCAACGCAGGTCCTCGCAAACCTGGGTCAGCCAATAGGCGCGGCCGCCTCGCGGCCACGAACGGCTCCCTAATCCGGGCCAGCCAGAGGGGGTCTTCGCAGGATCCTGCAGGATCCGGCGCCGTGGCTGACCTCCGTTTGCATTGACCCCCGTCTCAAGGCCCCCGAGCCTGGACCACTTCCATGAGGCCAGCGTTTTCGTCCTGCGTCGTTGTTTGACGCTCCCGAGGCCCGGCGAGGGTCCCCTGAGGCCGAAAGCAGCCAAAAACCGCAAGCTCCAACAATTTTGGAGCGTCGGATCTCTGGGGGGGGCGTAGAGGCCGGGGCCGGGAAACGAGCGGGGGCGAGGCAGGCAGGACAGGGCTCAAGCTAAACTGTGTTTTTCGTTTCGGTGTTGTTTTCGTTTGCCCTCGTTCTGTCTCCGTCCTGCCTCTGCTGCGAAGCGAGATCAAAACGAAAACGGCCCACGAAATCGCCCGAACACCGTTTGGCTCGAGCCCTGCCACTCATCGTGTTCCTCCCCGGTGGGACCCCACGTGGGTATGACCCCGCCACCGCCTGCAGTCGGACTCGCTTGGACAGGACACCCGAGAGGACACACTGCCCTCCTGACCGCAGCGTGGCCCCAGAACACCAGAAAGGACATGCGGGTCGTCGTCTGGCCGGGGTAGTTAGACAGGACACAAGGGCACGTACCCTCGATCTGGCGTGGTCGACCTACCCATCAGGGCCGACTGTACCCCGATCCCCGGCTGGTCGGCAGAGTGCTGGGCATCAGGAGCGTGGCGACCGAGGACCTGTTCGGGAGCCCGCAGAGGACGTGCGCGCCCGACCACGTGCGTGAACTCAGCCCCAAATCCGTGAGGCCGACTGCGTGATGCGAGCGTTCGCGCAACGCGCACTCTCGAACAGTGTGGATTCGTGCGCGCGTACGTCCTTCTCTCGCTCCTGACCTGTGGGCCGACTTTCTCGCCTCGCTCGGGCCGGGCGAAAGGGGGGGGATAGCAAAGGGGGGGTTTGAGAATCAGCGTCATGCGTAGCTGACTTTCCCGGGCGCCTCCCGGCGCCAGAGGCGGCCATGTATCGGGACATGGCCCCCTCGCAGCGGAGCCGAAACCGCTTGCACGCAACAGTTTTCGTAACCCCCCCTTTCCCAACGCCCCCCTTTCCGTCCTGGCCTGGCCCGACTCTAGAGGGGCTCCCTCCCCTCCTCCTCCTCCTCCTCCTCTTCCCTCCTCCTCTCCGCTCTTCCTCCTCCTGGGCCTCCTCCTCCTCACTACCTCCTCCTCCTCCTCCTCCTCCCGCTCCTCCGCCTCCTCCTCCTCCTCCTCCTCCTCCTACCTCCTCCTCCTCCTCCTCCCTCCTCCCCCCTTTCCCTATCCCCCCCTTCCGTTTCCGCCCGCCTCGCTCGCCCCCCCCCCCCCTCTCGGGGAGGTCTCCCCCGAGGTCCCCCTCTCGGGGAGGGGCGCCCGCGAGGGGCCCGCGAGCGGCCAGGCCCGCGGCGCGCGGGCGCCGCCCTTTGCCGCCGCCCGGCGCAGGCGCAGGCGCGGGCGCGCGCGCGCGCGCGCGAGGCGCCCGCGAGCGCTCGCCCCGGATCTCCGGCGGTATCTGGGCGGCGCGCCCAGGGGGGAAGCGAGAGGGAGAAGGCCTCCTCAGAAGGCCCGGAGATGCCCGGGGCTTCGGAGAAGCTCTCCGGGCCGTCCCCGAGGACGGAAAAAACTGCTTGGAGGGCCTGGAAATGGGCACCAACACCAACACAGGGTGTTGCCTCCACAGGGTGAAGATGATCCTGGATTTCGGTGTTGGCGGTAATATTTCGGCTACCTTGGCAGCCAGAATACTACCACCATCACCGGGATCGGGATCTTCTTCCCCAGGTGGAAGCAAACCGCCGATGTTGGTGTTGGTGTCAATCTCTAGGCCTGCGATATCTGGGCGGCGCGTCCAGGGGGGAAGCGAGAGGGAGAAGGCCTCCTCAGAAGGCCCGGAGATGCCCGGGGCTTCGGAGAAGCCCTCCAGGCCGTCCCCGAGGACAGAAAAAACTGCTTGGAGGGCCTGGAAATGGGCACCAACACCAACACAGGGTGTTGCCTCCACAGGGTGAAGATGATCCTGGATTTCGGTGTTGGCGGTAATATTTCGGCTACCTTGGCAGCCAGAATACTACCACCATCACCTGGATCGGGATCTTCTTCCCCAGGTGGAAGCAAACCGCCGATATTGGTGTTGGTGTCAATCTCTAGGCCTGCGATATCTGGGCGGCGCGTCCAGGGGGAAAGCGAGAGGGAGAAGGCCTCCTCAGAAGGCCCGGAGATGCCCGGGGCTTCGGAGAAGCTCTCCAGGCCGTCCCCGAGGACAGCAAAAACTGCTTAGAAGGCCGGCGGCCTTCTGAGCAGTCGCGCCGCCTTCTGAGAAGGCCTTCTCCTTCTCAATTCCACCCCTCGCTCGCCTCCGAGGCTCGGGGATGGACAGAATCCCCTTTGGCATAACGTGGTTTAGTGAAAACGACCTTGGGCCCAAACCTGGCGGGCGCAGGCCTGGAGAATGACGGCCGCGGCGCCCTCTCGAGAGCCGAAAGCGAACAATTCACTAATCGACGTGTCAGGGTGGGAGGTCTGCCCACCCCCGAGAAGGTCGGGAGTGGACACCAACACAAGATACAGTAGCACCCCGCAGTTGCGGATAAGAGTGAGGGGGCGCGCCATGGGGCGGGTCGCGGCTTGGTCGCGGGGGGGTCGCGGGCGAGGACGACGACAATAACGCAACAACGCAACAACAAGCAGAATCCGCGCCGCGGAGTTCCACTTCAGCCACGCACCCAAGGGCGAGGAATGACCGTTCGGCCCCCTCACACTGACCTTACACCCGGACGTCCGACGATGTCTTTGCAGCGCGTGCCCCGCGAGGTCAGGCGATCCCTTGCCGAGGGGCAGTTATCCCCTGAGACGAAGCTCAGACGAGGATAACATCGGGTACGGATGAATCGAGAATCTCTGAGATCGGGCGGATCTGGGTGATGTATCGGGCGCCGCGGCCTTCTCAGAGCGTTCCGGCACGCCCTGAGAGCGTCCCAGAAAGCTCTGAAACGGATTCATCCTCGTCTTAAGCCCCGCCCGATCCCTCCCAGATCTTCTTGTGAGTGATGGCCCCAGAGGCCGACGCGACGCCGAGGGTGAACGCCAAGCTTGATCGGGGATCTTCTGACCCGGGTCAATCCAGACCCAGGTCAGTCAGGCCTTGCAGAATCCTGCAAGATCCTGCACCCAAACCGGGCCAATGCGAAGGATCCTGCAAGATCCTGCAGGATCCTGCGCCCAAACCCAGGTCAATGCGACCCTGGTCCTGCAGGATCCTGCAAGATCGGGCGCTCTTGTTGATCCCCGTTTGCATTGACCCCCGTCTCGAGGCTCCCGACTTGAACGCATCATCCTGATACCGTCAGGAGATCTCTGCGCCGACCCTCTATCGGGTCGGGCGAAAGGGGGGGATAGCAAAGGGGGGGGTTGAGAATCAGCTCACGTAGCTGATTTTCCCGGCGCCTCCCGGCGCCGGAGGCGGCCATGGATCGAGGAATGGACCCCTCGGTGAGGCCGAAAACAGCTGCACGCAGCAAATTTCGTACCCCCCCCCTTTCCCTATCATCCCCCTTTCGCCCGGCCCGACTCTAGAGGGGCTCCTCCTCCTCCTCCTCCTCCTCATCATCATCATCATCCCCCTTTCGCCCGGCCCGACTCTAGAGGGGCTCCTCCTCCTCCTCCTCCTCCTCCTCCTCCTCCTCCTCTTCCTCCTCCTCCTCCTCCTCCTCCTCTTCTCCTCCTCCTCCTCCTCGCTCCTCCTCCTCTCCTCCTCCTCCTCCTCCTCCTCCTCCTCCTCCTCCTCCTCCCTATGGGGGGCGACGATGGGGGTCAACCGCCCAGGGGAGAGCACTTCGCGAATCCAGGGGCGCCGACGCTCCGGGCCTTCCGGCGAAGCTCCACGGCGAGCGCGTGGACACACACAGTGCCCCCCCCCCCCGAGCGGGGGGTGCGCGGGGGGAGGCAGGAGGGCGGGGGGAGGAGGAGGAGGAGGAGGAGGATGAGAGGAGGAGGAGGAGGAGGGGAGGAGGAGGAGGAGGAGGAGGAGGACAATGCTCCACGCTCTTCGCCACCGGACACCCGCCGATCTAATTGTTGCAGTCCGCGGCCCCAGGAGGTCCCGAGCCCCTCCCCGGGGGTGTTTTTTCGAACGATATATCCATTATATTGATGGTCCCCGGGCCCGAGGACGGGCCCAGGAGGCGGAAGTCCAGGGAAAAGCACCGGATTGAGAAATCATATCCTCGGATCTCTGGGTGCGCAGCGCCCCCTCCTGGGTTATTCGCCCCGATCGTCGCCTCTGGGTCCGCCAAGCTCCGGCGCCGGATCGGCGCGGCGCGCGCGCGCCGCGGCTTGAGGCCTCAGGGGCCCCCGCCTGGCGAGCCCGCGCCCGCGTCCTCGCTCGGCGCGGTGCGGCGACGGCGGGGGCGGGGGCGGCGCGCGGGGGCGTCGTCCTCCTCCTCCTCCTCCTCCTCCTCTCCTCCTCCCTCCTCCTCCTCCTCCTCCTCCTCCTCCTCCTCCTCCTCCTCCTCCTCCTCCTCCTCCTCTCTTCTCTTCTCCCTCGTCTCCGCCGCCGCCAGCGTCCTTGACGCCGCCGCCGTCGTCTGCGCCGTTCACGCCGCCGTCGTCGCCACCGTGGTCGGGTTGACTGTGCCTCTCGGCGGCGGGGCAAGTTGGGAAGCCTCGCCCGGGGGCGCGCCTGGGGGCGGGGTGCGCGTTTGGGGCCTGCGCGGCGCGGGCGGGGGCGGGTCGCGGCGGGGAGGGGGACGGGGCCACGTGGCTCCGTCGGGATGAAGTATGGTGCCGTGAGGCGACCTGCCCGAGATGCGCTCTAAGAGTTCTCCGGCATCTGCCCGCCCAGGCACGGAGAACCAGGAACACTTGGGACTCGGAGCGTATCAATAAATACCTGATTTCTTGCATCTGTGACCCGTGTCCACCTGCGTGCGCTTCGTCAACAGCTAAACGGGTTCAGACGACTCCCGTCGCCGTCGCCGTCGCCGTCGCCGGCGCCGCCGCCGCCATCATCGTCGTCGTCGTCGTCGTCCTGGCGCGGGCAAGGCAGGGGCGAGGTCCTTCGCGCGCTCCCCGTCCTCCTGCTGGCCCTTGCCCGCTCCCTTGCAGCCGCCCTGGGGGCGCCGCGCGCGGGGGGGGCTCCTCAGTGCACCACTGCACACGGCGGGGTGGATTCCCTCCTCCTGCTCCTCACGGCTCTTGAGCCCTCCCCTCCGCAAAGCGCTCGCCCGTCCTCGTGGCTCCGCGCTCCGCGTGCGCCTCCGCCTTCTTCTCCTCCCTCGGCCATGTTCTAAGCTCCTCGTGCTCGTGCCTGTGCGTCTAGCCCTGCTTCTCCCTGCGTTCCTGCCCGGATGTATTCATCCTCTCCCCCATCTGTCCTTCTTCTTTTTTCGTCTGATTATTCGTATTATTCGTACCATTAGTAGTATCGTCATTATCTTTATTACCACTATTAGTACTACTACTATTATTATTACTACTACTACTACTATTATTATTCTTCCAATTATTACTATTACTAGAATTATTATTGTTATTACTATTACTGCTATTATTATTAATAGTAGTCTTAGTATCACTCTTCTTATTCTTATTAGTCTTAGTCTTCTTCTTCTTCTTCTTCTTCTCAATAGTATTAGTAAGATTAGTCTGATCAGTATTTCGTCTCCTCGTCTTCACAGTCTACTTGTTCTTATTGTTAATATTCGTATCCTTATTCTTGCTATTAATTTCTCGTGTTTTTGCAGAGTCTTCTTCATTTCATGTTATTAGCATGATTATGTCTTGTCCTGGCTTCAAATGTTCGTAATCATTATTCTCCTTCTTTCATCTGAGGCTGTCACTGCACTTGGGGGGCGGAAAGATACGGATACGTGTTGTCCCCGGACCTCTCTTGGGGTGCGTTCTGACCAGAATCTCGAGGCGAATCCAGCGGTGACAACGAGGATTCCCCAGGAGGACCAGGAAAGGCCGAAAACGAAGGGGGACAACACGTATCCGTATCTTTTTCTCCCCCGATGCAGGGCATTCGACAAAAATCCGATGCCCACCTTCCTGCCTGCCGCGGCGCGCCTCCGTGCTTCTCCATCTCCGCGCCGCCGCCGCGCGCGAGGGCGGGCACGCCGCGGGCGGGAGGGCGCGGGGGCCTCCCGGACCCCCGGCACCCCCCCGCATGCCCTGTCTCCGTTTGAGGGAGGGGGGGGGGGGGAGGGGGGGGTCACTGGTTTAGGCCGGCGCTCAGCCCTAACAGGAGGGCGCGCACACGTGTGGGCTGGTGAACGCACTTGAGCTAAAGAGATTCAGTACACGGGGCGAGGAAAAATTGCAGCACTATCACATTGTTGCTTCTCTTGTATCGTCTCTTCTACTCTTCCACATGAGAGGGGGGGGGTCACCTGGCCGTCCTACACCCCGAGGCTCATCAAAGAGGGGGCGAGGGGGGAGGGGGGGTGACTGAGTGGCCAGCCCAGTCGCGAGGCTCGCAATGCCTCCTTCAAGACCCGCCTCAATTTATCGTCTACTTCGCCCCGTGCTCCACGTGGTGCTGCGATGGCAGCAGCAGCCGCATCGCGATGTCCGTGTCGCACTGCGGTGTCCACGGCAAGCTCGGCAAGCTCTTCGCGCGCACATGGGGAAGTCGCGCGTGCAATCCGTGTTGTCATTACACGTGCACGTGCTTACCATTCCGCCCGTATCACTTCATCATGGGCCGCGTGGCCCTCCTCGGAGACTTCGCCGCGCGCCATCGACAGCTGACCTTAGGCCCTCGCGCGCGCGTGCTGCCTTGGTGAGCTCCGCGTCCACGCCGATCGAGGCGGTCACGGTCAGCTTGAGCGTATCCCCGCTGCCTTTCAGCGGGGCGTCGACGCCGGTCGCTCTTTCGAAGCGGTCGAGGTGGCAGCGACCCATTCCGCCGATCTGCTCGGCCTGTGGGCGTCGGGGTCTGGCGCGCGCGGTGCCGACGCTGAAGCTGCGATCCAGGGTGGGCCCGTCGTCCTCGTCGCACTCCTCGTCGTCCGAATCATCGCAGCCCTCCAATTCGCCATCCTTCATCATAGTCACCTCTTCTGTCCGCAAGTAGGCCGCCTTCTGCTCGCCCTCTGCCTCCCCCATCATCTCGCAGTCGTCGTCTGCGGCCTCCTCGTTCGTGCCTTCTTGCGATGGCGCTCTGAAAGCGCGCAGAGTTCTCCGCCAGCGGCGGGGTCTCCTGAAGCCGTGCCTGACCAAATCGTCCTGATCGTCGTCCTGTTCGTCGTACCTCGGACCCCGGAACAGGACCCATTCCCTGCGCGCCTGCGTGTCCCCGTGGTGCTCCAGCTGGCTGATGATGTTGACCTCCTCCGCATCGATCTACTCGATGATGGGGCAGTGCATGGCGCTCGGCTCCTCGATCGCTTTCCTGGCCGCGACCGTTCTGGCGCCAGGCTCGTGTTTCGCGTCAACTCCCGCGTGGCGGATTGCGCCGGGCTCGTGCTTCGCGCCGTCTCCGTCGCAGCTGGCCACGTCGAGCTCGTGATTCGCGACGCCACCCTCGCAGCGGATCGCGAGGGGCTTGTGCTTCGGCGTGCCGCTCTCGTAGCTGATGGCATCGGGCTCGTGCTTCTCTGCGCCACCCTCGTCGCTGATGGCGACGGGCTCGCGCTGCGCGTCACCACCCTCGTAGCTGATGGCGTTCGACTGGCATTTCGTGCTGCCACCCTCGAAGATGCTGGCGCCGGGATCGTACCTGGTAGCTTCCTGCCTGCAACAACAACCACTGCCTGCCACAGTCGCCCCCTCTCTCACGTTGCACCGGGGGCCTCTGCCGCCCTTCTCGCCGGATGCCTGGGCTGCCGCTGCCGTCACTTCTGGCACAGCCACAACCTCCCTTTCTCGCACGGTGCGAGCTGTCATTGCCACTTTCCTCGCATTGCCTCCTGGCTGGCTGCCACTGCCCGGCCCGATTGTGCCCGCTGCTAAGTTGTCCCAGGCCTCTCTATCCCAAGCCTCTTGATCCCAAGCCTCTTGATGCAGCCTACTTGCGCTGCTGCCGCTGCCGGTCGGCGCGAGGGCTGCCAGCACCGCACGTTCTGCCGGATTCTGCCACCCCTCCGGACCGCACCACGAGCCGCAGCGTTCACGGGGTTCGCCCCCGAGCTGTACGGCGTGCTGCTTCTGGGCTCGCAGCTGGTCCATGACCCCGTGCTGCGCCGCCGTCTGGCGCGCCTTTCTGGCGCGACGTGGGCCCCGGAGCCATCTCGCGCCGTCCTTGCTCCTCCTCCTCCTCCTCCCCCTCCTCCCCCTCCCCCTCCCCCTCCTCCTCTTCCTCCTCCTCCTCCTCCTCCTCCTCCTCCCCCTCCTCCTCCTCCTCCTCCTCCCCCTCCTCCCCCTCCTCCTCCTCCCCCTCCGACCAGCGGCCGAACTTCGAGAACGGCAGCTGCGCCAGCCACGGCCCGCGCCCGCGCCACCTCGCAGACTCAAAGTCGCGGCACGTGCCCTGGGGGTGCGCGCCTGTGGGGCGGCCTGGCGATTGCCCCTCCCGCGGGGAGCAGGCGCGGTTCGGGCCCCCGATGGCCCTCGTTTCCTCCCCCTCCTCCCTCCTCCTCCCCTCCTCCTCCTCTCCTCCGCCTCCTCTCCTCCTCCTGCTCGTCCTCCTCCTCCTCCTCCTCCTCCTCCTCCTCCTCCTCCTCCTCCCTCTTCTTCCTCCTCTTCCTCTCCCCCATTCCCCCTCCCTCTCCTCCCGCTCCCCAGACCCCCGGTAACGTAGTCATTTCGCAGCGTCGACCCCCCCGGGACCGTCTTTCCTCGTGGCTCGCTTCTGACGCTCCCTGGGCCCGGCAGGGCACCCGGGGGCCGCAGACGGCCCAAAACATCCCGTCCTGATGTTTTAACGATGCGATCATGTCTGGGTCCCT